>CM076579.1:1072368031-1072968031 GCA_034641835.2 Pinus albicaulis | reverse complement strand
ACCTAGAAAATCTTCTAACCATTGGATTGGCCTCCATGTAGATCGACGGTGTAGTATGAGCCACCGATCACATCGTCGAACTTTCAAGAGGGTTTGTAATGAGCGAACAACTAGCCCAGAGTTAACCAAACAATGCAACCCATCATTTGATTGTCAAACCACAGGATAAGGTGGGGTTCGTTAGAAAAACACATAACCCCAATCGTTATACCATACCTATCAATCATATATTAAAACAATGAAATATCATAGTTGCTAACCTATCAATCATATATTAAAACAATGTAATATCATAGTTGCTCTTAAGTTGTGTAGACCATGTGAATTTATCTACTTAAAGTGTAAATTAAGGTTGGTAAGTTTAGTATTTAAGCTAAATATAACAATTTTTTTATATAATTTGAAATTATGTGAAGGGTGAAACATGTTACGTGATAATTATAGGTGGTGTGGTTTTCCTTAATAATTGTGATGAGTCAATCTACATTTATGTATATCAGCTAGTTTTGTATATAGTACTCAATGATGAATGTCTTTACTATTAATTTGACAATTAAATAATGATAGATTTTCCCACTATTTTTAAAAATATAAATATGTATTAATTGATAATAAAATATAATATTAAATAACGTATTAAAATAGGGTTAACTCAAACTTTTCTTCTATATTTAAAAAGTATTTTAATATTTTTAATTATCATTTTCTAAAATGTTTCGGTTTTTTTTTTTTTTTAACTCGTTTTTTTTGGGTGACTGTTGTTGTGGAAGGCAGTACGGATGCGTCCCTCCATGTGAGAGCAGGGTGACCACAAAGAGCCTCTTATCTTTTCCGCTGAGCACACTTGGTCACTTGGTAAATTATACATCTATATATATATATATATTAAATTCTTTTCAAGGGTATAAACTACATATCCTAAGTTGAATACTCAAAGATTTGAAATGAAGGGTTTTTTTTTTTTTTTTAATAAAAGAAACTAAGTTTTCTGATTGAACACTCACACTCACTCTACTTAGTTCAGTTTCTAAGTTATCTTTAAAAAAAAAATTATAATGTTTATGATGTAATTTGATCAGTTTCCAAGTAATTTTTCTAAAAGTCTCATGGCAAAAAGATGTGCTGGAGAATATTATTGGCATTAATGGAAGATGGTCATTCCACGTCCTGATAAAATGTGGTTGGAAATATCTAGACATGATGGAATTGAAAAGATCACAGCTTTGTGACTGGTAGCCACAAATTCACTCATTCTTCTGCACACGGAAAGTATTTTGATCGCCACATCTTCGCACTACGTGTCTGGTTTAACACCATAAGTTTGGGCAATTGTCAGCCGTTCACAAACAAATCCCCTCTGCCTCATCTTTTCATTCCTGATTATAAACCGAGCACTGCGCTAGGTTTTCCAGAAAAGCGAAAAGTTCAAGAACAGAAACCCCGTTTACTCAGGATCAGATCAGAAGTAGCTTCATTCAAGCGATCGATTGGTACACCATGAAGGTCAATTTGGCAGTTGGGCTATTTATCAGTCTGCTATTTTTCATTGATCATGCCCACCAGGGGACATCAGCTTTGAGGGTCACATGGCCGAGCTCCCATTACAGAGAAATAGAAAGGGAGCAGAGTCAGGGCACTACCATTGGGGAGGTGCCCCCTTCCTGTGAATCTTTGGAATGCCCAGCTTACGAAAGCATCCACAATGGCAAAGACTACGAAATTCGGCGCTATAACCACACAGTCTGGATGTCCACAGTCCCTCCCATCAAAAACATTTCATTTGTAGAAGGTACCAGGACAGGATTCCTCAGGTAAAGTATAAATTATAATTGCATCTCTGATAAAATAAATTCGTTGATATATACTAGTGCGTCAGTATTTGGTTAGATTTATGCAAAACGAAAAAGTTTGTTCATGTTGTGTATTTTGAATTGTGTAATCCGTACCGTATAAGTGTTTTCAAAGTCTGTCTGTCTTTATTTTTTTTACAAAAACCAAAACACCCATCCACATATTTTTGGTCAATTTTGCCTAAAATAAGTTTTGAGATGTCTAAGAGTTCTGTAACTTCTACGATTCAAGTTTTTTTTTTGAGTTGTGTTAATTTTGCTGCAAATAAGTTGAGAATTGTGTAACCTCCGTTATGAAATCTCCACCATTCGTTTTTTTATTTGATTTTTGTAATATCCATATTTGAGTTATGTAATCTCCTCAATTCAAGTGCTTCAGGCTCTTCCAAAATAAAATATAAAAGAATAGACAATCCCTAACATATTTTTTGTCAATTTTGCTTGAAACAAGAAGTTTAGAGTTGTTTTAAGTTTAGAAGTTTTGCTTGAAACAACAAGTTTAGAGTTGTTTTAAGTTTAGAAGTTTTGCTTGAAACAACAAGTTTAGAGTTGTCTAAAGTTTAGAAGTTTGAAACAAGTTTAGAGTTGTATTTAAAAATCATCTAAAGTTTAGAAGTTTGAAACAAGAAGTTTAGAGTTGTATATAAAAATCACAAGAAGTTTGGAAGTTTGAAACAAGAAGTTTAGAGTTGTATATAAAAATCACAAGAAGTTTGAAAGTTTGAAACAAGAAGTTTAGAGTTGTATATAAAAATCACAACAAGTTGGAAGATTGAAACAAGAAGTTTAGAGTTGTATATAAAAATCACAGCAAGTTTGAAAGTTTGAAACATCAAGTTTAGAGTTGTATATAAAAATCAAAACAAGTTTAGACTTGTGTAAAGTTTGGAAGTTTGAAACAAGAACTTTAGAGTTGTATATAAAAATCAAAACAAGTTTAGTGTTGTGTAAAGTTTAGAAAGTGTCGTATAAAAATCAAAAGTTTGTTTGAATTTTGTAACCTTCGCATTTTAAGTGGTTAGAACTTTCATGACAAAATTGAAAACATAGAAGCTTCAATCACAAAAACCAAACCAAAACATACAAAACACCAAAAACCAAAACATAGAGTTAGATCATTTAGAAAACCAAAAACCAAAACATAAAACCCTTGAGCATTTAGAAAACGATTTTAATTGGGATTTAAACTACCAAAACTGCCAAAAAAACACAGAAAACCAAAATATCAAAACAGAAAGACCATTCAGTAAACCAAAAACCAAAAATATACAGGAAAGTGAATACCAAAACATAAAAGGATTTAGGATTTAGACCATACAGGAAACCAAGGATTTAGGATTGAGACGATACAGGAAACCAAAAACCAAAATATACATAAAGCCAAAAACTAAAAACTAAAACATAAAAGGATTTAGACCATACCAAAACCAAAAATATACAGGAAACCAAAAACCAAAATATACAGAAAGCCAAAAACTAAAACATAAAAGGAAAGGCATAAAAGGTTTTAGACCATACAGAAAACCAAAAATATATACGAAAACAAAAGCATTTAAATTTTAAACTAACCATCCAAAACATAGAAGAATCAATTAGAATTTAAACTAACCATTTGTAAGCATGGAACTCCATCCCAACACCATTAGGATGCCAATGTTATTTTTTGGATCTAAGCATTCAAACCAAGTACCTGCAAGTACGGAATTAAATACTTAGTAGTATATGCTTGACATCAAACCAAATACTTAAATACTTAATAGTATATGCTTGACATGAAACCAAGTACTTGCAAGTACGGAAGTAAATATTTAGTAGTATATGCTTGACATGAAACCAAATGCTTAAATACTTAATAGTATATGCTTGACATGAAAACAAGTACCTGCAAGTACGGAAGTAAATACTTAACAGTATATGCTTGACATGAAACCAAATGCCTAAGGATTTGCTGGAATTTCCAGCAAATTACAAATTTGAGTAAATACTTAATAGTATATGCTTGACATGAAACCAAATGCTTAAATGCTTAATAGTATAGTATATGCTTGACATGAAACCAAATGCTTATATACTATTTAATAGTATATGCTTGACATGAAACCAAATGCTTAAATACTTAATAGTATATGCTTGACATGAAACCAAATGCCTAAGGATTTGCCGGAATTATTGAATAGTTAACTCTCCACAATCCTGGCCGTATTTAATAGTATATGCTTGACATGCAACCAAATGCTTAAATACTTAATAGTATATGCTTGACATGAAACCAAATGCTTAAATACTTAATAGTATATGCTTGACATGAAATCAAATGCCTCCCTCCACACCTGGCCTCCTAGGGGTTTGAGTTTTGTGCCTGGAAGGGGTTATCCTGGCCTCCTAGGGGTTTGAGTTTTGTGCCTGGAAGGGGTTATCCTGGGTTTTGTGCTAGAAGGGGTTATCCTGGGTTTTGTGCTAGAAGGGGTTATCTTGGCCTCCTAGGGTTTTTTTTTTTTTAATTACAAATTAGGGGTTTTTTTTTTTTTAATTACAAATTAGGGGTTTTGTGCTAGAATTAATTTGAGTAGTTAACTCTCCACAATCCTAACCTCCCATGGTGGGTTATCTTGGCCTCCTAGGGTTTTTTTTTTTTTAATTACAAATTAGGAGTTTTGTGCTAGAATTAATTTGAGTAGTTAACTCTCCACAATCCTAACCTCCCATGGTTTTCTGCTGTAATTAAACTCCCATGGTTTTCTGCTGGAATTAATGTGAGTAGTTAACTCTCCACAATCCAAACCTCCCAACCTCCCCGGGGCAAATTTGACTAGTTAACTCTCCCACAATCCTAACCTCCCACGGTTCCTAGGGGTTTCGTGCTGAACCCACTGAAACACACAATTTGACTAGTTAACTCTCCCACAATCCTAACCTCCCACGGTTCCTAGGGGTTTCGTGCTGAACCCACTGAAACACACAATTTAATTCAGCACTGAAAAACACAATTTAAATAACAAAAAATAATAATTTTTTCCCCAAATTGCAACCAAAATGTTAAAAAAAAAAAAAAAAACTCATAATTACACTCCGCCCTAATAACCATCTGTAAGCATGCATTACATTCCTAATAAACATAATTAGAGTTCATAACTTCATACCTAATACCTAATAATATTGAAGTAACCATCTGTAAGCATGGAATTACATCCCTAATAAACACAATTAGGGATCATACCTAACACCTAATAGCATTGAAGTAACCATCTGTAAGCATGCATTACATCCCTAATAAACTGGAATTAGATCCCTAATAAACACAATTAGGGATCATACCTAATACCTAAAAACATTGAAGTAACCATCTCTAAGCATGGGATTACATCCCTAATAAACACCATTACGGATCGTGACGTATGCACATGTTAATTTTTGTAGGCAAGCATTTAAACCAAGTATCTGCAAGTGTAAATGGTTAACAGTATACAGGGATCATTAGGGATGCCAATGTTAATATCTGTATGCAAGCATTCAAACCAAGTATCTGCAAGTACAGAAGTAAATGCTTTAACAGTAAATGGCTGACATGAAACCAAATACCTAATAACATTGGCAGCAGCAACAGCTTAAGCTTGAGCTTTAATTTGTGTATGCAGTCTGTTTGATTACATTCAAGGGCAGAATGCGGAACAGGCGAAGGTGCCGATGACGGCCCCGGTGTTGACAGACATATTTCCGTCCAGGGGCCCCTACTGCGAGTCTTCCTTCGTCGTCAGTTTCTACGTGCCGGAAAAATTCCAGAAAAAGCCACCGGAAGCAGCAAAAAGCTTGGCATTGCAGGCCAGAAAATGGGATGTTGTGTATGCTGCGGTGAGAAGGTTCGGAGGATTTGTGACTGATTCCAACATCGGAAAGGAGGCGGCCAAGCTGCAAGCGAGCCTCATGGGGACCCCCTGGGAGGACGCCATTTCCAGATCCCAACAAAGAATTACAGAACAGGAAGGGAAGGATCTGTCCCTGTTCAGCGTGGCCCAGTACAATTCTCCTTTCGAGTTCAAGAACAGAGTCAATGAAATCTGGATGCTGTTCGACATGGAAAATTTCACTCATCCATCTCACCCCTCAATTTCTCAAATTTAATCTTACGGTCTTTTAATTCACGTTTTACGGATTTCTGTCTCCTCCAAATTCTGTAGTGTAGTCCAAGTCTATGTTGCCTTTTGAAATTATTTCTCGCGCATTATAAGCTATAAGATAGTTGTTATTCAAAAATTTCCAAATTATAAGCTAAGATAGTTCTTAGTCAAAATGGAAAATGTTGGTTCCATCTATTTTGGAAAGCGAAATATATTTCCAAATTATAAGCTAAGATAGTTCTTAGTCAAAATGGAAAATGTTGGTTCCATGTAATTTGGAAATGGAAATATATTTGTTATTCAAAATGGAAATATATTTGTTTCACAGTATGCTGAAAATGTTCATATCACACATAATATGAAATTTGTTATAAATTATATAATGAATTTTAATATTCTATTTTAAGACAAGACAATTTAGATCAGGTTTTCGCACAATTTTAAAATGTTCTAAATTTCGCACAATTTTAAAATAACATTTTACTGGTGGTGATAGCAGCTTGTTTATTGTTTTTCCATCTAATATTGGAGTTGGTCTGAAAATGTTCACATATTACACATAATATGAAGAATTATATGATAAATTTTAATATCCTATTTAAGACAAGACAATTTAGATCAAGTTTCGCACAATTTTAAAATAACATTTTAGTGGTGGTGATAGCAGCTTGTTTATTGTTTTTTCATGCATCTAATATTGGAGTTGATCTTGATTTATACTTATTGAAAATGTTTATATTATACATCATATGAAATTTGTTATAAATTATATGATAAATTTTAATATCCTATTTTAAGAGAAGGGAATTTAGATCAAGTTACGCACAATTTTAAAATAACATTTTACTGGTGGTGATAGCAGCTTGTTTATTGTTTTTCCATCCATCTATGTTTATACTATACATAATATGAAATTTGTTATAAATTATATGATAAATTTTAATATCCTATTTTAAGAGAAGGCAATTTAGATCAAGTTTCGCACAATTTTAGAATAACATTTTACTGGTGGTGATAGCAGCTTGTTTATTGTTTTTCCATCTATCTAATATTGGAGTTGGTCTTCATTTACACTTGAGACTTAAGTTCAAGTCATTTTAGACTTGGTCTTGAATTACCTAAACTCAGACTCAACCCACCTTAACCTACCTTAACCCAATTAACTCAACTCAACTCACTTTAGATTTAACCCACTATTGGGGTTGGTCTTGATTTACTTCAACTCAAACTCAAGTTCAACTCATTTAACCCACTATTGGAGTTGGTCTTGATTTACTAGTGACTTGGTCTTGAATTACTTAAACTCAAACTTAATCCACCTTAACCCAATTAACTCAACTCACTTTAGATTCAACCCACTATTGGAGTTGGTCTTGATTTACTTAAACTCAAACTCAAGTTCAACTCATTTACCCACTTAACTCAACTCACTTTAGATTTAACCCACTATTGGAGTTGGTCTTGATTTACTTAAACTCAAACTCAAGTTCAACTCATTTAACCCACTATTGGAGTTGGTCTTGATTTACTTAACCTCAAACTCAAGTTCAACCCAAGTTCAACCCACTTTCCACTGTAGACTTGTCTTACTCACTTAAACTTAACCCACCTTAACCCAATTTACTCAACTCACTTTAGACTTAAACCACCTTAACCCGATTTACTCAACTCACTTTAGACTTAAACCACCTTAACCCAAGTTGAAGAATTTTTTTTTTTTTAAATAACCAATTTTACTAAGTTTCAGGATAAATAACTTAAGCTTTTTGGTTTTAGACTTAACCCACCTTAACTCAATTTGAAGAAAAAAAAAAATTAAATAAAAAACCAATTTTACTAAGTTTCAGGATAAATAACTTCAGCTTTTTGGTTTTAGGATAAATAATGTATGTTTTTTGGTTTTACTAAGTTTCAGCATGAAAAACTTTTTGGTTTTACTAAGTTTCAAGATGCATCACTTGAACTTTTTGGTTTTACTAACTTTGAGGATGAATAATTTATGTTTTTTGGTTTCCAGATCATAAAAAAGAAAAAAAGAAAAAAAAAACAAAAACAACTTAAATACATTACTGGAAAAAAGAAAAAAAAAAGAAAAAAGAAAAAGAAAGAGGCTAATTAAAAAAAAAAAGCTAATACAGCTACTAAGTTTCAAGATGAATAAGGATGAATAACCTAATATGATGAATAATTTAAGTTTTTTTTTTTTTTTTTTTTAAACTAAGTTTTAGGATGAATAACTTATGTTTTTTGGTTTTATTAAGTTTAAGGATGAATAATCTACTAAGTTTCAAAATGACTAACTTAAGTTTTTTTGGTTACTACAACTACTGAGTTTCAAGATAAATAACTTAAGTTTTTTGGTTTTATTAAGTTTCAAGATTTGTTGGTTTTACTAAGTTTCAGGATGAATAGCTTAAGTTTTTTGGTTTTACTAAGTTTCAGGATAAATAACTAAAGTTTTTTTGTTTTACTAAGTTTCAAGATTTGTTGGTTTTACTAAGTTTCAGGATAAATAACTTAAGCTTTTTGGTTTTACTAAGTTTCAAGATAAATAACTTCAGTTTTTTGGTTTTATTAAGTTTTAAGATTTGTTGGTTTTTTAAGTTTTTTGGGTGACTACAACTACTAAGTTTCAGGATAAATAACTTAAGTTTTTGGTTTTACTAAGTTTCAAGATCTGTTGGTTTTACTAAGTTTTAGGAAGAATAACTTAAGCTTTTTGGTTTTCCTAGTTTCAGTATGAATAACTTAATTTTTTTGGTTTTACTAACTTTCATAACTTATGTTTTTTGGTTTTCAGATCATAAATAGTTTTTTTGGTTACTACAACTACTAAGTTTCAGGATAAATAACTTAAAGTTTTTGGTTTTACTAAGTTTCACTATGAATAACTTATGTTTTTTTGGTTACTTAAATTTTTTGGTTTTACTAAGTTTCAGGATGAATAATTTATATTTTTTGGTTTTAGGATCATAAATATTTATTTGTATTATATATTTGTATAATTATGTGTTTTTGGTTTTCGGATTATAAATATTTTTTTGTATTATATTGTGAATGAGTCTATGTTTGTATGAGAGAGTTTATTTATTTGTATATTGTGAATGTGAGTATATTTGTATCAAAAAGTTAAAAGATGAGAAAGTTAAAAGACCGGATATATTCAATGTAAATATTTGTTTTATTTTTATTTTTTTAATAATATTTGAAATTTTTTTATTTTTTTAAATAATATTTGTATTAGAAAATTCAAAGTCTAGTCTTTTATAACTTCAATTTTTGTTTTTCTTAATCACAATGGATTTGAAATAATATTTTGTATTAAAATTCTGATTTTTTTAAATGTAATCTGTGTTTTAAATTAAATAATTATTTTTTCATGGAACATAAAAGAACATCCTCAACCCAACCTCCTCAACCCAACCACCACACTTGTAGAAGAGAAAGAAATCAATCAATTGATGAGATACCATGGGCTTATTTTGTAGAAGAAGAAGAAATCACTCAAATGATAAGATACCATGGGCTTATTTTGAAGGTTTGATGTTGGGAAGGACTCATCATTCACTTAAATTCTGAGTTCTAAAATATTGGCATGCTTATCATAACAAATATTTGAGAACTCTCTAAATGTGACCTAGTATGTCTATCATTACAAATATTTAGAAACTTTCAAAATGTGATAAATTGGTTCAATGTTGTTTGGAAGTGTCATAATCATATACTATCGCTTATTTTTTAAGAGATACAAGACTTAAATTCAGCTTTTGATATTCTTTCTTGTCGCTTATTTTTTAAGAGATACAAGACTTAAAATTCAGCTTTTGATATTGTTTCTTTCGATCATATTATATTTATAATAATATCTAACATTTTAATATTTATTTTATTTATAAATTTCACCCATTCACATTACTAATATTGGTTTTTAATTGTTGGTCCATTAATATGGATTTTTAATTGGCATCATTTGATTATTTGTTGTTTTTCAAAGGAAAAAATAGTAATTTTATTTCAAATTTTGAAAAAAACTAAAACTACATCTTATAAATGCTAAAAAATTATTGAGAATGTGCACTTCTACGACTTAGGAGTAAGGAAAAAATTAAAAATAGAAAAAACAAAGGAAAAGATTAAGTGATATAAAAATCATTTATCTTCTCTTTCACATCCCCTTGCAGGATGGTCAAGAAGAACCACTTCCAAATCATTCATCTCTGGTGGATGTTTTTTGTTAGAGTCTAAACTTTCTGAAACATCCATCCCATCTTCTTTTCTAAACAACACTTCATGATGTTCCTTTGCATGGATTGGTTCTATATTTAAGTTCTTTTGCAGATAATATGCATGTACATTATGAACCTAGGTATTCTTATCTTCTTGTTCTACAAAATCCTCCTTGATTTCCCCTTAGTGTTATGCCCTTTTTTTGTGTTTTTTCACTACAGGGAAACAATTCTGAAGATGTTATGTTTGAAAACATGTGCCACATATGAATGTTGTGTTTTCATAGTCAATAATTTGAATCCATTGGAAATATTTATATTTTAGAAAGATGCAATCAGGTAGACCCTTGCTTATATCTATTTAAACTCCATCTTTTTAAAGGAACCCAAAGTGTTCCCAACAACCTCTAGAACCATAAGATGCAAAAAAAGGAAGAGAGAGGTTTGGAAACCTTACCCAAACTAACATCTTTGTTACCACCATTATTGTGGAATCAAAATCTGGGAACCAAGGGGTGATGAAAAGCCCTGCTCTTCTCCAGAACCGGGGCCCTTTTTATAAAAAAAAAATCCAGATATTCTTGGGAATCGAACTGAACAATGAAAAAACCTTTTGAACAAAGGTAAACATCACAATTTTTAGACTGTCATAAAAACCCATTGATGTAAATCTCCAGAACTTGGAAAAAAACTGTTAAATCAACAAATCACAACCTTTGATTGAAGAATTGTAAAGAAATTATTTACCTCTTTTAGATTTACATCTGACACTTGTTCCAATTGTTCAACAATATAAGTTCCTGGACTCATTTGTGTAACCAAGGCCCTTTTTTCAAAAAAAATTCCAGATATTCTTGGAAATCGAACTAAATAGTGAAAAAACCTTTTGAACAAAGGTAAATATCACAATTTTTGGACTATGTCATAAAAACCCATTGATGTAAAGATCCAGACCTTGGAAAAAAAATTGTTAAATCCGCCAATCACAGCCTTTGATTGAAGAACTGTAAAGAAATTATTTACCTCTTTTAGATTTACTTCCATATCTAACACTTGTTCTAATTTTTCAACAATATAAGGTCATGGATTCATTTGTGTTTGTTCCATTATAACAGGACCTTTCCCTCGAGTCGTATCCTTGTTAGAAACTAACGTAGTTGTGTTCCTATACCTTGAAGCACCTCCATGAAACCTCAAAAATATAATAGTCGAATTCCTAGTTATGCCATAATCACACATCTGTGAAAAAACCTACAATTTATTCCCTTCACATATAAGTCGTTGCATGGCTACTGGGATCCCTAACCGTTTCTCTAAAATATGAATTGGATTTGCCACATCTCTTCTGAGACCCAAAGCAAGATCAAGGTCTCATTTAGAGCCTTCATGAAAATCTATAAAACTTTCACCATGTTTTGAGCAACCTCGAACAAATCCAATTCATCTATCTTTCTCACCAAGCCTAATAGAGGAGAATAAGATATTTTTTCAATTAATCTTCTCCGATCTAAGGGTAACAGAGGGAGAAATAATGAATATTTAAACATGAAAACCTTATGATACAAAGAATGAATGCCAACTCATAAGCTTGCCACATAAAAAAGAAAAATCTAGTAATCAATGTAGGATACTTGTCTACAAAACTCTACGACGACTTCTCTAACCCTGAAGGGAAGACGATTTCATCTCCATCGACAACTGTCACAAAGCAAACTGTTGATGGTTTGATCTGCCAATGCCTTAATGACAAAGTCGACCCATTAAATTCGATAGTTAACTTTATAGAAAAATACTCCTACTGAAGAACCATGGCATGCATCAGGGTTGGCTGGGTTTCCATGTAATATTCCTAATGGAAATATTTAGTGAATAACAAAAACATGAACTATGAACAACAACATAAAACTAGAAAATTAAACAAGCAGTCAATGCACAAATAGAGGAACACCAAACTGTTGAGCCATTTTATTAATTTCTAAGAAAATGGGTACAATGTAGGTGAGAATAATAGAACCTAAGCTTGCTTCAACAAGCTAGGAAAAACCTAGGTGATAGTATGCAATCCCACATCCTGGATAAGACACCCAAAAAACTTGTGCACAACGTAGAAATTTTCTGCTGTTGCTTAAATGGAATCGAGATTACAACCCTCAAATATGCTAAAAAAATATTGCAAAATTAGTTGGAGTCTCCTCTCACCAAACCCACAAAAACACAGAAAGGGTTTGGGTTGATTCCAACGTGCACTGGTGACCCCAAAAAATGTGTGTGGCTCTAAATGGCTAGTAGAATGTGTTGTAGAAAGGAATTTGTTATAGAATTCCCAAAACAAATGTTGGAAACTCTCCTCTAATTCCAATGCAAATAGCTGCCCCAAATCTCCTTTTTTCTCCTTATCCAACTCCCAAAAATTCCCTCCTCTCTATGGATGCACTGAAGATGTCCAGTGACCCTTGCAAAGACCTAGGATTGGACAAATTCGGCCCTCCAAAATACAACATTGTCATCTCTGCAAAATACTAAAGGGAAACTCGCCCTTTCGGTCGATGAATCTAGGCAAAGTCACCTACCCAAACTCCACTTCTTGTTGGATCTGTTCAACGCACAAGGTCTCCTTCTATGGCCTAGGAAAAACATGCCCCAACTGAAGAATGGTCTACAAAATAGCTCCTCAAATTCCTAAACATTCTCCCCTTCTTCTCTCCTAGGTTGACACTCGAATTTCACCAAAGTTAAATATGGAATTCTCGCTTGGAAATTCCTTGTGAAAAGCAACATTGGTTGACTTGGCTATATAGCTCAAGAAAATTCAAGAGTCAAATGTCAAATTATCAAAAGACCTCAAAATTAGGCCCTTCTCTTCCATTTATATTTTTTTCTCCCTTCTCTCCTTGTGGGCTCCACTAGTTCGAGCTCCTTCCTTGCCTCCTTCTCCCTAGTTCATTTTTCTTAAGGGGTTCTAATTCCCCTTTTTGGGTGGACCCCACATTCCACTACCAAATTAACTTTATTTTTTCTCCAATGTTTGTAGCCTCCTTTTCTCCGAAAATTAAGTGGGAGCTTCCTCAACCCACTTTTCCTAAGTTTTACATGCCAAAATATTTTATTAATGCCAAAATTGCAAAAATAGGAGTTATACTTCGAAAAATTATTTAGTGGTGACATCACAATACTCCCCGCTGAAATCTTGCTTGTCCTCAAGCAATTGTAATGTTGGATGTTGTAGTACCTATTCTTCCTCCCATGTGGCATCCTCCTCTAGTATTTCCTTCCACCTCATAAGAAATTCCCTGACGATCTTATTCCCGAGCTTCCTCTCTCTCACCTCCAAAAAAGCTTCCAAAACCTAAATCAAGTGTCCCTCACCATCCAAGGGTGGAAAATTTGTGGCAGTTGTCACCTGTTGTCCTAAGGCCTTTTTCAAACAAGACACATGGAACACGTTGTGCACTTTTCTCCCTGGTGGAAGCTTCAGCTCATAAGCTACCTCTCCAAATCATCTGGTCACTCTGTACAACCCATAAAAATGTGGCTTGAGTTTTTGCTTCAATGTAGGCCATCTGTATGGCTAGAGACGCAGAAAAACTAAGTCCCCGACCTCAAAATATATTACAACATGGTGCTTTTTTGTTTACGTCTTCTATTGGTTTTGCATTTTCTACAAGTTGTCTTTGAGAGTCCTCAAGGTATGTTGGCTCTCCTGTATCCAATCCTTTGCCCCAGGGACCTGGGTGTCTCCAAAAATCAAATAAGCAAAAGATAACATGTCATAACCATAAAGGGCATGGAAAGGTGACATACCAATGGCCATATGGTGGGTGATGTTGTAGAAATACTCCCTGAGGTGTAGCCATTTCATTCATGCACGATGTTGCTTGGTCACATAGTTCCACAAGTAACCCTTCAACCATCTATTCACGATCTTCATCTGCCCATCTTTCTGAGGGTGGTAGTGAGCTCAATTCCCACCAACCTAAACAACTCCTTGCCAAAACATGCCCAGAAACTTGTTTTCCTAGTCACTAATGGTGCCCCTGGGAAGACGATGTAGCCTAAATACGTCTCTGAAAATAATCTCAACTACTTGTGAAGCTGAGGACTTGGATGGAATATCAAAGAAGTGAGAAAAATTGGTCAACCTTTCCACCACCATGTAGATTCAATCACGCCCTTGTGCAACTAGAAGACCTATGATGAAATACATGGAGATACTCTCCCACTTCCTCTTCGAAATAGGAAGAGGTTGTAGTAGGCTAGATGTATCTATCTACTCCCCTTTATTCCTTTGCCATAAATCACACTCCTGTACATGCCTCAAAACATCCTCCTTGAGGCCTCTCCAAGTGAAGCGCTCCATGATATTTTGATATGTATTGAAAAACCCTGATGTCTATTCAAGGGCGAATCATGAGTCACCTACATGATCTTCTTCCACAACTATGAACCTAGCACAAGATAGATGTTATATTTGTAGTAAATCACCTCATCCATCACCTTGTACCTATCATCCCCAACAATTCCATGAAAGATCTCACATGCCAAACAATCCTTGGAGTACTCCATCAACAAATGCACCCTCTAATACTGAGTGATGTCCATCAATGAGAGTGCCATGGGCCTCCTGGATAATGCATCAACCACTACATTATTCTTTCCCTTGACATACTCTATATCAAAGTCATATTATGTCTGGATCTTACCAACCCACTTTTGCTGCCTCTCATTTAGCTCTCTTTGCTCCAAGAAGAATAAAAAACTGTTGTGATTAGTCTTCACCGTGAACTTGTTGCCCACCAAATACTGTTGGAATTTGGTGAATGCATGCCTAATGCTTAACATGTCCTTGTCATATATGGGTTACAGCCTCACATGAATCTATAGATTCTGAATCTTGAATGCAATCAGGTGTCCTACCTCCATCAAAACTTCTCTGATGCCCTATCTAGATGCATCACACTCCAAAACAAAGGGTTGTGAAAAATTAGGTAAGGCCATAACTAGAAAATTTCTCATCACACTCTTAAGGTGCTCAAAGGCCTCTTATGCCACGTTAGCCCACTCAAATTCCCCCTTCTTCATCAAGTCTATGAGGGGAGATGCTAACTAAGAAAATACCTTCACAAACCATTTGTAGTAGGTACATATACCTAGGAACCCCCACAACTTTGTCACATCCCTGGGCATAGGCCAATCCAAAATGGCCCTGGTCTTCTCTTGATGTACACACACCCCATCCTCTCTGGTCACATGGCCAAGATAAAACATCTCCATCAGTCCAAACTCACACTTGGACATCTTGGCATATAGTTTTTTCTCCTCTAGGATGCGTAGCACCTTCTCTAAGTGTTGCAGGTGCACCTCCCAAGTCTTGTTGTATATCGAGATGTCATCAAAGAACACCAACACAAATCTGTGAAACTTCTTACAAAAAAAATGGTTCATGCAAGACTAGAAGGTCACTAATGAATCACTAAGAACTCAAAGTGCCCATAGTGGCATTAGAATGCAGTCTTTGGGATGTATTCCTCTATCACCCGAATCTAATGGTATCTTGAATGCAAGTGATCCAGACTTATGCAGGAATGAAAAAAAATACAGAAATAAACATAGACACATAGATGCAATAGAAATAAATTATCATTTCATTAATATCAAGGAATTGTAATATGCTTACATACATAATGGAAATAAATAGATCGAGCGATGTAAACTTATATTTGAGAAGAGATGTGGTGGCTTCATGCCTATGAACTCTGTTACAATGAGGCTCAAGGGCATTTTTATTATTGAACATCAAAAGGAAACCCTAAATAACCAAAAGCCTAACCCTAGGAGATGAAACAACAAGAGTTTGTGGGCCTCGTCGGGGTTAGTTGGGGATCCAACTTCCCAGGGTCGTAACTTGGCCACATGATCTCCGTTAAGTGCGTACAATACCTCGTTAGAAATATTTCTCCGAGTACTACAGGATTTATGGCAAGCCTGCTATGATTGTGGGCTTGTTGTGGACCTAAAAAAAATGTCGTTTAGGAGGTCAAAACAACTATGGCATTTCAGGACCCGAAAAAATTCTAAAAATAGTAAATTGTGCTATAAAAAAGGAAATAGATGAAACCGACTGGGGGTCCAAATGGAATATGCCAGTGGCAACCGATACCCACCTGGATCAACAAGTCTATCTTAGAGAAGTATTTATCCCCTCTTAGATCATCTTTCAAATCGTTAATCTATGGAATCGAGTACTAGTTCTTCAACGTCTTCTTATTGAGGGCCCTATAGTCGATGCACATGTGGAGGGTCCCATCCTTCTTCTTCACCAACACAACTGAAGAAACGAAGGGACTAGAACTGGACCTGATGGTGCCTTAGAACCAATAACTCTTGAATAGATCTCTCGATCTCATCCCTATAAGCCTTGGGATGTTTGTAATGGGTAGTGATAACTACATGCACACCCTCATCCAACTCAATCATGTGCTCCAACCCCTGATCTAGTGGACGACTTGGAGGAATATCTCCAAAAAGTACCTTGTGTCTCTCCAGAAGTGCTAAGGTATCTAGGTGTGGTTGTCATGTCTGAGTCCTTGTCTCTGAAATCCTAATATCCACTCCCCACTCTATATCTCCATATCGTAAGTCAGCCTCCATCCCTTCTATCTGCGGTGGTTAGGAATGCATGCCCCTCAACACAACCAACATCTCTTGTAGCCCCATAAAGTCCACCTCTAGCTTCTTCCAAT
The DNA here is from genome assembly GCA_034641835.2 of Pinus albicaulis. NCBI lineage: Eukaryota > Viridiplantae > Streptophyta > Pinopsida > Pinales > Pinaceae > Pinus > Pinus albicaulis. The sequence continues at coordinate 1,072,951,100 of CM076579.1, read as the reverse complement.
TAGTAGTGACATGCCCCAGAGAATATAACCATTGGACACCCATCACCACATTGTTTTCTGACACATAACTACAAATAAATGATCCATTACAAAATAATTCCCCATGTTGAGGGTCAGTCTAGGAACATATCTTGTGCATTTCATTGTCCTGTCTCCTCGCACTAGTGTTGAGAACCCCTAAAAGGCCTCCATGTGTATACCTCTCCACTCTACCATATGATCATTAATGAAATTGTGGGTAGCCCCACTGGCCACCAATATTGACACATGTTGCCCCTACACTATGCCCCTGATCCGCAATGTAAAATACTTCATATCTCCCCAAAGAGAAGTAATAACTCTTCTAGTCAGTAGAGGTGGGCCTCCTCCAGTAGAGGGTGGTGGGCCTCATCCCATATCCCGTGGCCCACCATCTCCTCCATCTATCTCCTTCTCACCCTCATCCTCAAGTTCCCTATCTAAAAAAACTTCTATGTAATGGTTTTTCCCCTTGGTGCACCTGTGCCTAGGTGCCCATGGCTACTGACATGTAAATCATAACTTCCTCCATTGGGCATCTTTCCTAGTCTCATCATGCAACTGTCCTTGTCCCACCCACTCCTTTTGAGGAGGTCTAATGTCCTTACCTTTTTTTGGAAAGGTGCGCCTAGAAGGTATTAGTGTCCTAGTCTTCGAAACCACATCAAGCATGTCCCTGGTCCGAATAATAGCATCCCGCAATGAAAACAACATGTATTCTCTCACCCAACCATGCAGTGGTTCTATGGAAAATCCTCAATGAACAACATGATCAAACTTTCCTCTGAAATGTCAGAGACCATAACAACTAATCTTTGAAACTCTGTGATATATGCCTCAACACTACCTGTCTGCGTCAGGTTAGCCAACTCCCTGAAGTGTATCTCTAGGTCCTTCCTGTAAAATCTCTCCAATAGTATACTCGTGAACTCAGTATAAAACACAATATAAGCATGCCCCAATGTGACTAGCATGTGGTACTACCACTCCTATGCATCTTCATCCAGGTGCAGAGTGGAAAATTTGATCACATATGTCTCCCATATGGGATTTAGATGGAGTTACTTGTTTAGCTTTTGAATCCATGCCTTAGTCAAACTCCTGGATGATCCATCAAAGCCGGGTAGCATCACCTTCTATGCCAACTTCTGAGTGTTCGAGTTCTGATGCTATTGTCCTCCTTTGAAAGAAGTCCCTAACCCACGTCTATACTTCTCCTTTATGTGGAAATAGTACCCAAAGAATAGGATTCCCTTGTCCCTAGGATCCAATGCTTCATACTCATCAACCCCATCAGTGAAATATCTCATCAACTCAAAAAATGTGTCTGGCTCTCTCTCCCTCTTCAGTTCCTATGGGAAGTGAGGCATCATGGGTTTAGTAGTATGGAAATAGGTGTGGGTGCTCCGTTGTTGGTTTGTGCATGCATGCACATGACTCCCGTCTCCTGTTTAGGACCCACCTTCTCCATCGTTGGCCCTTCCTTGTATGTCCTGCAATTGTAGAACCAAGATCTGCCACATTATATATATAACTTGTTTATTCTGCCTCATCATTTGTTGATTTGACCTCACTAACTCCCCCAACAACTGATTTTTCCCATTTTGACTGGGCTACTTGTTTCCTTCCTAGTTTTCCATGCATTCTCTAGTGTGATCAAGATCTGTGTCTGAGAAATGTTTTTCTTCTTCTTCTCTACCATGACCTCTTCCTCTGCCTCTGTGGAAGACTACTCCTTGGTATTTGGGTGGCATAACCTGCTATTTTTGCCCACAAATGGCCAAGAACATGCTATGATACCATTGTAATATTCCTAATGGAAATATTCAATGAATAACAGAAACATGCACTATGAACACCATAAATCTAGGAAATTAAATAAACAATTGATACACAACCATAAATCTAGGAAATTAAATAAACAATTGATACACAAATAAAGGAACACTAAACTGCTGAGCCATTTTATTAATTTCTAAGAAAATAGGTACAATGTCGGTGAGAACAGTAGAACTCGAGCTTTCTTTAACAAGTTAGGAAAAACCAAGGTGATAGTATGCAATCCCACGTGCTGGAGAAAACACCTAGAAAATCTTCACAAAGCCTAGACATTTTTTGTTACTATTGCTGGAATGGAACTAAGAATTTTATCCTCAAATATACTTAGAAAATTCTGTAAAATTAGCTGCAGTCTCCTCTCACCAAACCCACAAAAACCCATAAATGGATTGGGATGATTCCAACATGCACTAGTGACCCCAAAAAATCCATGCGGCTCTAATTCGCTGGCACAATGTGGTGTAGAATGGAGTCTACTGTAGAATGCCCAAAACAACTACTAGAAAATCTCCTCCAATGCCACTGCAAATAATTGCTCAAAATATCCTTATTTCTCCTTGTCCAACTCCCACAAATTCCATGCTCTCTATGGTTGTGCAAATATGTTCAATGACCCCTATGTAGGCCCAAAATTGGACAAATTCGACCCTAAAAAATACAACACTCTCAACCCCACGTAATAGCAAAAGGAAACTCACCCTTCTAGGAATACCTACTTGGAAATCCCTTGTTCTAAGCAACATTGATTGGCTTGGTTGAACAACTCAAGAAAACTTAAGTTCAAATGTCAAATTGTCAAAAGATCCCAAAATGAGGCCTTCTCTTCCATTTATAGTTGTTGCTCCCTTCTCTCCTGATGGGATCCACTAGTTCAAGCTCCTTCATTTCTCTCCTTCTCTCTAGTTCAATTTTCCTAAGGGGTTTGAATTCCCCTTTTTGGGTGGCCCCCAAATTCCACTACCAAATTAATTTTCTTTTTTATCCAAGATTTGTAGCCTCCTTTCACCAAAAATTAAGTGGGAGCTTCCTCAACCCACTTTTCCTAAGTTTTACATGCCAAAATATTTTCTTACAACAAAATTGCAAAAAGAGGAGTTTACTTAGAAAAATTATTTAGTGGGGACATCACATTCCAACTCTGATCTTCTTATAAATCCTAGCTTCAACAAAGAATAAGGAACCACGACTCTTGAAGGTGCAACGAAGGCCATCAAAAGTCATGCAAAATCAGACATTGGGTTTAGGAGCCATCAAAATTTTGTTGCACATAGGGAATATGAAGTGAATCCATTGTCATCATAGATCCATCCATACCCCAGTTTCAACAATGCATAATATCCCTTAGCTTGATTATTATTATTATTATTTGAAAATAATGAGTAGATTTGTTATTAAATCTATGTCTGGATGCAACGAAATACCCAGGAAATGTTACATTGTAATCCAATATGTAGGTTCTTTAGAGGAGAACATAAGAGAAGAACCAAATTTTTCATCTAGTAGGAAACTATTGACATACATTTTACCAACTAAGTGACAATTACATACTTGAAAAAATTGAGACAAAAGTACAATTTTACAATATGCTATCATGAGTCAAGGGGGAATTAATAAACATCTGATCATACTGGCCTCTAAGAGAGCTACTTACAATGTTGTGATATTCAAAATCATTCTTATGAATTTTAAGCTTAGCTAGTTGACGGCGTAAGGCTTCAATCTCATCTTCTTGATGATTAAATTGGGCTTGGAGCTTCTACATTTCCTCAACCAGGAACAAGGTAATGTTGTACTACTGGAGAACCTTCTAATTAAGGTCTTTGTTATCTTCTTGGTAACCAACGAGAAGGTGTGGAAAAATAATGCATGTATTGATCCTACTTGAAAAACCACATGATTATAACTACTGCACTCCATAATAGTCAGGAAAAAGGGATGAAGATTAAATTCCAAAGAATCTGAGCGAAAATTGGGCCACAGGGATGATCCAAATGGGTCAAAAGAAAGGGGGGAGGCGCCTTGAGCAATTGGAGGAGAAACAAGAGATGGATGAGTAAGTCATGAAGGGGAAATCAGAGTTGGGGGAGAACTAGGACGATCAAGGCACAAGAGACACCTTAGATAGAAGAAATCACAAGTGCAAAGCCACCAAAATGTCGAATGTAGGGCAAGAAAAAGATCATTATTGAAAGTAACTTTGAAACTAAAAGTAGGGTACCTTCTTAAAACCAGCTAGCCCAAATTGCTATGAAGTCTTTCATGCGACAAATTCCACATAACATAACCATCTTTATCTAGAGAAAGGAAGGTCAGGAGCACACAAAGTGGCAGAGGGGCCTCAAATTCAAAAGAGAGAATGACAAAGTAGTCATAAAGGTCCCTAGGATTAACCACAAGAACCACCTGAGATACCACCGTTGAACCAAAGAAGAACAATTCTTGACTCCATTTCAAGCAATATAAAAATCCAATGACAATAACATGTAGGAGAAGCTCTAGAGCTAAAAATTTGAAATTACTAAATTGGAATCCTTTCACAACATCGAACATGAGTCTCTTGTAGCTGTTAAACTTCTCATAACCTTTGGAGAGTTTGAAAATTTGATGAATTCCCCAGTTTCAAAAAAGGAAATCCAAGATCCCATACAAACACTGGATGCCTGAATCCTGTGTACTGATCACCATACCACCCTCCATGAATATAATCTCAGAGCTAAAAAATTCACACACCACAAAACTCTCATCAACCATGAATTCAATTAAATCGCACCACGTTGAAGCCTTTAAGGAGCCTTGGTATGATGGCTAAAAAATAATGAGGTGTTGTCATTTTGATGAATTCACCACATGCGAGGGTTGAAGGGGAACATGGCCCACACGCCCTCCGCCAACCACCTCAGCCATGGCGACAAGCCCACACCACATAACCTCAAACTTATAGCTCACAATCTTGAAGAAGGGGAGGGAGTTATAAAAGAAAGCCTTAAAGTCCTTCAAAAAATGAATTACTAATTGCACATATCCATGAACACTATTGATGAAGCAGTGAATAAGGACCTGATTAGGGTTCATCATGGAATAATTTTCCATCTAGATTTGTCATTCATGACGATCATTCCAGTTTCTAAGAGACAAGCCTGATTTTCTTGCTCATCAGATTCCTTGCTTTGAGTTCTTAAGATGCGATAGAAGGCCTTGTTAGGAAAGGACTCAAAGATACTAACAATTCTATGGAGAAGAAAGCTTAGTTGATTTATTTTAGGATGAGATCCATTTTGTAAATGGGAATGAAGATAAGGGAATCTCACAGGTTTATTATGTCGGAGAGTTCCCTATCTTTAACCAATTGAAGACCAAGCATGAGCCCATACATTTGAGCTAGATTATTCATCCTCTTTCCAAGCCCCCAAGAATAATTTACTTCTTGATTTTCCTTGGGATTCAAGAAAATCTCTCCCCCTCTTGCCATCCCTTGCTTAACTTGATTATTAAACCTTAAAAATAGTTATTTATCAATTATGTTACTTTTATATCTATAATTATTTTTTAATATTTATTTATTTAAGAATTATTTATAATTTTTTTTTTTTTAATAATTTTTTTCATAAGTAGGTTAAACTTAAGTTGAAATTAGTCTATTTTTAGAATGAACAAGTAAATTACCTATAGTATAATAAAAAAATAATTAAAAAAATACTTATAATTTTAAATTTAATAAAATTTCGGTCTAATTATATGCTCGTTAATATTAGTTTTATATTGGTATCGTTTTATCATATATTATATTGATCATATTAATGAGTTTAACTCGATTTTTAATATTTAATATTTAATATGTTTTATTTAATTTAATGATAAAAAAACGAAATTTTATATATTTATGATTATTATCCTTATTTTTAAATGAATTTTGTGTGAGAGTTTTCTAAAAGGGAAAGTTGGGATGTGGCTTTGAACCATTACATCTCATCAAAGCTACTAATATTTCTTGTGGATTTGAGATTGAGCATTGAGGTTCGATTTAAACTTTCAAGAGAGTAATCCATGATCCACAAATTTTATTCTTTTTCCAACTAATTTTTTTCCAGAATACTCTCAAGATCCAAATGCATTTACATTCTATTTGTATTTTTTGATTTGATTTTGACAGGATTCTTGTTTTCCTTGGTGAAATATTTTTTCCCTTCTTCCCAACTTGGATCCAACCCATGTTTTTTGCTAAATATGATGGGTCACCCTTTAGCGAGTGAGCGATGTTGTCTTTAGGTTCTTCCTCATCTTCTTGATTTTCTCAATAAATTTCTTTTCCAACTTTATTTCTTAAGGATTCAAAAGGGGATCCAACTTTCACGAGGGTTTGCTATGAATGAGCTTCCATTGTAACTGAATCCGGAGGTTATTCATTGACATGCACTTCTTCCTCGGTTATTTTTGTGTCCTTCCATGAATCTTCTTTGACAAGAAATTTTCCCAGGTTGTCATTTGCTTCTTTCTCACCCCAAGTCTCTTCTTCTTTGTATACCATATAGTGTTTTATCAAAGCTCCTTCCCACCATTTGGACCTCCAATTATTTTTCTAGGCTATATTATTCCACAAAAGCATAGGGAATTTTTTGATTACATGCCCCATTTTATAACAGGCTTGACATCAAAATGAAACATTTTCATAATCAAGCTTCTAAACTGTAATATTCCGTATCAAAAATATGCAAACACAACTTGCAAATATTAAATTTTCTCTTTTAGTAATTTTGACAAACACTTTGTGTGAAAGATTTTCTTCGCACACTTTATATGCAAAACAAATAAACATTTATAGTAAAAATATTTTAAAACACAACCAGACTTTTATTAATTTGATCAAGAAATTTATATGGAGAATATTAATTTGAGATACTGTAATACAACTCCAACAAATAACTCAATCAATGTTACACTCCTATAATCAACAATTTGAACCTCCTATAATGATGAATTCAGCCTCAACAAATAAGATCAACTCCGACAAATAATGTCGACCCCAACGAAGAAGACCTCTGGAAAATAATATTGACCCCAACAAAAAAGATCTTCAACAAATAATCTCAGTTCCAACAAATAAATATCTCCGAAAAATAATCCCAACCTTAGTAAAAATTTGGTCTTCGACAAATAAACTGGGCTTCAACAAATACATGTCCAACCAATAAAGTCAACCCCATTAGATAAATTCAGACCAACAAATAAACTCGGCCAACTCGACCCCAACAGATAAATTCAACCTCTATAAATATGGATTTAACCCTCCAAGTAACTCAAGCTCAACCAATAACCTTCAACTCCGGAAAATGTCTTCAACAACGATCTAATCTCCAACTCCGAAAATAATAACCAATTCAACCGTTGAATAAATTTCTTCCAAATAAATTACATTTGAAGCACAAATAGAAAACCTGTGTGATTTTCCCACAATTACAACTAGGGTGGAAATGATGTACATTGAAATTGGTGAGTACAAACTAGGGTGGCAATGGTTGTCCTCCAAAACTAGTTTGAGAGTCTCACCTGGAACCATGGAGTGAAACTTGCATGAGCTCCCAAACCAAACACCAAGAAACAATAATAAACCAGAATGAATGACAAAAGACCTTCTTTCCTATTTTATAAGATTTTTCCGGATCTTCTCCAATTTTCTAGAAGTCTCCTTTTATTGTTTTATTAATAATCTATTTAGTGTATTTTCCTCCTGTTTTCCAAGCGACTTTTCCCCCCTTTTATTTACCCCTTAGATAAAAACAAATTTTCTCCTTTTATTGAGTAAGTGACTTTTTATTACTTATTGAAGTCACTTTTATCTCTATAAAATGCTTAAATTGCCACCATGATCACAGTGACCTCCCAAAGCCCCTTTTCATCATTCTTTCTTGTAGACCTTTTCGCCCCAATTTCAATGAGCTATTACACTAGGTTTCTCCAAGTAATCAACTTGAAACAACACCTTAAGCGTAATTAATTAAAATATACTCGTTAATAACTCTTTTTTACAGAACCAATATTAAATTGTTTGGAAATGATTCTGATGATTAAAAATGGCAAGCAAACTTAGTCGACCCTCCATAAAACTCCTCAAAACCCTCTGGTCCCACCAATAATGTAATCTTGCTCGTGTGACTTAAATGATATAAGCTCTGGAAATATCTCCTAAGCTCATCACAAGGTAATGCAAAAATTGGAGATATTACAATCTCCCCTCCCCAAAATTGGTTGTCCTTAAGCAATGTCATCACGTCTTGCCACTCTAAAAGCTCAATCCAGACTAATACTAGGGTCCCAAATGTGTCATTGCACCACTCCAGACCACTTTACTACCCCAACATGAATGGATTTGATGATTTTGGGTTCCCAAACCATCCTGATCATTGTGAAGCATTCCTCACTCCATTCACTCCCCAACAAAGCATAGACACCAGATGACCTCTGCATACTACCAATAAGTAGAGCATCTTGAGAATGAAAAATCTCGATCAGCTCCTCGAGAAGTTGCTCAACCAAAAAATCAATCCCATGTACCTCAAGAGTGAACCTCTGAAGGTACAATCTAACTCCTCGTGAAAATGATCCTTGTTCATATGAACTAACCACTGCCTCCTCTTGTTGATCACACTGCCATTCTTGTGAGGTGCTCCATAATACCAGCGAAACACTAAAAATTAAAACACTCTCCACAACACTGAATTCCAATGGAAAATCTGAGTGATCTCCCCCTATAGAAACCAACTATCCCTAAGGGTAGATGAACTACCAAGGTTTGTAATGCCAAGGTCCCATGCTAATCTAAAAAAGAAACTACCATGCTGACGTTGTGCCACTCTAGTCATAACTGATTTCCCATCATGCTCATACTGGATTGTCCTCTCATGTAGCTCTCTACCATAATACTGGTAATGGCCAAAGCTACACCCATCCTACAAAGGAAAATCAAAAATGTTAGAGCCCACCAATCCATGGCTAGTATTGATCATGAGAAACAACAAGGGAAAGCTACCTTGCCACATGGTGAAGGTCTCAACAAATTCCCATTTGTCAACCTAAAAATGAACTAGATCACTCTCTACCATAAACTTGCTGATCAAGAATCAAAGTGATCTTAATCAACTGGATCCCCAGATCCTATAGCCAAATTTATTGTGACATAGTTTTGATCGCTACTAGAATCCATCCATGCCTCATCTTTGATCCTTACATGTGATCAATACATAAAAACCATATATCATGAATCAATTTGATGCATGCTAAACTGCCCTGCACCAGCCATACCACACAATGAAATCTACTGTCCTATCTACTAATGTCATCCCCAAATACTTACCTAGAGACTCATTCGCTTATGCTCATATAATGCCCTAAAATTTCATGCCGTAATTGTATCATGCTCCCTAAGTGTGAACTCAGGGGTAGAAATTCTATCTTTGCTATCGAATCGCACCTCGATCATATGCCTTAAATGGGATGTCTCTCTCTTGATGTATTGTGCCCCATATAACTATCTCAAGTGAGCCTTTTATGTCCTGTTGGTCGTGATTCCAACATCAAGGGACAACAACCAACCCCTATGTGAATATAAGTAATACAAAAGAGATATGGGTGTGTGAGACAATAAGGGTATGGTCAAGAGATGCTCATCCATCCCCTCATCGATCCTAAGTGAGCTAAACCCAAAATATTTCTATGAAGCACCACACATCATTGCATGAAACCATGTATCTCCATACTCCTTTTCATACCTATGCACACCGTGGAATATCCCTATACACCACAAGGTATCAAAACCTATTGTTGTACCACCTTGTACCAATTAGTACCATGTATGTTCTAATGTACTCATCACTCCACTAGTGAATCCACTGTGATGTGGATCACCCCTCGTAATCTACCCTGTAAATCCAAGTGGCTATAGATCCTCACATGCTAGTAGAAATGTCACTGAGGTACTGATCCTTAGTGATCCCTATGCCTAGTACATCAATGGAAGAAAATCGTCCCCATACAATTCTCTATCTGGTGCCATACCAATACCAACCCATTTGAATAACTCCTGATGGAGCGTGTTGACCACCATGCAACCCCATGCATGAATGATATGCTAAGACAACTCCCGAAGTATGAAAAATCCTAATGGAAACATGAAGATTTTTTTTCCCTCGGTCACTGAGTCGATCACCCCATCAATGCCATAATCATCCTACACCTCTAGTATATGATGGAAAGGCCCACCTAGATCCAAATGCCTACTTGGGCTTCCAGTATCGACCCCAATCATGTCAACTAAACCTGGATCCTAGATGGATATATACTCGTTCAAAATATACCTGTCTCCACGTCCCATGGATGCATAATCAAAACCCTTTGGGACATACCTCTTTGCAAGTGCATGTTCATTTGGGTGTCCCTCATGCCCAAATATCACAGGAGGTTACTCTATCAAATCATGAGTGATCCTAACATTCTATCGTGTGATGGTTGCCTTAATTAACTAACTATTTTCCATCAGGAATGAAGAATGTCCACAACTCAACCCCATACACAGTTGCTTAACCTGCAACTATGATACTTTAAGATTCATCTAAGTGCTCTTCGAGGACTCCTGGTTAGTCTCAAGCTCATGGGTAAGCTTGTCAACTTCCTCCTCTTTCCTTTCTAGCACATCATGGTAGATATAAACAAGCATGAGTAGGTGACATATATCCAATAAAGGGTGAAGGTGGTTAGATTTTATCATTTAATGGGTTTGAGTTCACAACATTGAATACCTATGTGTTATCATCTTTGAATACCTCTTGGGAATCATCATCAACTATTGTAGCCTCATTATTTTCTTCAACAATCTTGTTAAATGAAAACAAGAAATCTGCGTCATCATCTGATAGTCCTTCATTCCAAATGTTTGTATTAACTTCCTAGAGTGAGTCTGGGCTACTTTCATCTTCAACGGTTATGACTTCTCTCAATTCATCTTGGGAGGTTTGATCATAGAACTTACCTTAATCATTGTTTCTCCTTCACTGGCTACATTGGCACTAGGATTTTGTTCAGTAGTTGTGTTATTTTTATCTTCATCATCTTCTGATCTGCAATTTCTTTTTTTCTTCGTCGCCTCTGATGATACCCATGCTCCAAACTGCTATATTTTCTTTGTGAAATTTATGTTATATTCTTCAAAAATTTCAAGGAATTTTGTGGATGATTTTTCTTGCTGGTTCAAAGATATTTTCTCCAAATAAACCCTCTAGGGTGGCATGAAAAGAAGCTCTTATACCAATGTAATATCCCCTCTCTGAAATATGCTAGCACAACTTGCAAAAATATTATATTTTCTCTTTTAGGAATTTTAAAAAACACTTCGTTTGCAAGCTTTTCTTCAAACACTTTGTATGCAAAACAAATAAACACTTACAATAGAAATATTTTAATGCACAACAAGAATTTTATTAATTTTATCAAGAGATTTGCATGGATACTATTAAACTGAGAACCTATTATACAATTCCAACAAATAACTCAATAATTGCGACATTCCTATCAGCAACTCAACCCTCCTATAATGATGAGTTCAGCCTCAACAAAAAAGATAAGCTATGGAAAATAATATTAGCCCCAAAAAATAAGCTCTTTGGAAAATAATCTTGGCCCCAACAAATAAAGATCTCCTTAATCTGTATATGTATGTACTTGAGGATTGTGTAAATTGCAAGTAAATTGAATGAGTTTTTATGGTACTTAAGTTAAATTATTTAACACATTTAAACATTAATTTAACTCATAAATTGTAGAAAATATTCGAGAAATAAATCCATAACAATAACCACAAAACAACAAGTGATGAAGGAGTTCACCCCTCCTGGGCTACGTTTCCTAGTCCAGCTTCCAGTGATTTACCATTTTTCATTATGCTCATAACATGGTGATTACAATGAGCTACAATGCTAAAATGGCTTCAAAACCTTCTTCAACAGCTTCAAAGCTATAAAAAATGTCTATCTAGCCTCCTTCTGCTCCCGAAAAGACCAAAAAATGAGAAGTTTATGCCTCTTTCTCTCTTTTCCCAAATTCTACAGCTAAACTCTCGACAATCTGGCCCAAACCTAGCACACGCGTCCCAAACTCAAAAAATTCCCTCCAAACTTAGCACGATTCCTGCTCGGCGGGTGAAATTGTAGCACCGTTAGTTTGGCCAATAAGCCCCGAAGTCCACTCGTGCACTTGGTCATGTGGGCCTTCATAAGGCCAAGGGCTGGCCCCCCCTCCGCTGGTGGTCCCGACTTATCCGCCAGGCTGGTCACATTTCGCGGTTAAGGCCAACAGTGAGGCTTGCGGTGACGGCTACGGGTTATCCACATGGTTAAGGATGATTGTTTAAGCACTCAGATGGGGTGGTTAGGAGGTGTAGTTATAGTTGGCAATGACGGGTTAACTATGGTGTGGTTGTTTGTGGTAACGTCGTATGGTTGGGCTAGGGTCTATACCCCGACCCCCGACCCGTGGCTGCGTGGCACTGGGGTGGCCTAGGGCTAGGCCCTAACCTGACCCCCATTCCAAATGCACCACCACATAACTTGAAATATAATTTTAAACTGTATATAGTTAGGACATGAATGATGGCATAATGGTAAGTCTATTGGTTTTTTCGGTGGAGGATCAGGGTTCGAATTCGGCAGAGGCCTATCCATAATAACCCAAAATTTTGGTCTGCCACAAGGGTGCCACGTGGTGACCTCTGGTTGGACCACATGGTATTTCCTGGTTGGTTGTACCATAAACCAATCACATTGCCCCAAATTTCAACCAATAAGAGAATGCCAAGTGTCAAAATGTCATTGGATCCTGAAGCCGAATCACCTTGCTCAGTTAGCAGGCCTAGTCAGCTATGTAGACTGCTAACTGGGCAGCCTGCACTTTTTTTGCTAAAATTTGCTTATTTTGGAAAATGAACATAACTCATTTCTGGGAGCATACAGTGTTAATTTTTCACAAAATGAATTGTGTCGAATTTAGAACGACGAGATCTACGCAAGAACACATTTTTTGAGCCATTCCGACAAATTTCATTTTTGAGCATATTTTTGAGCACCAAATCACTCCTCCCCATTGGAAGCTTTTGGATCCCAAAAGATCACTTTCAGTTGTTAAGTAAATGAGGGTACAATTTCCTCACCTTTCCAATCTCGATCCATTTGGATTTTCTTGGATTTTTTTCCCTTGAGACCCACACAAAGGTACTCCACATTCCCTCGTTTTGAAGCCCTTGTTCTTTTGTCAAGATTGGTGTCTTGTTGTAGTTCTTCAAGGTATACAAGATAGAAATCCTCAATGGAAGGAATTTGAACATTCTCTCCTTGATATTAAATCAAAGGAGTCTCATACAAGCTTAAATTCTCAACATTAACAACATCATAAATTTGCATATATGAAGGCAAATCTAATCTGAAGGCATTATCACCAATATTTTCTAAAATTGTAAATGGACCATATAGAATTGATTTCAGTTTTTTACCTTCTCCTTGAAGCCTTTATTTTCTAATGTGAAGCCAAACTTTATCACCGACTTTGAAATTGTGATTTACACGATGCTTGTCGTGCCTTGTTTTGTACTTGACTTGGCTCTTTTTGAGTTGTTCTTGAACTGCTTGATGTACCAATAGGATTTTTTCAATGAACTTTTTAGCTTTTTCTATGTCACTATGACCATCAATAGCAACATATTTTCCAAAAATAAAACCCAAAGGAGATTTATGAAAGTATCCCAAACATGCCTCAAAGGGTGAGGTTTGAGTCGAAGAGGGCTTGGCCCGGTTGTTAGCATGCTGAATATAATGCAAATGTTAATCCCACAACTTAGGATGCTTGCTATAATATCCACAAAGAATATGTATCACCATCCCGTTCACCACCTCTGTTTGACCATCTGTTTGCGGATGAAATGTTGTACTCTTTTTCAATTTGGTGTCCATGTGTCCCCACAAGTTTGACAAAAAATTCCCAACAAAACGAGAATCTCGATCACTAACAATGGATGTGGGAAATCCAAAATGCACCCATACATTCTAAAAGAATAACTGAGCAGTTTTTTCAGCTGTAATTTTTACGTGGCATTAAAATACACATTTTGTTGAACCTATCCATAACTACATAAAGATAATCATGATTCCTTTTTGACATAGGAAGTCCTCCAACAAATTCCATAGAGACACTCTCCCATGGACGAGAAGGTACTGGAAGTTGTGTGTATAATCCTAACTTTCTATTGCTAGGCTTATTGACAACAAATAATGAACAATATTTAATAAAACGTGACACACTTTCATGCATACAAGGCCAATAACAATACCTTAGTAGTTGTCCCACCATCTTACCTACACAAAAATGACTAGCAATAAGAGAAGTGTGTGCCTCTCTTATGATGTTGACTCTTTATCCCCGTGGAATACAAAGCTTACCAAGATGGTCCAACAAGTTATCATGTAAATGATAATCGAGTTCCTCTACTTGGTTCCCTTGACTCAAAGTTGCATATACCTCTTGAAAATCACTATCTAAAGCATATTGTTCAACATAGCTTTCATGCAAAACAAAATTATACTTAAGAATAGTAGGAGCACTAATAATAGGCCTAGAAAGCATATCAAAAACTTTGTTACAGATACCTTTCTTATACCTTATCACCAAGTGGAATTGTTGAAGAAAACCCATCCATTGAAAGTGCCTTAGTTGTTGCAACTTTGTTTGTGATTACAAATATTGCATTGGTTGATGATCAATGTGAATGATTTTTTCCTTACCCATCAAGTAGTGTTTCCAATTTTTCACACTTTGCACCAATTCATACAATTCCTTGCCATATGTAGGATAATTAATCACTGCATTATTAAAATTTTCCGAATGAAAACATATGGGCTTACCGTGTTGCATGAGGACTGCACCCATGGCATAGTTGCTTGCATTATTCTGTAACTCAAATGATTGTCTCAAGTATAGAAATGCAAGTACTGGAGCTGAACTGATCTTTTACTTAAAAGTATCAAATGATTTTTGTTGCTTACCTCTCCACTGGAAGACTTTCTTCACACTTGTCAATGCATGCAATGGAGCTGCGATAGAAGAGAAGTTAGCAATAAACTTCCTCCAATATTGGGATTCCCCCAAAAAACTTCTTACCCCTGTAACTATTTTAGGCATTGGCTAATTCAAAATGACATCAACCTTGGAGGGATCTATTTTCAATTCACCTCCTCCAACAATATGACCCATGTATACTAAAGAAGTTTTTCCAAACTCACACTTTGAAATATTTAAAAACAACTATTCTTTCTTTAAGACATCAAGTATTGTTTTGACATGCATGATATGTTCTTCATGATATTTACTGAAAATTAAGATTTCATATAAGTAGACTATCACAAAATCATCTAGAAATGGCCTCAATACATCATTCATCACAGACATGAAGGTAGAAGTTGCATTACAAAACCAAAAGGCATAACTAGACATTCAGAAAAACCTTGCTTTTTTTTTTAATGTTGTCTTCCATATGACTCCTTTAGAAATTCTAATTTTATGATAGCCACTTCGTAAGTCAAACTTAGTAAAATACTTAGCATCTTTCAATTGATTAAGTAAATCATCAATTCTAGGAAGTGGGTAACGGTTCTTTACCGTAATCTTGTTCAATGCACGAAAGTCCACACACATGCCCCATGTTCCATCCTTTTTTGCCACCAAAACAATAGGTGAACCACATGGAAAAGTACTTGGTCTAACGATCCATTTTTCTAACAAGTCTTTAATTTCCTTTTTAATTTCTGCACTTTCCATCATTGACATCCTGTACATGCCAATGTTAGGAAGAGGACAATCTTACTGCAATTGTATTTCATGTTGGATTCCCCTCTTGGGAGGCAATCCCTTGGGCTCTTGAAACATCTCATCATATTGGTTAACAACCTCAACCAAATCATATTTAAATCTTGTGTCACAACCTCGAAAAGCTTGATTATCAACATCATTCTTTTGTTTGACCGTTAAAAGCACAAAATTCTTGCTAGAGTTAATAAGTCTCTTCATTTGTCTGGCATTCACAAGTGAAAGATTTAGTTTATGTCGATGTGCTCTAACAATGTACTTAATATCGTCTTTGAACAAGTGATACTTATTTTCATGGTGATGAAAAATAACTTTCCTATCATAAAGATATGGAATACCCAAAACAATATCGGAAATATCAAGTGGAACTACATCAAGTTCAACTTCATCAAGAAAGTTTGGTGTAATTTAAAATATAAATATAAATTTCCTCTTCACTTATAAGTTTTCATTCTTGCATATCCAACCTAAAGGATAAGGTCTTGGATGAAGAATGGTCTCTAAATTTAACTTCTTCACTAAGTCTTCGGAAATCAAATTTGCTTGTGAACCACTATCAAAGAGTGTATCAATTTTGGTATGCTTTGAAATAACTCAAACATGGAAAAGTTCAATTATTGTTTTCTCATCTTGAGTATCTTTAAGGAAACTTGAAGAACTAGTGCTTGCTATGTCCTTACCTTTCATTCCCATTGTTGTGATGTTTGTTTCATCTCCCGAATCAGATCCTAAATCATTTTGTATAGTTGCAAATTTCTTTTGCTTCTCTTTGTTGTTAAATTTTTTGGGTTTCATCTCAGGATGAAACTTCCAACAATGAGCTTCATCATGACCCTTCTTGGAACAATGTTTTCATGTTAATTTTTCCCCTTCCTTCTTGACAGATGCATTTTTCTGGGCCTTTCCCTTTGAATTTACTCTTTCCTTTGTCTCCAAATTGAAATGGTTTTTTTCTACCCTCTTCTGAAATGTTTTTCCCTCTTGCTTCAAGATGTGTTTCCTGAACACAAACCTCATATAAACTTGTAAGGATAGTATGCCTTAAATAACTGTGTAAACCCCCAATATATTTCAGCAAAGTGTCTTGTGATGACAAATATACACTTGAAATTAGAGATCTTCTTCTAAACTCTTGGGTGTAACTTTGCACACTTTGACCTTTTAGTTGTATAAAATTATGCCAATCCATAATAGCCTTATGCATATAAGCTAATGGATAAAATTTTCTTATAAGTTCAGCAATAAAATATATCCAAGAGGTTAATACCTTACCATGTTTTTTCATATCCTCTTGTGTTTTGGATTCCCACCAAATCAAAGCAACACTTTCCAACCTTAATGAAGCCATTTGAATCTTTTTTTCATCATATTTGATGTTTTTAATCCTGCAATATAGTTCAAGTTGACGAACCCAATTATCAAGTTTTTCAGCATTAACTTCACCGTTATACATAGGAAATTCAAATTTGATATCAAGTTTTAATAAGGGAGTTTTATCATGACCCTTTGGGTATGTGGAGGTGTTTGAGTAAATGTTGTTGTGGAAGAGAATGAAGATGAAGGTGAGCATGGAAGTGAAGATTATGGTGGAGAGGATGGTGGTTTGTCACAATTTCCTTTTTGAGGCTTGTCATCATCTCCTCCTTTTCCTCCAGAAGAACCCTCTCCTTTTGAAGGCTTGGAACTCTCACCCCGCAATCTTGATTTTCTCTCTTCATAGTGAACTTTCACCATTTCAGTCATGTCAAAGAATGATATTCTAAAAATCTTCTCATCCTTTGACATATTATTAGCTCCTCCTTCATGAGACATGCTTACTAATGCTTTAGGTACAACTCGAGGTGAAACTTGTGGTGGATATTGTGGACCTAACTTGAGGACCTGCGCCCACAAGCTTTCCTTCTCCTCTCTTGAGATTCAACCTTGTAAACATCACATACACTTGTAGACAATTAAATCCCCATAACAAAAAAGAAAACCAATGCTGTGGGACCAAACTTGATCTATATATGTATGTGATTGAGGATTATATAAATTTCAATTAAATTGAATGAGATTTTATGGTACTTAAGTTAAATTATTTAGCACATTTAAACATGAATTTAACTCATAAATTGCAGAAAATAACAGAGAAATAAAGCCATAATAGTAACCACAAAACAACAAGTGATGAAGGAGTTCACCTCTCCTGGGCTACGTCTCTTGGTCCAACTTCCAATGCTTGACTCTTTTTCATTATGCTCATAAGATGGTGATTACAATGAGTTACAGTGCTCAAATGGATTAAAAACATTCTCCAGCAGCTTTAGAGCTATCAAAAATGCCTGCCTAGCCTCGTTCTTCTCCCCAAAAGACCAAAAATTGAGAAATTTATGCCTCTTTCTCTCTTTTCCCCAATTATGTAGCTAAAATCCCCACGATTAGGCCCAAACCTAGCACGAGTGCCCTAAACATGGAAAATTCCCTCTAAGCTTGGCATAATTCCCGCTCGGCGGGTGATTATAGGACCGTTAGTTTGGCCAATAAGCCCCTAAATACACGTGCGCACCTGGTCACGTAGGTCTTCATAAGGCCAGGGGCTAGCCCCCCCTCTGTTGGCGGTCTCGGCTTAACTACCAGGCTGGTCACATTTTGCGGTTAAGGCCGGTAGTGAGGCTAGCAGTGACAGTTATGGGTTATCTTTATGGTTAACGTTGACGGTTTGAGCGTTCATATGGGGCAGTTAGGAGGCGATGTTATAGTTGGAAACGACGAGTTAACTTTGGCATGGTTGTTGCGGTAATGCTGAGTGGCCGAGATATGGTCTAGCACCGACCCCCGACTCGTGGTTCCATGGCACTTGGGTGGCTAGGGGCTATGCACTAGCCCGACCCCATGCCAAATGTGCCACCATAAAACTTTAAATAAAAGTTTAAACTGTTTATAGTAAAGACATGAACGGTGACATAGTGGTAAGTATGTTGGTTTGTTCAACAAAGGTTCATGGTTTGAATCTGGCAGAGGCCTATTTTCAATAACCCAAAATTTTGGTTGGCCATCGGGGTGCTACGTGGTGACCTCTGGTTGGTCCATGTGGCATTCCCTGGTTGGTTGTACCATAAACCAATCACATTGCCCCAAATTTCTACCAATAAGAGAATGCCAAGTGTCAAACTGTCATTGGCTCCTAAAGCCCAGTCACCTTACACAGTCAGCAGGC
This sequence comes from Pinus albicaulis, assembly GCA_034641835.2. NCBI lineage: Eukaryota > Viridiplantae > Streptophyta > Pinopsida > Pinales > Pinaceae > Pinus > Pinus albicaulis. The sequence goes on along the minus strand of CM076579.1, from coordinate 1,072,932,148 downwards.
CCAATCAGTTGACTACTGACTAGGCAGCTTGCACATTTTTTTCCAAAATTTGCTTGTTTGGGAAAATGAACATAACTCATTTCTGAGAGCATACGGTGTCGATTTTTCGCAAAATGAATTGCGCACCATTTCGAACGACGAGATCTACGCAAGCACATGGGTGTTGAGACATTCCAAAAATTTTCATTTTTAAGCATACTTTTGAGCACTGGATCATTGAAAAATAATGTCAGCCCTATCAAATAAACTGGGCTCCGAAAAATAAACTCATCCGAACAAATAAAATCATTCCCAGTAGATAAATTTGGCCTCGAGAAATAAACTAGGCTTCATAAAATAAACTTGGCCCAAAAAATAAACTCGACCCCAATAGATAAATCTGGCTTCTATAGAATATGAATTTGACCCTCCAATCAACTCAACCTCAACCAATAAACTTCAGCTCCAAAAAATGTCTCATAACAATGATCCAATCTCCAACTTTGACAATAATAGCCAGTTCATCCCACTAGAAAAATGTCTCCCAAATAATTTGTAATTGAAGCACAAATTGAAAAATTGTGTGATTTTCCCACAATTCCAATTAGGGTGGCAATGATGTCCATTGAAATTGGTGAGTACCAGCTAGGGTGGCAATTGATGTCCACTGAAACTAGTTTGAGAGTCTCGCCTAAAACCCTCAAGAGAAACTTGCTTGAGCTACCAAACCAAAAACCAAGAAATAATCATAAACCAAAATGAATATCAAATGACCTTCTCTTCCATTTTATAAGAATTTTTTGGATATTATCCAATCTTATATAGGTCTTATTTATTATTTTATTAATAGGCCACTTAGTCCATTTTCCTCCTATTTTCCAATTGACTTTTCCCCCCTTTTACTTATAAAAATACCTTTTTCTCATTTTATTTAATAAATGACTTTTTATTACTAATTAAAGTCACTTTTATCTCCAAAAAAATGCTTAAAATGCCACCAAGTTCACATCGACCTCCCGAAGCCCCTTTTCATCATTCTATCTTGTATATATTTTTTCCCAATTCCAACAAACTATTCAAACTAAGGTGTTTCTCCAAGTAATTAGCCCGAAACAACACTTTAATTGTAATTAATTAAAATATGTCAATTAATAACTTTGTTTTACAGAAATCATTGGAATGTAGTGTGACCAAGATCAAATTGTGTGAAGCTGATCTTAATGATGAAAAATGGAAAGTGAATTCAGTCGCCCCCCATAAAACTCAAAACCCTTCAAGCCCACTAATAGTGTAATCCTGCTCCTGTGACTTGGCTGATATAAGTTTTGGAAATCTCTCTTAATCTCATCATAAGGTAATGTGAAAATTAGGGATACTACATGAACCCATACATAGTTTGGAGCCATCAGGTTTATCTTGGTAGGAAAACTCTTATTAAAATGTATCTCCACGCATATTAGAGCATAAGCGAACTTATAAAAATTTTCAGTTTCTGGGCTACTATAATAAAACTTCCCAATTGAATTTCCAATAGAAGTTAACGATGGTAGGTTCCAAATCTGTAGGGGAAGGTTCGAGAGCCTTAGCCAAAGTGGACCTGTGGAGATTGACATTGTAACCAAATCAAAGGTAGGAGACTAGTGTTGCATGAAGAGACCAGCACTACCCCATAACCAAGGCATGCATTAAAAACTAACCTTATTTTCCTCAATATTATAAAATAAAATGACAAAAAAATCCTGAGTTAGAGGGTGAATATTCATTTCAATAGTCCAGAGAGGTTTCCATGAATCAAAAATAAAATTGTGGAGATCAGTCAACCATGGCCAAAACCCATTAAATTTGTGGACCAAACCTTTATTTGTAAAAACAATTCACATCTAAAGGCTTCCTCCTCTAAAGGAACATTAAAGGTAGGAGCCTCTTGAACTACTAGAAGAATATATCCAGTTTTCAGCATGGCGTTGTATGAAACCATGGTTTGAGCTACATGAAAGGAACAACTTGCATAACTAGATACCATTCCTTCAAGAGATACTGATTCCCTTGATGAATCATGAGATTTCATAATTGATTAGTGATACGGGGATTGATCCAGGGGATAAGAAAATTGATCAAAAATGAAATTGTTCTAAATTTCTCGAAACTAGTTCCGTATTGCAGTGATCATCATTTTGAATCCAACGCCACTTGAATTGCCTCAAACCGACATTGTATGCTCAAGTTATGATGTTTTAAATTTTTAGCTTAACAACTAAAAAAATTGAAGATGGCTTGACTGGATTGCTGACTGGGCAGTCCATACTGCTGATGTCAGCATTCCAAATGGGCGTACATGCCAACCATAGCACGCCAAGTTCTAGTTCATATAGGGGAGATTTGACATCCTTTTATTGGTTTGTTGGCGTTAAGTGGCCCAATTAGAGGTCGCCACATAACCTAATGAGAAGGTGCCACATGGCGCATCGTGATTGGTCAATTTTTTTATGAAGGGGCCCGAAGGCCTCAACTGGGTTCAACCCCTCGATCTGCCATGTAAAAACTTCGTGCCTCACCACTAGACCAAGCTCAAGTCCTTACTAACCATAGTCGCCAACTACTATTTAAAGTTTATAAGTGGCACGAATGAGGGAGAGGGGTCAGGCATTAGCCCTGGCCCTTGGTCATCACACAATGCACCAGATCGACGTTAGAACAAAATTGGAAGGGGTGTGGACTCAACCCCAACCCTAAGTTCCATGGAGGGCCATAAGACCATAGCGGAGGACTTGGCAGGAGGGGTGGGGTACTTGGCCCTAGCTCTAGTCCCATCAACACATGGCATAACCAACAACGAACACGCGTGGGGGCTCTTATGGTGGGGGAAGGAAGTTAGCCTCCACCCCCGGCCCTATGGACACATATGACCAATCACCAGAACTGGAGGGAGCAAAGTGGCGGGGGCAGGCGGTTAGCCCAACCCCCATACACATGGCTTCAATATGATGACATCCGACGCTCAAGGAATATTGGCGTGATTGAGGAGACAATTTGCCCCTTTTTTGGTAGGAATCTCACTGGCGCCAGGTGAATTTGTTGGTTGGCGGATGGTAGAGAGGTGAAAAATGTATAACGATTAGGCATAATTGTAGAATTGCAAAAAATTTAGTAGAAATTTTTCTAAGAGGCATAACTTGCTCAATGTTTGGCCTTTTTGAGCTAAAAAGGAGCCTAGATAGGGGTTTTTGAGCATTTTGAATCCATTGGCAACACTATTTTTACATTTTGAGCACTGTAAAGTGACATAATTACATATTTGAGGATATAATTTAAGAGGCCCAATATTTGAAGTTGGACCCGGAGATGTAGTCGAGGAGGTTTGAACTCCATTATCAAATGTTGTTTTGTGTTGTTGTGTATAGTTCATAATTCTTTGTTTATTTTCTACAAATTGAGTTTTAAAACACTAAATTTTATGTACTTTTGCAACTTGATCCATTTCCCATAAGAACTAAACTTGCTTGCAACTTTTAATAAAACTTCAAGTTTTTAAATTTAGATCAGGGATCTACAAGAAGGATCACACCAGGAGAATGGGTAGCTAGCTAGGGAAAAACCCTAGCCATTGCGAGAGGTTGTATCATCCACTCCATTATTGTGATATTTATAAATTTATTATTAATACTAATTTAATTGATATTATTTATAAATTTGTTTACCTTAGTTTAGTACATGTTTTTTCTTTTTATCAGACATATTTTTTAGTCATTTTTACTTAAATTTGACAGTTTTTCATTGGAATCGTAAGTTTAAGCTATGTAATCTAAACAATCTAAGTGTCTTCACGTTTTTTTAGGGGTTTGAATCTAGTTATGCATTCAAACATGCATTTTGAACAATGAAAAGTCACAATCCCTTTAAAAATTATATCATGAAATTTTGGCCAAAAAATGAGCCAAAGCATCTAATGGTTATATTGTGTTTTTTAGAATAGCTTAGTCTAATTATTAAACATTTTTACCCCTTTTTAGGCATATTTTCTAGTTAATATTTCCCAGGGAGAATTTTTGGAATAATAAGTTTTAACCATGTAATATACACAATCTAAGTGGTCCAAGGATTTTTCTATTCACTCAATTCATTTATGCATTCAAAATGCCTTTAAAATAATGGAAAATCACAATCTTTAATAACTCTTTTGTGAGCATATTTTCCAATTAATTTTGCTTGACATTTAGACCGATTTGTTTGAATCCTAAGCTCATTACCCTATTATCTTTTCATAGTGTTAAATACATTTGAGTATTCAAAAACAAATTTTAAACAACAAAATATCACAATACCATTAAAAATTGTATTACTAAATTCTAAGCCTAAAAAAACCAAAATATATAATAGATCATTTTAACAACAATATTAATAATTTCATGGATTATTTATAAATTTTACTCATTAATATGCATTATTTCATCGAAATTGATAGTTTTAAAGGAGATAATTTAACTAATAGAAGAAATAACACTTTTGTGAGCATTTTTTCCAGTCAATTTTGCCCAAAATCTAGTAGATATTTTTAAGAATTGTAAATTGTTTGATGTACAAAGTTTGAGTGTTTCACAACTTTTGTAGATTGTTGGATCCATTTTTTTTCCAAAGGGGGTGTTGAATCCATTCCATTTATGTATTCAAAAGTGCAATTTAAATAACAAGAAATCACAATCTTGCTCAAAATTGTATTACTAGATTTCGAACAAAACTATTTCACCTATTAGTTTGACTAAGTTGTTTAAAAGAGTTATTGGGGGGCTCTCCAGCCCATTATGGTAGAAATATTGTAATGTAATGTTTAACATTTCCACTAAGTCAAATTACATCAAAATAAAAATAAAAATAAATAAAATGTTAAAAATGAATTTAAATAAAAAGAGTAATGTAATGTAAACATTTTGATTGGGTGAAAATAAAATAAAATAAAATAAAAATAAGAATAAAAATAATGAAATTAAACCATCCTATATCCATCTTAACCCCGAATCAAATATCTTGATATACAAATCTCCTCTTTTAGAAGGAAAAATAATTTGATCCCTCTCTGAGCTTGGTAGATCTTGAGGTAGATCTAGAGTTAAGATGGATCTAGGCTGGTTTGTAAGTTTTACTTATTAATTTGTAATGGACAGTGTTTAAGTGCTCTACATTTTGGAGTTTCCATTAAATCCATATCATGGCCAGAATCTTACAAAAAAAAAAAAATTGAGGTCAAATCTTGATTTGTGTTGTTTAAACCTGTTTTTTTACTACATATATGGATTGAGCACCCTAAAAAACCCCAAAACACTTTAATTGTGAAAAGTTCATCGGTCAAAATTGTGATTTTAATAAATCTTTGCTGGATTCTAAACAATTAAATAGAAAAATAAATTGGAAAACATAAAAAAAACACACTTAACAAATATTTTATTTATAATTACTTAATTTAATTATATAAATAATTTATAATTATATCTGTTATTTATGAATTTTGTTTATTAATATTGAATTTTAATTGGTATCATTTGATTACATGGATAGTTAAAAAGGTTATTTATAAATTTTGTATATTAACATTTATGTTATTTGTATTATTTAATGACATTTAATTATATTGATAGTTAAAGAAGTTATTTATGAATTATTGAACTTTGTAAAATAGTTATTATGAAATTTGTTTATTAATATTAATTTGTAGCATTTAATAATATTGATGGTCTAAAACAATTATCTATAAATTTTGTTCATTAATATTGGTATCATTGGTTCATATTCATAATTCAAAATATTTTTCATTAATATTGGTTTTTAATTACATTATATTATTGTATTGATAATTCATAACTATTTTTCATTAATATTGGTTTTTACGTTATTTTATTGTATTGATAATTCATAACTACAAATATTTTTCATGAATTTTGTTCATTAATGTAAGCTTTTAATTGCTATCATTCGATTATATTAATAGTTCATAGTTTTATGAATTATTTATGAAATTTATTTATAAATATTAAGTTTTAATGATATGATAGTGTAAAATATTTATTTATAACTTTTATTTATTTATTAATATTGGTTTTTAATTGTATTATTTAATGATATCAATAATTCATAATTATAAGGGTTATTTATGAAATTTTCCTATCAATATTATTAGCCCTTGCGTTTGAATTCATATTTATTTGCGTTGACCATCCTCTTTACCAAAATTTTAACCAAGTTTTTGGGTCACAATTTGGCTCACCAAAATTTAACCAAATTTAACCAAGCTTTTCAATTAGACCTCTTATTGGAGACTTCACATGTCTCGAGGCACATTACAAATGACCAATGTTAATTTATCCAAAGTTTAAATTTTTTTTTTTTAAATTCCTCACATATCCAAAGTTTTTTTCTTCGCATTTGGAATATCATGTAAACATTTAATTACAATAGATTAATGCTAACTCTCACATAGCATTAATTTGATAACATTTTTTGTTTGGAAAATTTTCCCCTAAGTACATAATACTACATTGCTTAATATTACATCAATATGTAATAGCCATCTAGATGTTTCGTGTACTCTAATTTATCCCTACACGTGTAGGGAACATTAATTTGTCCCTGCCTCTTAGGGCGTGCATAATGAATTACCAGTTATTTCCAATGACTGGCCATCAAACGCTAGTTAATTTAGGTATTCTTATTCAACTAGATGAATATTGATTATTACAGATTGTTTAGAACTTCAGTCTTGGCAATACTCTTCTTATAGAAGTGTATGAGCACTTTGTTCCTCTTCATAAGTATTGGGTTCTTCATACATGTTTGGTGCACATAATTGACTAACAAGCTGTCCCATAACACAACGCAGAAATTTGTCATGGTGTCCATGTACTTGCAAAGTGATTCATTTTGAGAAAAAGTAGCCATTGCAATGAATCTACACATGGAAGAAGATACCAATGTGGTTCACATGGAGGGTACCCTGAAACCAACACAAGGATAAGTGTTCAGTAAAAAATCCAGAGCAAAAACAGAAACAAACCCTATAAATTTTCTTATTATGTCCTGGTTTTTTTTGTAATGTTGCAGTGTTCAAATTTTCTTATTATGTATGTTTATATGTTAAATTGTCTTGTTATGTATGTTTATATGTTCAAATTTTCTTTTTATGTCCTGATTACTAATGTTGAAATGTTTCATTTGACTCCAGGGCCATGGACATGTAACTGGGATATATTTCTGCAAAAGAAATAGGGCTAGGAGAATACAGTATTAATAACACAAGTTGCCACTCAAAAGCTAGCATAGAATTTGAGAAGGTGGAAAGGTAAGGAAGAAATAATTCATTCCAGTTTTAGTTGATCCTAGACAGGGTAGAGCAATATGCCCCATTCCATCCTTCGTACCCACATACTGCAAAAATTTGTCAAAAAGGTATCAATATATTACAATGATGAATTCGTATTTGATAGTCTAATATAGATTATTTCATTTATAGTTCTCCCTCAACCAGTGTTGCATAAAAATTATTAAAGAAGAAGGCAAGGGATCATACTATCTACATGCCCATAATGAAAATTTACGTTGATATTACAGTTTAGGGCATAAGTACGAAGGACATTCTAGAAAACAATGACTACTTGGAGTACAAGGAACTAAGGCCTATTTTGATAGGCACTTGCAACAGACCTTGAGTAAATTGAAGTAACCAAATTTTTGTTTCTATTATGATAAGATTTAGGATGCATTTCCTTAATTATTTTATTGTTCTAAGCTAAAAACTACAGATCAATTGCTAGCTCAAATAGGGTTTTGAAGCAAAAAGTGATGAAATTTTAAATACTTACCAATTCCGAGCTCGTTAAGTGCATGTGGTAAACCAGCCCGTTCTCAGTGGTAACCCATCTCAACAGTCAAAAAAATTGTGGTAGAGATGAGGAACGGTCGTATATGGTAAGAGCAATCATGAATGAACATGTAGTAAACCATCTTGCTCTCACTGGTAACCAAGCTCTGCTGCAAAATATCTCTGGCATACATGAGGAATGGCCGTATATGGTAAGAGCAATCATGTTGTCTCCAACTCGAGCCATAGCACTAGAAATCCACAATGCAAAAATAAACTTATTAATATAAATTCCTATCCGTCTCTAGCTGTCATAACACTGAATCTGATTTTTCAATGTCAGAGATCTCTTTTTGGGTCAAATATTTCACACAGAAGATTAATCTGGAATGAGGAATTGTTGAGGTTCTCATAGATTTTTCCTCAGGCTGTCATACATTTTTTTTGTTGGGGATGTCATACATTTTTCCTCTAGCTATCAAACATTTTTTCTCACTAGAGAATCTACACTTAACCACGTTTCCTTCATGCACTATGATTCTATGTATTTAGCCATGTCTCCCTATATTTCTGATAAAATATTGCAATTATTTATAAGATTTTTATATTTTACATATGCTTATTAAAATTAATATTACATTAAACCAAAATCATTTCATCAATGAAAAAAATATTAATGATATTAGCTTTATATCATGGAAAGTATGAATCCAATTCCATGAACACTAGTTTCAATGTTTTGAGAATGTATTTTGTTCTATAATTATATGATTTGGATTGGTTTGGTTCTTATCATGGAAGATGCAAGGCAACTTTGAGCATAAAAGTATGCAAGGCAATGCACAACAGTTCAGTGACCTAGTTCGTGAAACTATGTCCATGTTCTTAGTAACAAATATTTTCTAACAAACTAGCTCCATGTTGCACTATCAGCTGTAAGGATCTGTCCTCTACTTATTTAAATCTATGCACCAAAATGACTATGAGTTTTCATTTCAGACCCGACAGGGACTATCGCTGCCTGCGGCCCTTGTTTTTAATTGGCATCATTTGATTATACTGATAATTCATTCTTATATTATTTGAGTTTTGATTATTTCGATAGTTCATATTTATATAATTTGAGTTTGATTATAATGGTAGTTTATAATTATGTGATTTGAAAATATCATTTTATAATTGATATTATTTGATTATCAGGGTAGTTCATAGTTATACTATTATAGTTGTGACCGATATGAAACCTTATAAGTTTGTAAATTAAAATAAATGTTTATGTTTTTATGAATATGGATTTTTTTAAAAATAAAGTATTTGGTTTATGTTTATTTTTTATTTAAAAGTTTAAGGAAGATAAAAATGAAAAATTAGTTTAGTTGTTATTTTAGTTTTATTAAATAAGGTTAATGATAATTTGTTAAAGTTTTTGTTTGTTTGTTAGGTAATGTGAGTTTTGAGATGATTGACACATTTAATCTATAGTTTCAACAGCCATGATCTAGGGACATGATTATATTTGGCCTAAGGGCATGATCATATTTGGTCTAGGTCACATCAGCCCTTAACATGGCTGGATTTTTTCCCACAAGATTTTGAAAAAGAAATGTTTTCACCCCTTAACAAAACAACCTATCACTATCTACTATATGTCCTATAAGTAGTTTCAGTATCTAATTTTACTTTTAAAATTCTTAAGAATTTTAATAATTTCTTTATATAAATTATCATAGATTTTTTTTTTAAAACTAATTTTATTAAAATATTTCATATATATATATATATATATATATATATATGAGTTGAATAATTCATATAAAAAGGATATAAATTAGGTATTTTATATTAATTTTATTTTTAAAATGGATTTTGAATACATACTATTAAATTAATGAGCAATCTGAGTGAAGAAAGAACTTTATTTCTAAACATGAAATTATTTTAACTTTAAATAGAAACTTTATTTCCAATATTAAATGAAGTCTATTTTTAATGTGTGTGAAAAATGAGTGTCGTACCGGAAAATGGGTGCACGGAGCAAGGAAAAAAACTTTAATTCATAATGTTAAGCATCTCCAGATACATTTCCCCTGAATGGTGGATCAACATGGGATTTTCATATTCAAGGTTACTGAATACTATGTGCATTTGTGATTTCACATTTGTGAATTCAATACTTATTATGCAATATTAAATGAAGTGTCTTTTTAATGTGTGTGAAGAAGAAGTGTTTTGAGGGAAAATGGGTGTGGTAGAAAGGAACAAAAGATTTCTTCTGCAATGTTCTGGTCCTCCTTCTGCACACCTCCCTCCTGCACGACAATACAAATTAATCAATTGATGAGACATGAAACTTTATTATGCATACATGAAATTATTTTAACTTTAAGCAGAAAATTAGTATCCAATATTAAATGAAGTCCCTTTTTAATATGTGTGAGAAAGGAGTGTTGTGTGGGAGAACATGTGTGTAGGGAAATGAACATAAAATTTAATTCATAATATTATGCATCTCCAGATAAATTTCCCCTTGAGGGTGGATTGACATGGGCTCATTTTATGTGATATAGGAATGATTTGATGATTCGATTTGCATTTATGATTTCACATTTGTGAATTAAATACTTATTATACATTATTAAATGAAGTGTATTTTTAATGTGTGCGAAGAAGTGTTGTGCAGGAGAACGAGTGTGCAAAGAAAAGAACAAAACGTTCTTCCACAATGTTCCAATCCTCCTTCTGCACATCAAAACATATTAATTAATTAATGAGACATGAAATTGTATTCCGTAGAAATGAATTATTTTAACTTTAAGTAGAAAATTAGTATCTGATATTAAATGAAGTCCCTTTTTAATGTGTGTGAGAAAAGAGCATTGTGTGGGAGAGCAGGTTTATGGAGAAAGGAACAAAAACTTTAATTGACAATGTTATACAGCTCTAGATACATTTCCCCTTAAGGTGGATTGATGTGATCTTGTTTTATTTGGTATCAGGATGATTCGATGATTTTATGTGCAGTTTTCAAAACTATGTTAGAAAAAAATGTGGTGTGGGAGAATGAGTGTGGAAACTAAGGAACAAAAAATTTCTTCCATAATGTTTTTGTCCTATGCATAAATTTCCCCATTTCAAACTTCTTTCGCACACCTCCCTCCCACATGATAATACATATTAATCAATTAATTAGTTGTTTTAGATTATTAATATTGGGGCATGGAAAGTTTGGTTTACATGTATATAAAGTGAGAAATACATGTGGGTGATTAACTATGGACACATTACTATGTTCGAAGGTTTTAATCGTTTAAAAATTGTATCAAAGTAGAAAGAGTCAATATTGGTATTCACAACTTCTAAATACTATGTGCATTTGTGATCTTACATTTGTGAATTAAATACTTATTATTGAATATTAAATGAAGTGTATTTTAATGTGTGTGAGGAAGAAGTGTTATGCAGGAGAACGAGTGTGCGGAGTAAGGAACATAAAATTTCTTTCGTAATGTTTTGATCCTCCTTCCGTACACCTCCCTCCCCCATGAAATTACATGTTAATAAATTAATGAACAATGGGGGTGAAAATGGAACTTTATTTTGAAGAAATGAAATTATTTTAACTTTAAACAAAAAATTAGTTTCCAATATTAAATGAGTTATCTTTTTAATGCATGCAAGATAGGAGTGTTGTGAGAGAGAAAGTGTGTGTGAAACAAGGAACATAAACTTTAATTCACAATTTTCTGCATCTCCAGATACATTTCCCCTTAAGGGTGGATCGACGAGGGCTCATTTTATTTGATATTGGGATGATTCGATGTGCGGTTTTCAAAACTATGTTCAATGATTTTGATCGTTTAAAAATTATAAACATCGAATCTTTTTATTCAATTTATCGAATACTATGTGAATTTGTGATTTCACATTTGTGAATTAAATACTTATCATGCAATATTAAATGAAGTGCTTTTTCTTGCGTGTGAATAAGTGTTGTGTGAGAGAACAAGTGTGTGGATTAAGGAATAGAAACTCTCTTCCACAATGTTCTGGTCCTCCTTTCTCACACCCCCCTCCTACACAACAATACATATTAACCAATTAATGAGACATGGAACTTTATTCTGCAAACATGAAATTATTTTAACTTTAAGAAAAAAAATTGTATTTAATTTTAAATGAAGTGGATTTTTAATGAAAATGAGAAATGAGTGTTGTGCCAGAGAACGAGTGTGCGGAAAAAGGAACAAAAACTTTAAATCATGATGTCCTGCATCTTCAAATACATTTCCCTTATGGGAAGATTGATGTGGCTTCGTTTTATTTGATAGCAGGATGATTCGATGATTCAATGATTTGATGTGTGTTTTTCAAAAATTTATTCAATGAAAGTGTTGTGTGGGTGAATAGGTGTGCAGAGCAAGGAACACAAAATTTCTTCTGCAATGTTCCAATCCTCCGCATAAATTTCCCCTTTGCAAAATTATTTTGCACACCTCCCTCTTTCAAGGAAATACATATTAATCAAATAATTAATTGTTTTGGCTTATTAAAGTTTGGGGCATGGAAAAATTGGTTTATGTGTATATCAAGTGTGAAATAAGGGTGGGAGATTAATTTTCTGCATTACTATGTTTGAAGGCTTTGATCATTTATAAATCGTATCAAAGTAGAAAGGCACAATATTCGTATTCGTAGATTCTAAATACTATGCGCATTTGTGATCTTAAATTTGTGATTTAAATACTTATTATTGAATATTAAATTATGTTACTTTTTAATGTGTGTGAAAAATAACTGTTGTGCAGGAGAACATGTGTGAGCAGCAAGGAACACGATAAACCTTTTTCCTGCAATGTTCCATATTTTTGTATGTATTTTCGCAGATCTCTGTCCCACACAATAGTACATATTAATGAATTAATTAATGGTTTTTAATATTACTTAGTGTTTAGTTGAAGCTAGTATTAATATTGAATTTCATAGCAAGAGGATGTTGTTACAGGTTAACATCAAAAAAATGCAAACATTACCTTTTTTAATAAATATATAAAGATTTTATATGATGCATTTGGCATTGAAATTCCAAGTTCTATCATGATCATGTGCAAACTATAGTGGGAAATTTACAGGAATATTGATGTAATAAATTTTTCTAGTTATTATATATGCCTATAACTTTGTGTCATCACCTATGTCGGTTGAACCTCAATTGTGAATAGCCATATACTCTATCTTGTTTGGTCTATAGAAGGTAAAATTTGTTTTAAATAACTTAAATTGAGTTCTCGAAAAATCTTGTGGAGCTCAAAGCATCCGTATATAGAAAATGAAGAATACAATTAGGAAACCAGTTTAGAAGTACAAGGCTTATTGATAATTTCATAGAACAACCATAATTTCATAAAATTTGAGAGTAAATAAAATTTAATACTCACACAATCTAAATGATATGCAATAATATGACCTAATCACGCATGAATTCGTTGAATTGAATGTTGAAAAGACTAATATTTACCTACAAAGTTATTTTATACTAATAATATATACTAGTTAAATTTAATCACGGGCAATTGGAAATGCTTATGTAACATCTTTTGAAAGTGTTGTGGTGAGACGAGAATTATATTTGACGAAGAAAATGAAAATTGGTGCTATGAATCTATTATCATGAAACATACAAGTGATGGGTACACAGATATACCTACGCTAGCACGAAATTGGTTAATGAGGAAAAACATTGGGATGTTAAAAAATCTCGATGCCAACTTGATCTCTGATACAAATATTTCATATTTATTTCATTTTGTACATTATGTGACTTAGGGTACATATGTGTATATGATGTGTCCTGTGTAACATGTTTCACACATAAAATAGTAACATGTGGAGATTATATAGGGAAATGAGAAATCTACAGTTAAACGACATTGAGAACCTTGCTAATTACGTAGGTATTTTTAAGTGCAAAGTGGAAATAGCTAGAAGAATGATGAAACCAGATATTTTCAGTGATACAATTATCTCATTTGGTTAAGTTCATAGGAACCTTCACTGGTCGACTACGTATCAGTGGTATTTGGAAGAGAAGAGTGTGCAAATAATTCCGATTGTTTTCTTTTGTGACAATGCTCATTTTCTCGTTGTAGAATGAATTTAAAATGCGGGAGTATTGTTCGAGTTTCTGTTGCCTTACACAAACTTTTATCTCCAAAGATGATGTTGCATAAGATCACATCTTCGGCTTTCAATTGTGTTTGAATGGCATCACTAACTATCATATGAAAAGTACAAAATGTTGAACATAAAGCTATTGGGATACAATATTAATTCATTGTTGATGACCAATTAGGGTTTAGGGAGTCACGGGTCATGTCCAGGGGATAAGTCTATCTCACAACAATGTAGTAGTTCCTTGTTTTTTTTTTTTTGACATAATTGGGTGATGTTTATATTCGAAAAGAGAAAATTGGGAGTCAAAGCTCCATTGTTATAGGGAAAAATGTTTGAGGAAGGGGAAAAATATTTGTTACATCAGTGTGAGCAGTGTCCCCTGCACTCCGACTATGCTTGACTGTTGCAAATACTGATCTGGTGTAGATTCGGACAAACTGTGATAGTAAAAAAAGACATTTTCAAAACATGGTATAGAGAAGTTGGCTTTAGAGCCTGTAGATCCTGCAGTAATTTGCCTTCAAGGCCTGAAAATCCCGCCTTTGCTGTGCTGAAACTGAGCTCAATGTTTCCAAGAGGAATCCTGGTTTCCATCGAATTCTTGGGCAAGAAACAGCAGACAATCTAATAAATTTTGTCCTGTTCATGGAAGAAAACAGAAAGACTCAAAAGCATTGCATTTGAGGCTGTCAAGAGGTTTGTGAGAGGCATTGTTTGCTTGAGCATCAGCCTCCTTATTAAGGGAGCGTAAGACATGAATAAAACGAGTGTCATGCATTAGCTGGGTGAGTGCATGGCATCGATTTATTATTTGCTGGAGAGCTAAATTGGTGGCAGTCCGATTATGAACCATTAAGCTGATGATGATTGCTGAATCTCCGATCACTATTTCTGTGCGTATGCCGAGAACTTGGAGCTGAAGGAGGCCTTGGTAAAGTGTGAGAGCTTCAGCTCTGTTGTTGGAAAGAGGGCCTAATCCCCATTCGTAAGATAGAATAATATCACCATTGGCGTTGCAGATAATTCCACCCGCTCCAGCCTTACCGGGATTAGACTTGGAGGCGCCATCAAAAAATAGATAATGCGTGTTACAACTTCTAACCCAGCCTGCAAACTCTTTATCCTTCATTCTAATTTTCTAGCTGCTGTTATGGATTTTTTTACTGCTGGTGTCGTTTCTGATTTGGCCAAAAATTTTGCCCCTGTTACTTTGATCGAGCAGGCATCCAATATAATTTCGTTCTTCAACGAAAATATCAGCTGCATCGATGCTTCTTTGGCATTTGACAGCTATGGTTTCCAAGACGAGCCCTCTTGCCTTGCTGTATAGCTTCCTGCTATCGATTTTTTTGTCTCTGAAGATTATTTGATTGCGTGCTAGCCATATGCGCCATAGAAGAGTATGAGGGAGTGTGTTCCAAACTCGTCTGGCTACGTTGTTCTTCTTGCGCTGCCAGGGGTAATTCTTGTTCCATAGGTAGAGGAGATCGACAATGGTGCTGTGGGATCCCCAGAGGAGTTGGTCCTTCAGGAAGGCTTCTTTCCAGCAAGCTGTGGCGAAGGAGAAATTTATGAAAAGATGCTGGATATTTTCCTCAGCTGCTTGAAAGTTTGGGCAGCGGGAGGGGTCAAGAATGCCACGCTTTTTCAGATTATCAGAAGTTAACACTTTCCCTTTCAGAAGGACCCAAATGAAAAATTTAATTTTTGGAAGAGTCTTTGATTTCCAAACAGTTTTCCATGGAGCCCATATGGACATGGGCCGATCACTGATACAGATTTGATGGTAGGCAGTTTTGACTATGTAATTGGTGCCTGAGGGGTCGCAACATAAGCAATCCTCTTCGTTTTGTTTGGTGGGGGCGATACCGTGGAGCTGAGTCTGTAGATTATCCAAGCTTGAAAGTAGCTCTTCAGGGATAACAGGAAAATTCCAACCAGTCCAGAGATGAGTGTGAGTATCCCACTTGGATATCTGGCTCAAGCTGTGAATTCCTTTGCTGTCAAGGTAGGTGAGGATCTGATGGGTTCCAGGCTTGCTGCTGATAGGTAGCTGTCCCATTATTTTATCACACCCTATTCTAGTGTTGTTACCTCCCTTGGGGACCTTAGAAATGTTAGAAGCAAGGATGGGAATTGCTTTTTTGCACAGCCCCCAGATTTTGGTGCAGGCTCTGAGAGGTATATCATGGTCTAAAAGAATTTGCCTCTGTGTATTCAGGTATTTGGTTTCCAGCACCTTCTTCCACCATGCAGATTCTCCATTAATAAGTCTCCAGATTATCTTGCCACCAAAGACCAGGTTTAGAAGTTGTGGTGATCTGATCCCCAGCCCTCCATAATCGTGAGGTTGAATAACCTGCTTCCAATTTATGAGATTGTATTTCTTTTTTTCAGTTTTTCCCCCTTGCCGGAGAAAGTGACGGAGGATGGCCTCCACTTTGTGGTGAAAGCTGGCTGGAGCGTGCAAGAGAGTAAATTGGTACAAGGGCAGAGAGGAGAGGCCTGATTTCAAGAGGATTAGGCGTCCTGCTGGGTTAAGCCAAAAAGAGCCCCATTGCTGCACTTTCCTTTTCATTTTGTCGATAATGGTGTCCCAAACTTCAGCTTTCAGAGAACCCACACTGACAGGCATGCCTAGGTATGAAAAATGCCCCCAATCTAATTTGCAATAAACCTTGAAGATGTTGGCAATGTTTTGGAGAGTGTGAGCAGTTGTGTTCCACCCATAAATGCAGCTCTTAAGGAAATTGATCATGCCTCCAGAGTAACGCATATATCTGTCTAAAAGCGTTTTGAAACGGCTAGCTATAATGTTGGAGGCTCCTCCCATTAACAAGGTGTCATCAACAAACTAGGAGTGGTTTATATTTTTGACTCCGTTCCCAAATTTAATGCCGGTGATAAGGCTGGTGCGACGTTTGTAATCAAGAGCCCTGCTGAAGGATTCAGCCATCAAGATGAAAAGATAGGGAGAGAGGGGGCAGCCTTGACGTAAACCATGGGAATATTGGAAGGATGGCCCTGGCCTGCCGTTGATAAGGGGAGAGATCCAAGGGCCGGAAATGCATGTTTGGACAAGACTGATGAAAGGTGGGGAAAATCCCATTTTCTTTAGGACAACGAGGAGGAAAGAGTGTCTAACTCGGTCGAATGCATTGGCTAAATCCAGTTTTAGAATGAAACCTTTTTCTTTTCTAACTTGGCTGGAGTGAATATCTTCTTGCACAAGCAGAATGGAATCAGAAATTTGTCTGTTTGCTAAAACACCTCCTTGATTCTCAGAGATGAGGGAGGGAAGGATAGGTTTGAGGCGAGTAGCTATGATTTTAGTCAAGATTTTGTATGAAGATTTGCAGAGAGAAATGGGCCGAAAACGGGAGAAAGTAGAGGGTTTTTTTTCTTTAGGGAGAAGGGCAAGGTGGGTGGCATTGGTAAAGCCTCCGATTTTGGTCTTGCGCTGGGCCCATTTTATCATTTTGACAAGGTCTTTTTTTATTGTCCCCCAGTAAGATCTGTAGAAGCTGATGGGAAAGCCATCAGGGCCAGGGGCCTTGTCTGGCTGGAGTGCCCAAATGGCTCTTTGTATTTCTTCTTCTTCTATATCCTTGGTGAGATCAGCATTGACTTCATCACTGATTTCTGAGGGCAGATATTGGAGCAGATTTGAATAATCTTCAGCTTCTTTGGTTTCAGTTAAGAGCACACTATAATGTTTTGAGGCTGCCTTTTTAATTGCATCTTGAGAAGTTTGGAGTTGACCCTCGTCGTCGGTGATGGAGGTGACATTGTTTCTTATTTGTCTGACTATAGTCTGCTTATGAAAAAAAATGAAGTTTTTATCCCCTCCTTGCAGGCACAGCTGGCGTGATTTGATTCTCCATTTCTTCTCCTCCATACGGTTGGCACGATAAAGCTGGAAGTATAGGTCACATTCTCTAGCTTTGGTTTCTTGGGACAGTCCCTATTCCTCTATAGCGCTGTGTACCTTCTCCAAATTGTTTTTAATTTCTGTTTTGATTTTTTCCGGCTACTTATAGTGGTTTCGTGCCCAGTATTTTAAGGCACTTTTGGTCCTTTTTAGTTTTCTTTCCCAGATGAACCGCGGATATCCTTCGATGTGCTGGCTCCAAGTGTGCTTGACAATCTGGTCGACAATGGGTAAATTTCTCCACAGAGGGCTGTACTTAAAAGGGATGGGACCAAGTGTATTGTGAGCTTCAAGCACGAGTGCAGTGGGATAATGGTCGGATGTTGAAAATGGAAGAATAACAGAGTAAGCCGTGGAGTATGAGGTGAGGAGGGAGACATTAACCAATATTCTGTCTAGCCGCTCCATAATGTTGTCTTTGCCTAGTCTGCGATTGCTCCAAGTGAACCTTCTATTCTTGGGCACAACATCTATGAGATCGTGGTCCTGCATTATGATTTCCAGCTGCGGTCTACAAGGGCCTTGTGTGAAACAGCCCCCCCTCTTTTCATTAGCGTGGAGTATTAGGTTGAGATCTCCTCCAAGGATGATGTTGTTGCTATCTTCTGCATCTATGTCGGTTTGAAGAGAAGTCCAACATTGTGCTTTATCCCTGTAGTGGTTTGGAGCGTAGACATTGTAGATGACGATTTTTTGGTTGCTCGTTAGATTCTCTAGAGTGACTTTGATCCAGAATTGGTTGATTGTATCAGTTTGGTGCCTCCAGGCAGTATGGTTCCAAAGAGTGGTGATTCCCCCAGAGGCTCCTCTAGATTTGCAGATGCTTCCGTCATATTGCTTGAGACGATCGATAATCCCTCTCATTTCTTGGTATCCTTGCTTTGTTTCCTGTAACAGTAATATTCCTGGTTTTTCCTGATTTATCAGATCATTCAGGGCTATGAGCTTAGAGGGGTGCCCTAATCCCCTGCTGTTCCAGGTTAGGGCTTTCATCATTGGGTGAGCGGGGTGTAGAGAGTTGCTCGCCCTCCTTGATATTTATGTGCCGCCTCCTTACTGTTTTGTCCCAAGATGTAAGTTTCCATGGGGTTTTGAGTGCCCATGGCGATGTCTTTTTGGGCGTTTTCTTATCTCTGCTGTTTGGTCGATCTCCTGCCTGGACCTTGATTCCTATGAGCGTCCAGATTGGCCCTATGTTCTTTGGAAGAGCTTCTGGTTGATCTTGGAGGAGGAGGGTCGTGAGAGAATGAGGAAGAAGGGTTTGAAGGGGGAGTGGGAGCAAGAGATTCCTCTTGAGATGGAGGAAGAGTGGTGGGGGGGTCATCGTCAAGGGAGATGGAGGAGAAGGGATTAGAAGACTCTAAGGATTTCATGGGAGGGGAGGGCAGAGGAGTCGGTGAGGAGGAAGGATTAGGTTTGAAGGGAGTAGATTTGGGAGCAGATTTGGGAGGAGCTCCAGCTAGCGGGGCAGTAGCAGTCTTTTTCCTCTTAACAGTTTCCCATTGGTTCTCAGCCTGAACATTTTCATCATTAAAAATTTTAGAGCAGCGATTAGCAAAGTGGCCGTACTCGTGACATACCTTGCATTTAAATGGGATTTGTTCATAGTCCAACTGCTGTATGTGTGTCCAGTCATCCACCTTCAACTTGATTGCCTCTGGGAGACCCTTGCCGAGGTCAACTTCAATGCAAATACATGCACAAGCTTTCATATTGTCCTTGGGCTCACTCTTATCGATGTACTTTCCCACAGCATTGCCAATGGCGCGAACAGAGTCATCACCCCAGCAATGGAGCGGGAGATGCGGAAGCCGAACCCAGACCGGAATAGCACTAGGGACATCCAGCTCGAGATCGAAGTCTGGAGTCCATTTGTTCAAGTAAAGCCCTCTGGAGTCCATGAAATAAGGACCGTTTCTGAAGATTAAGTCCCTGTCGGCTTTTGTTTCAAAATGAAATGTGAAGTAACCTTTCCCACAGAAACGAATGGAAATTTTGCCGCTGACTTTGTCCGCCCAGTTTTTCTCGATCCAATGCTGAACATTTTTGGGAGATGGCCATAAGCTAGTGAATTGCCCAATGAGCCCCCGCTCAGCAAGAGAAAGAGTAGCCATTCTTGGTAGAGCAGGGGGCAGGACGACCTCTTGCAGGCCATCCAGCTTCTTGACGAACTTTGATAGAGATGGACGAGGACGTTGGAGAGGAAGAGACTTAACAAGGGCAGAGAATGTTGTTTGAGCATCGCGCCCCCCCTCGAAGCACCGTCCGGAGAGGCCATGGATGGCCTGCGACTACGAGAATTAGAGCTGCGAAGCTGGGACAGGCGTGCAGAGGGGAGCACGGTCCATATTCTTGAAGGGGCGGAGTCATGAAGAAGAAGTATCAGCAAAGATATTGCAGTGGGCCAATGCGCAACGCGCAAAAACTAGAGCGCCGCGCCTTATGAGAGCATCGAGCCAGACCAAAAAAGACACGACGGAGGGCAGCTCTATGCGCCGCGGCCAACGAGTGCGCCGCGACCAGCACCCAACGCGCCGCGACAAAAAAAAAAATTAGCTGTTCGGCCTTCCAATCCCTAGCAGAGCTCGCTCCTCTACCTTTTCCGCATCTAGTAGTTCCTTGTTATCGATAGCTAACAAGGTTTGATTTTTCGTTCAAGCTCAATTGAAAATCAAAAGATGTGATCTTATGTGACTTTTGTGAGGAATCATGAATGTGAAAGACAACTGATGCTTAACAATCACAGTTATTTCTTTCATATATTGTGAGTGTTCTTAAATATTGTATAATTTTCCATGAGTTAAACTTATTTATGGTTACAACTTATCGAATTTGGAGCCTCCTTCTTGTTACGTCAATATGAGACACAAGATATGCAAATGTGCTTTGCGAAAGGTGTGAAAGTGCAAGTTGATACACGTCAACCAAACTTTTTGTGCTCCAATTTTTAACAATCCAAGACCACTAATTAATTGATTAATATGTATTGTTATGTGGAAGGGAGTCATGTGAAAGAAGTGTGCGGAGGGGGGATTTTCACATTATTACATTTCACATAACAATTTTTTCGTTACATTCATGATTTTTTTTTTGAGATTAATTTTTCAAATTTCACAAGTTTCTTCCACACACTTCCATTTCGCATAACACTTTTCTCATATATTTATTTAATGGTAAGTAGCGGGTTCACAAGGTTCTTTTGCACACTTCCATTTCACGCAACACTTTTTCCGTTTATTCATGAATTCTTTTTAAATGGGTTTAATTTCTAAAGGAAAATTTATTTAGGGGTAAATAACGTCGATGAGGTCGATAGTAGATAGTGCAATATGAGAAAAGACAAAATATTGTTGACAGATAAGTGAGAGAAGAAATTTGCAATGATTGGAAAACATTGTATTTGTTTTTGAGGTTTTTTAATTTCAAATGAATTGTAACGTTCATTTCTCTTTGTATTGAAATTTACGAATTTTAGAGTGTGTGTGTTCTTAGTGCTTCTATTACAATAATCAACCTACTTGAATGCATTGCTCATAAACTATAAAATCATTATTATTGGAAAAACATTATGTAGGTACGTGGAGGTGGAGACAAATTAGGGTTCAGGATTTTCAATTATAAATAGTTCGGGAATAATTTAGTGTGTTACAATATATTTTTGTCTAAGATTTAATATTATGATCAGTGCCAATTCTTGTCTATGTTAAAAAATTTAGGCTTTTGGGTACATTATATATGACATTCCTTGTTATCAATAGCTAACACGAGTTGGAGATGCCACTCAAGATGAATTGCAAACCGATAATTGTTGAAATTCAACAAGAAAATGCACACACACTAGTATGGGGTCACAAGTCACACAATGATGGATCCTAGTGACACATTAGTGTGCAACCAATTTTTAAATAAATTGGAAACTTAATTGTAATCTTATCTCATAACAACTTGTAATAGTTAACTAAGTGTGATAGACTTAGTTAGCTCAAGAATTTCGAGTTGAGGGTCAAAGGATAGACATTTTGAGTGATTATATTATTAATAGGGTCCAGTTGCAGTTGTTGCACTATTGTAGTGTGAGTGGGATTAATTAACTCACATTAATTGAGTTAACATCAGTTTAACTAGTTCTAACTGTTTGATGAGCTAGTGGAAGATCAAGTGAATTAAAATAGATTTAATTCACTAGTAGTGATATACCAAGTTACTGATGATTCACTATTTATAGCTGCATGCACGCTAATTTTGGTGCAGACCCAGTTGAGAAAAAGGTTCAAGGCAAGTAAACTATCATTTGTATTTTTAGCAAACTGGCCAAATGCAGTTATATAACCACAGGAAGCCCATGATGAATTGCACAATGAAGGAAGGCTGAATTTCCTATTTAATAGGGGTTTAATTCTCTAGGTATTTCATAAGCAGGGTAGGTTGAGGGTAGGTTGATAATTGTCTATGTGTTTGTCCAATTTTTCCTATATTAGTGTGAAGCAATTGGTAGAGTGTATGAGGTTGTGGTGGTCACAAATACATTGTATTGTTTCATGATTCCTTGGTTGATTGTATAATAAATATGGAGGGGTTTTGAGCAGTTTATTTCCTATGGAAATATCTTGTGTTGTGGATTGATTTATTTCTTTCTCTAACTTGCATTTGATTGAGTGATTATGATTTATATTCCGCAAATATTTTATAAGGATTCAATATATTTTTTTAGTACATTGCATGATCAGATTGAATCCATGGGTGTAATTTCTACATAGTATCAGAGCGTCAGGAATCGTAGTAGTGGAGAAGAAAGTGAGATTGTGTTGAACAATATTCAAATTTGCAGATACTTTTTTTGGAGCTAGAAGAGGATCAAGATGTATTTCAATGGCTTGAGACTCGAATATGTACTCGAGGGAATTTTGAATTATATTGCATGGAAGGATAAGATGGAGGCAGTTTTGGAGGACAATGGGTTGAAGGAATTCATAGATAATGATATTCCCAAGCCTGCAGCAGTAGATGCCCAACTTCTTGATGCATGGCAGAAGAAGGTAGAAAAGGCAAGGAGTATCTTGTTTGAGGGAGTTCAAGATCATATTGTCTCGTGTCTGGAAGGCCTTGACATATATGTTTCAAAGCAACAGTGACCACGGAAAATTGGCACTCAAGGGCAAGCTCAGGAAAATCAAAATGGATAAAGTCAACACAATCTAGAAATACTTGACCAAGTTCACTCAATGTCAAGATGAGCTTGGAAGTGTTGGAATTACTGTAGCTGATGATGACTTGGTGAGCCTGGCACTTTTAGGCCTTCCCAAGAGCTAGCATAGTTACCAAGAATCTGTGAATGGGAGGGAGAAGTTACCATATTGGGAGCGACTATGGTTAGATTTGGTACAAGAAGAGTTTCGACGGAATACCAGGGATGGATAATCATCCAAGACTAATGATGAGGAAAAGTGTGCCTTGGCTGGTAAGGAAAAGAATGGGAAGGGTAAGAAGTATTATTCCAAATCTGAGACCAACAAAGAAGGAAAGAAGCGTGACATGCCAAAGGTGAAATGTTTTCACTGTCATGATCATGGACACTATGCCACAAAATTTCCACAAAATAAGAAGAACAACAAGAAGGCTCTGGGAGCTTCAATAGGTGAAGCTTTGGCCTCACAGTTTGAGTTGGATTTCTCTCTCATCGCATGCATGGCGTCAACTGTGATGGGATCTATGTTGTACTTGGACAATAGATAATCTTTCCACATGACGGGAAACATATAAATATTTAGTCGCTTGGAGGAGAAGGATTTTTAGATGCACATCGAGATGGGTGATGACGGGTGGTATAACGCTACCGGGATTGGTACAGTTACTTTCCAGAGACAGTTAGGTAAACCTTTCATATTAAAATATGCCATGCATGTACCAGGATTGAAAAAGAATTTAGTTTCAGTTTATATGTTGGAGGATCTTGGATATGATGTGTTTTTTAGTGAAGGAAAGGCATTCCTTCCTCACAAAGCCATAACACAGGTAAAGAAGATTAGGGTTCATGTGAATAACCTCTACAAACTTGATTTAGATGGCTACGAAACATTGAGCAATAAAGCAAGGAAGGTGGTGAGACGAGATATAGGTGAGTTATGGCACAGGAGATTAGGCCATCTACAACATAGTGCCTTGAGGATCTTGCAACATATTTCTACAGGTCTTCCAAAGGGTCCTCTTGTGTAGATAGACACATGTAATATATGTACCATGAGGAAGTATACTAAAGCTACTTTTCATGAGAAGGATAATCGAGCAACGAAAATACTTGAGAGAGTTCACTAAGGCGTGTGTGGACCATTCTCTACACCTTCCACAACAAAGCACAAGTATTATGTGATTTTTGTTGATGATTTTTCTAGACTGTGAGTTAAAAGCACTGGTATAGAAAGATACATGGAAGAAGGTGAAGGCTCCAAGGAGCGAAAATGGTGGTGAGCATATATTTAATAAATTCAATAACTTTTGCCCCAAAGAAGAAATTCAGAGAGAATTGATTGCACCTCATAAACCACAAAAGAATGGGGTTGCAGAAATAAAGAACAGAACAATTGTGGGAGCACCACGAGCTATGTTACATGATCAGGGCCTACCATTGCATATGTGGGTAGAGGCATGCAACACAACGGTATTTTTGCAGAAACGTAGTCCTCATCGGATACTTGGCATGAGTACACCAAAAGAGGTTTTTTCAGGTAAGAAACTCGATGTTTCATATTTTAAAATTTTTGCCTCGTCTATCTATTGCCATGTGACCAAATATTCTAGGAAGAAGCTAGAACCAACAACATTTGGGATATTTTTTGGGGTACATTGATACTCCCCACAAACATCAGGTGTATTTTTTGGCTAACAAGATGACAATTGTTAGGATATATGTTAAATTTAATGAGGAGAAAGCTATGCGATTGTCCCTTGAGAGGGAGCTTGAATTGCATGCAGAAGAGGAAATATTAGTTCCAAAGGATGAAACTATTGAGGCCTCAGAATTCTGTTGCCACAACATGGGGGAAAACCACCCAGTCTGGACCTTAGAGCAAGTCCTTTTTCATTTGGTGCGGTGGCTCTGATTGGGGATGAAAGGACCAGTTTCCCAATAAGGATGATTTTGGGGTGTGTTTTGTTTATATAACATGCAATGGGGAATGATTTTAATCTATCACATGCATTTATATAACACTTATCTATTCTACTATATACCTAGGGTGTTTCTTCCTTTATGCGATCTAAAAGATATCCTCCAACTAGTAGTAATGAAGATTATTTAATAGTTGAAAGAGATGAAAATTATGTAAAAATGATTCTTTTAACAAAATAGTTTGTTTAAAGGAATTGTGAAAAGTGTATTGGATTCATATGTGTGATTATATATCAGATAAGAAATCATAGACAAATATTAGTACAAAAGTTCATTTAACATTCATTTATGATAACGGTTCAAATATATAATGCAAGTAAAATATAATTGTCAATCTAGAAAGCAAAACTTAATACAAATGAATAGAAGTACCATATATACAAAGTCCTACTCATATAAATTGACAGTAGTTTTATGCTCCTCTTCACTTTCAAGAAATTCAAAGAGTACAATAGTGCAACATTAGTTAAACAACTTCAAATGTTAAAAGATAATAGAATTTGTTCCATTAATCCATCAAAGCATTTACAAGCTTACATGTGTGCATTCTTTGAAAATGTTTTTGAAACTTTTTTGGAACCTTCTCTAAATGCATGAGAAGGGTTTAAATACTAAACTATAATATGTTTAAAGATAGATTATTACATAAAAATAGAGGAGGTTTCAAACAACCATCCTCGTAAAGAGAAAACTTCAACTACAATCTAGGAAAATAAAGTAACAATATAACTATGAGTGCTAATCCTCCTTGTGGATTTGATCTCGAAGTTGACAAATATCCATAATAGGTTTAAGCTAAGCTGGCTGCGAAATTATTGATCTGACCTGGCCCTTGAATACTACATTTGAAAGTGCTGGCTGCGACATTTTTGTTGAATCAATTAATGACTACAGGGTTTGATCAGAAAATTCCAATAATTTTCTTGATCAAACTTATTTACTTTTTTAATCATTTCTTCCTACATCTTTGTCCTATGTTTCCACTATGCTTCTAATGACTTGATTTCTTATAGTACTTCAGATGTGGACTCTTTGACAAGCTTAGCTTTCAAAAGATGTTCACAAATAGATTTAGTAATTTCCTTTGTTAACCTTGACGCTTTTGTTGTTGCTTTGTCTTCTTGTCTTAGTTGTGCTTCCCAATCTTTAAATAAACTTTCCTTGTGAAATTTATCTACTCAGGGTAGATCAAATTCCTTTCCTGAGTCTGATTCTTGCCATTGAATGAATTCATTAATTTTCTTCTCAATTTTCTTGATAGCCACTTGCTGGATCAGGATTTCACTTGAGTCATAATAAGAGCTAGTGATTGAAGCTTTTTGGAAAAATACTTCTTTTTGTTGCTTTAGCTTAACATTCACTTCCAATGCTTCTCTTTTCAATTTCTCTACGTGTGGCTGGATTTTTAATTTTCTCATTGCTGCTTACAATTGTGTTTCTTTTTATGTAAGTTGCACCTGATGTTGCAAAGTTATTATTTCAAAATCCATTTGAAATTGAGACATTTTTAATTCCTTTTGCCTGTTGGAGTTAAGCTTTTATTGCTCTAAAATTCATTCTAATTCTTGTATTTTGTCTTCTCTTTCCTTTAGTAACATTTTAAATTCAATAGCCTTGTCAATAGTGGCAGTAGCATATGCCCCTACAAACTGTGATAACTTAGTTAAATGTTCAGTAGGATCGGCTAGAGGATCCTTCCATAGAACATCAACAGATTCATTTGTAAGATTTGATACAGTATCATCCATTCTTATACTTTTTCTTCTCTTGACTACAACCTTATGACTAGGACTGTAGAAGACATCGAGTGAAGGAATTTCTTCAATTTGTAAAACTATCTGCTCTGTAGGGTAGGCCAGAATGATCTCTCAATCATGAGTTTCATGTAAGTGTTGTAGCAGAGTTGCAGTTTCCACTAATTTCTGAGAATTATATAGCATTTGAAAGCTGGTTGATTGATCAGTATTAGGATTTGGTTGTGACGTTTGCAGTGCCTTAGAAAATTTTTCCCATTCACTCTTCAAATCCTCTGGCTGAGATTTTTCTACCTAATCAGGTGTATTTTGGTTGTGCTGAATTTCTTGGGAAGATTCTCCAGTTCCATTAATTCCTCCTTTCTCTTGCATTTCCATCTCTTTGATTAATTTATCAATTACATTTTCTGGGCTCTCATTTCGGTTTTTGGATTCATTATCAGAATGATATGAATTCTGAGAATTATGTTATGATTTCCCTGACTCATCTTCAGACATGTCTTTAGCTTCATTATCAAAGCTAATACTTGGATTCTATCTGTGGACATATTCAATAATCAATAAATACAAAGGAATCATTTCCAATCTCTTGTTTCTGTATGCTTGGAAGGCTTCAAAGGTATCTTGATTGAGTTGACTGGATGCAATTTTTAGTACATCTGTAAACTTTTCAATGCCTTGAAAGAAATCATCAAATCTATCTCTCTTTCAAAAAAGGCTTCACTTTTAGCTCTGTGGTGAAATTATTAATCACATCATTGGGGTCATATGGTAATTTTGGCATTACAGACAAATTCAATAAATTAATATTTGAAACTCCCTTCAAGTTATGGCCAATATCAAAAAGTGCAAGAGTACCGCACTGCAAAGGGAAATTAGGCCAAATGGCCTTCTTGGCATCTTTGATTTGCTTTGAAATACCATTTACCACAAGTTGGTAAGCAATTTCTCTAGCAAGTATCTTGTCAGGAACATAATAGGGCAGGACGCGGGGAGAAGCATAACTCCCAAAAAATCTAACATAGGTGAAATTTTCTTCGGCAAACCATCTGGCAACAGGAAAAATGTATGTACTAGCCTCTTTGGAAATCCTAAGGGCTTTCTCGTTAAATATAATCCTATGCATAGGTAGAATGACTCTATAGAAAATTTTGTAAAAATGTTGATGAAAATCTAACTCCCAAATGGCTTTGTGGTAAATATGAATTGGAGTGGGGTCTTGGGTTGTCCATTTCCATCCCATCGTATGAAAACTCGAACAAAATCAAATTGCATCCATAACATAGGCACTCATGTAAAAGGGGGTATTTCCCTAGAGGAAACACTTCTTTTACTTCTATATTCCATGATATTTATGGCCAAATTATCAGACAAGATATTTTCCCAATTCAGAATTAAAGAATTGACGATTGCATTAATTAACGACACCCAGTCTACAGAAAACCTAGTAGTATCAGGCTTTGCAAAGAATCTACACAACATTCCAGCAACATAGCAATAAGGGGAAGGGATTTGTGCTATCGGGTACATACTGAGTTTGTCCCATTTCAGCTTGCCTTGGTCATCCTTCCATTCCTTTATAACTTTCAACAGGTATGGATGTTTCTTTGTAAAGCTTTGGATAAAATATTTGTCATAGTTCTGCTGTGGGATGGGTAAGTGGTACATTGTCCTCAAATCTTTTGCCATGAATGAATCAATATTCTCGTAATTTTAATTCTTAAATGTCTTATATGTTATGTTCAGGTGGTCAATTACTCACTTAACCATATCTATATAGGGAGAATATTTGGCCTCATTGCTACTTTATGAAGGAATGAGCATGCAACGTCAAAATAAGATGGGTTTGAAGAAACTTACGTGTCTACTGTAGCAATTTTGGTTATTAGCCTTGGTTGTTCATTCCCAAAGATTTGGTACATTTCCTCCCACAAAGAACTGCCACAATCCTTGTTGCAGGTGGTATCTGAGAATAAGGTAGACATATCTGAGTCTTCAATAGATGATGCTTGGGCAATTTCCTTGCCTTTCTTGTTCATCCATGTTATCCTTGCTCCGTTAAGGGGTTTCCTGAATTCAAGTGAACATAGAAAACTTTAGATCTGAGGTGAATGGAGAGAAGGATAGAGTTAAAACAATATAATAAAAAATCTGGCGTTCAATCATTCAAAACACGCTCGAAGTACATATCAATCTTTCAAACCTTACTCCCATTAAATGCCATTAATCACCCATAATTCTTCCTATCAAATCTCTTACACACCTTTATGTAAAATTTTTATTCGATCAATTTAAGACGTTAGATCTTATATCCGGTTGATTAGATATGAATCATTTCACGCACTTGATCAATAACTATCAATATCGCATATCGCAACTTTAAAATATTACTTTTAGCTATGTTTTCCATTACCGACGAATTTCACAAAATGTGATCTGTGCGAATCGAAGATCGCAATTTCCATACGGTAATAAAACTTGCATTTGGTTATTCGTTGCAAAATGCGAAGTGCGATAAGGAATCACGCTGATGCACTTTATCGTACATTTGAATTTTTATGATTGTTGTTTTATTAATTCGTCGAGTCTGACTCATCGAAACCTTTACCGAATTGTCATAAGTTGATTGTTTTTAAAAGGCACGATGTGATTTTATTTTAAAGTGATGTTTAAAGCTTTTGTGAAGGGAGTTTTATAGGACTCCAAAAAGGTTTAGTGCATATCGCATCTCATAACACTTATGTTTTAAGTTGTTAGGCTTGTAAGCTATGTGATTTGTGATGAGCGCTAAGAAATCAAAGTGAAAAGGCCAAGAACTTTATTTCCTAAAGTTTTTAGACTTAGGCTAAGATAAAATCAAGCTTATAAATTTCCTATTTATTTTAAAGGGTCCCTGTTTAGTGAAAATAAATGGGGGGTATTGTATAGTACAACAATTGGCAATTCACTTGGGAGAACTATCTATCTCTGATCAGTTTTTGCAATTTCTAAAAAACTTTTTCGAAATAAAAATAGTTGCAAAAATGAATTTCAATAAATAATATCTCACTAAGCAATAAAATGTCTCCTAATTATAATTCATAATAATTCCTCTTTAAAATTAAAAGTATGAGTATCTATATCAATCTTTACTCAGTTCAAAAAGATCAAGCATGTGGCTCCTTTAGATTAGCTTTATAAATATATGCTCCTTTATCATAGGTAGAGCCTTTGATCTAACAGACAATTTTAGCTTTTGGCAGGGTTACCTTTTACCCAACAATAATTCATTTTCCCATCCAGTCTTTCTTACAATCTTCAAAAATAAATTCCAAATTTATATACTTGATCTCTTTTGGAACTTTTTTTCCTTTTTGTAGATATTTTCTATTGTACTTTTATTTACTTAAAAGCCATTGTCTTGGCTTGGTAACCAAATATTGACAATGTCATTATTTGGTTGTAATTAAACTAATCAAGTTGGCTCTTGATGAGACCCCTTGTCCTCTTGATATAATCTCGAGTCATTACCCTATTTTGGTAGGCAGTATTGGTAATGTCAGTTCAACTATATTCTTATGAACATGATAAACAAGCTCATGATGAGACTTAGTATCTTCTAAGCTTTTTAGCATAATTTTTTGAATTTCTTTCTAAAAATTGATAAGTTTTCCTGGATAGGGTGAATTGTTGGTCCTTTTGAGGATTTTGGATGATAATTTTTTGAGTTTTAAGATTGCTTATCTGTAAAAGAGTCTTTACTATGTTAAAGATTCTTTTCTTGACTGATAACAAAATAACCGTGCTTTATAAAGATGAGAGTTCACCAGAGAGTAAAAAACTTAAGAGAAATTGCATCTTTCAGTAAAATATAATCTATTTGATATTCAAATATTTTGATTGTTTCCTAAACATTTCTTATTTATATAAGCGATTTTTCAAAAATATTTTCCGATATGTTTACTTGAAAAGCCAAAAATGAATACTATGCAACTTTTATTTTCCTAAGGAAAAGAAAAGACAATAATATACAGGGAATAGAACAGGTTACCTCCTATGAAAATTATTTCTTTAAAATATTCCCATTAACAGGCAAAGAATCTCTTTTTCCTGATATATCTTGCAATAAAAATGTTGATGGGTCTATTTCCTCAATGATTTCAAATGGACCTACCCACAATCTTTGAAATTTGGTGTCTTTACCTTTTTCCTCATGTGCTTTGTCCCATTTCAATGCCAAATCACAAATTTGAAAGTTTTTTGGACTGATAGAAGTTGGATCAAATGAAGATTTTACTATCTGTTGATGATGTGCATGAGTAACTTTAGCTTTTTCTCTTTCTTCTTCAAGTTTGAGAATTTGAAATTGTCTTACTTGCAAGGAAGAAGAAGGAGATTCATCAATAAATTGAACTAAGGAAAGAGAAGGAATAACTGCATTGGTAAGAAGAACAATTTTTTTTTTCATAAACAAGATTAATTGGAGAAGTGCCAATGGAGGCCTTCTGAGTTAGTCGATCTTCCCAAAGAGAAAATGTTAATGACTTGTGCCAATTTCGTTGGTTTTGATCAACAGTTCATTTGATGATTTTAATAAGTTTTTTAGTTGTGGATTTTTCCAAACCATTTCCTTGCAGATAATAATTAACAAAATAATTAAGTTTAAAAACTATTTTTATTGCAAATTCTATCATAGCATCTCCCGAGAAATAAGATGCATTATTGAACATTAAAGCAGTAGGTAAACCAAACCTAGTTATGATAAATTGATCAATGAATTCAATAGTATTCTCAGAGTTGGCTACCTTTAGTGGAATTTCTTCCACCCATTTAGTAAAATAATATGTAGCTGTGAGAATTTATTTATGTTGTTTGGAAGAGTTAGGAGAAATCTCACTGATTATATCTAATCCCCATTGTTCAAATGGTTTCTCGATATTAACTGGCTGTAATGGGAAGGCTGGTTTCCTTTGTCTTCCAGATGCACTTTGACAAATCTTTCATTTTCTTTCATATTCATGAGCATCTTTGAAAACTGTAGGCCTGTAGTAACCTGCATGCAACATTTTATGTGCTGTTGTATTTCCTCCAAAATGTCCTCCAGCTAGTCTATCATGGAGTTCATGCAAAATACAGAATCAAAGTTTCTTCTAAATAATACATCATTGATCATTTTATATTGCTTGGCCTTTAATATCAAAGCACATTTTGGTTTATAACTAAGTTGGGTTGGGGCATATCCATTTTCCAAATAAAAATTGAGATCAATGTATTGAGATTGCACATCGTTGAGGCTTACCTCTGATATTTTCACATTATTACCTGAATCTGCCTCTGATGATAAATGGGATGCTCCTGTTAGCATTCTGCAAAAACCTTTACCTTTAACAATTTTAGAAGGTATAATTTCTATGTCATATTGTTTTAAAGCAATAACCTAGTTAGCCATTTTCTCTCCTAATTCTCTTTGCATAAATAGTTGTCTCATGACAAAGAATGAAACTATTATTTTGCTATGATTTTTAAGGAGAAACGACCTAAAATTGTTTATAGTTTTAAAGAAAGAAAATGCTTGTTTCTCAACAGATGAATAATTTAGTTCTGTGCCTTACAAATTGGAACTGAAAAATGATATTGGTGCTTCAATTTGTTGGTCATTAAGTTGTGTTAGAACAACAACGTAAGATATATCTGATGAGAAGGTGTGTAAAGTAAAAGGATTAAGAAAGTTGGGGGTAGTCAGGAATGGAGCATTGATAATGGATTATTTGGTTAAATCAAATGCTTCTCTTTCATTATGTCCCCATTTAAAGACTACATTTTTCTTAATCATGGTTTGCAATGGTAAAACTATTTGTGAAAGTCAGGGACAAATATTTTTAAAGAATTTATCTGTCCAAGAAATGACTGCATAGTTTTCTTGTTATGAGGAAAAGGAATTCTTTTAATCTCTTCGATTTTTTTAGGATCAATATAGATACCTCTCTTAGACACAATGAATCCTAAAAGTTTCCCTTCATGTAAAGCAACTTCTTTGGGTTTAATGAAATTCCTTACTTTCTACATCGATCAAAGACTTGCTTTAGGTCATTCACATGCCATGGTTGCTTGTGTAGAAAAGACTGTAATGTCATCTAGATAAATAGCCATTGATTTGTTGATGAGTCCTTTAAAAGTAGTGTCCATGGCTCTTTGAAAAGTGGCCCCTGCATTGATTAACCCAAATGGCATCTTTTGATAGGCTTAAGTTCCCCACTTAGTCCTGAATGTAGTCTTTAATCTGTCATTCGGATGTATAAGGATTTGGTTATATCCTGAAAATCCATCTAGAAAAGACATAATTTTAGAACCAGGTACTGTTTGTTGTACTTCTTCCATGGTTGGTAATGGAAAATTTTCCTTTTGACATGCTTTGTTTAATTTCCTAAAATCAATAAAAATCCGAATATCACCATTTTTATTCCTAACAGGAACCAAATTTGAAACCCATTTAGACCGTTTGACTGAAAAGATGATCTTTGCCTTGAGGATTTTATTCAACTCTATTTTGATTTTATTTTCAAGATTCAGGTGAATTTTCCTCAACTTTTTTTGCATAGGTTTCTCATTTGAAAGCATAGGAATAGTGTGTTTAATAACATAAGTGTCATATGTTTTAAGATCAGTGTAATCCCAAGAAAAAAAACTTTTGTAAGTCCTTAATAACTTGACAAATGATAATCTTTCATCAGAAGATAGACTGAGACCTAAATTAACATTTTGAGGTTTATCATCAGTTCCGAGATTTACTAACTCAAATATTAAGGTAGAACTTTGAGTTTTAGAGTTAAACTCTTTTAAACCTATCTTTTAGATCATAAAGGACTTCTAATTTGACAACTAACTTACGAATTAGATTTTCATCTTGTTCATCCTTTATCTGAGAGTCATGTTAATTTTCATCTAAAATTTGATTATCATAAGATCCTTCAAATGTAAGGAAATCTATGATATCTGAATCATTATTAAATACTCTCCAATTGGTAATATTGTCAGGAAAATCTATCAGGACTAAATTCTTGAGATGGAATTAATTTTGATGCTATGTTAGCCAATAAATCTGCACTAGCATTTCTATTCTAGGTACGTAAGAAATATTGAAAACTAATAAATGAATGGTCAATTCTTGGACTAATGATTGGTAATGCTTTAATGTCCAGAATGAGAAATGATGGTATTTCTTACCTGTTTAATAATTATTTCTGAATCTCTTAGGACTTTCAGATATTTTATGTCGAAATCAATTGCTTTGTACAAACCTTGGATTAATGCCTCGTATTCTGCTATATTGTTTGTGCAAT
This sequence comes from Pinus albicaulis, assembly GCA_034641835.2. Classification (NCBI taxonomy): domain Eukaryota; kingdom Viridiplantae; phylum Streptophyta; class Pinopsida; order Pinales; family Pinaceae; genus Pinus; species Pinus albicaulis. Next base: position 1,072,897,983 of record CM076579.1, on the reverse strand, counting down.
CGAATTTAAGTCTGCAGGCTAACATGATTTTTTCTCCTTCTAGGATTATTAAAATACAACCAGCTCCTGCACCATCTTCTAATTTAGAGCCATCAAAATAAAGAATCCAAAATAAAGAATTAACTACTGGTTTATCTACAAACATTTTACACTTAGAAGTGTCTTTCTGGGAAATTTTCTCGATTTGAGAGATAAATGCATTATTGAAAAAGGGTGATGGTTGAACGTTAAAAATTCCAAGGAATTATTTTGCTGAGTAGTTTCCAATAATATTATTATTGAATGTTACTGGCTCATTTATCCCTTCAATATCGGTGTTTGTATGCTTCATGAATTTCTCTTGGTCTACCCGGATTTGATTTGGATTTTCATTGTGTGGTAGCCACATATGTGACCAGTTTGTTGCAAAATATCCATGAAGTTTTTCAGACCAGTCTCTGCTTAACACTAAACCGTAAAAATTAGAATATCAGCCACCAATATATCAATTATCTGAGCAACCTTAGGGTTTTTGACAATTTGATAAAGATAGAATTTATTTCTCATACAACCTTTACTTTAGTTCTGTCAAGTTGTACTATATGAATAGGAGAACTCCGAGGAGTTATGTTCAAATTAGCACATATTGATTTTGGCATGATATTGGAGGAAGCCCCTGAGTCTACTAAAAAATTATGGGCGTTTTTATTATATATCTCATAGGCTAAAAGAAATGAAGTATAAGAGATGGATCGGTCACCTATCATAATCAAATCTATAGCATCTATTTTAGTTGAAGGAGAAGTATGTTTACCCATTTTATTAGCAAATTGAACTACTACTGAGATAGGTAAGGCTAAAGCAGGAATTGCATTTAAATCTCTAAGTAAGATTTTCTGATACAACTTTAACGTAGTAAGTTCATGAATTGAAATATTGGCCCTAGCCTTTTTCATATCCTCAACTACATTATACTCAATAGTGTCAGAGACCACCATTGTATTTGATGTAGGTGGAACATCTGAAGCAGCAGGGTTTTTTTGTGTAGTCTTAGATGTAGACTTTTTACTTACTGTTTTATCTTTAGCAGGCGTTGAATTCTTCTACTTCTGATTTGGCTACGTTGCTTTAGTAGTATTCTTGCTTCTTGTACTTATAGGTAAAGCTTCTTTTTGTTCCTCATTTGATAGGATAAAATCCCACATTCCATTTAGTTCAACTTATTCTTATACTTCAGTTTCTTCTCCTTCTGTTTTCTCTTAATCTGTATCTTGATCAGACTCAGCATTATATATGATATTCGGCGGTTGAGAATTAGAAGACTGATTTTTCTTGAAGGATCTAAAATTATTTTTTGAACTAGAACTTTCAGCAACTTGTTTCTTGATATCTACCATCTAATTTGTCATATTTTTTAAAACTTTCTGAATTCCTTCTACATCAAAAGGATCTTTGGATGGTTTCTTTTCTAATCATATTTGCAGGATCCTTTCTTCGATTTCCTATCTTCTTGGGAATTCTTCTTTTCAAGAGCGATTATGCGTTTCTCTATAGATAAATATTCCTTCATATTTTCTGCCAATGTAGGAAATTTTTCTCTATCAACAAAAATGGCTATATTGGATGGTAGAGATGAAATATACCACTCAATTTGAAGTTCTGCACCAGGAACTGTTGTAGCAGGAATTTTTTTGAGAAATTTATTAAATATTGAATTAAAATATTTTATGTTCTCCCCTGTTTTAGCCTTTAGATTTGATATATCATTTATGAGCGATGCAGTGATTCTGTCATCTCTAAACTTAGCTAAAAAAAATTCTTCGAACATATTCCAACTAGTTATAGAGCGAGCAGGTAATGAAAAATACCAGGATCCTGCAGACCCTGTGAGAGTATATGGAAAAAATCTTACAACACATTCTTCTTCAACTACCTCTTTTAAATTAATGGCTAACATGTAATTATGAATGTGTTCTTCAGCTGGAAGACCACCATCAAGATTAAATTTATGTAACCATCTTTCAGGGTATTTTGGTAGAGGATGAAGAGGATCAGGAATTTGTACAACCCCTTGATTATTCCATGGTTGTACATTTGGTGGAGGTACTTGGCCTACCATTGGAACTTGGGTGGATGTGATGGTTTGAGTTTGAGTTGAAGAAGAGGCAGACCGAGTTCTAGAACTTGTTGAAGGAATAGTAGTATGAGTACTGGAACTAGTTAAAGTAACAATGATTGTTGGAATGGAAGTTGTGGAAGTGAGTGGAGGTAATGAAGGTGAATGGGGTACATTATTAGATAAGACCTCGTTGTTGGCAAAATAATTTTGTTGTTGCTTTAGCTTAGCATTCACTTCCAATGCTTCTCTTTTGAATTTCTCTACCTGTGGTTGGTTTTTTAATTTTCTCATTGCTGCTTCCAGCTGCATTTCTTTTTCTATAAGTTGCACATGATGCTGCAAATTTAATGTTTCAAAATTCATTTGAAATTGAGACATTTTCAATTCCATTTGCCTGCTGAAGTGAAGATTTTCTTGCTCTAACAGTCTTTATAAATCTCGTATTTTGTCTTCTCTTTTCTTTGCAAACAATATACACAACATTCTAGCAGCATAGAAATAAGGGGAAGGAATTTGTGCTATCGGATACATACCGAGTTTGTCATGTTTCAGCTTGCCTTGGTCATCTTTCCATTCCTTTATAAATTTCATCAGGTCCAGATGTTTCTTCGTAAATATTTGGACAAAATCTTTTTCATAGTTCTGTTACGGGATGGGTAAGTGGCACATTGTTCTCAAACCTTCTGTCGTGAATGAACCAATATTCTCGTCCTTTGAATTCTTAAATGTCTTATCTGCTATGTTTATGTGGTCAATTAACCACTTAACCATATCTTTATAGGGGAGAATCTTCGGCCTTGTTGCTACTTTATTAAGGAATGAGCATGCAACGTCGAAATAAGATGGATCTGAAGAAACTGGCGCGTCTGTTGTAGCAATTTTGGTTAGTACCCTTGGTTGTTCATTCTCAAAGAGTTGGTACATTTCCTCCCACGAAGAACTGCCACAATCCTTGTTGCAGATGGTATCTGAGAATAAGGTAGACATATCTAAGTCTTCAATAGATGATGCTTGGGAAATTTCCTTGCCTTTATTTTTCATCCCTGTTATTCTTGCTCTATTAAGTGGTTTCCTAAATTCAAGTGAACAGAGAAAACTTTAGATCTGAGGCGAATGGAGAGAAGGATAGATTTAAAATGATATAATAAAAAATTCAGCATTCAATCATTGAAAACACACTCAAAGTAGATATCAATCTTTCAAACCTTACTCCCATTAAATGTCGTTAATCACCCATAATTCTTCCTATCAAATCTCTTACACACCTTTACGTAAAATGTCTATTCAATCAATTTAAGACATTAGATATTATATCTAGTTGATTAGATATGAATCATTTCGTGCACATGAGTAATAACTATCAATATTGCATATTGCAACTTTAAACTATTACTTTTAGTTATGTTTTCCGTTACCGATGAATTTCGCGAAATGTGTTCTACGCAAATTGTAGATCACAATTTCCATATGGTAATAAAACTTGCATTTGGTTATTCGTCATGAAACGTGAAGTGCGCTAATGAATCACACCGATGCACTTTATCAGAAATTTGAAATTTTATGGTTGTTGTTTTATTAATTTGTTGGGTCCGAATCCTCGCAAACTTACCGAATTGTCATAAGTTGATCGTTTTTAAAAGGCACGATGCAATTTTCTTTTAAAGCGGTGTTCAAAGATTTTTTAAAGGGAGTTTTATATGACTCAAAAAAAATTTAACGCATATCGCAGCTTGCAACACTTAATATGTTTTAAGTTGTTAGGTTTGTAAGCTATGCGATTTGTGATGAGCGCTAAGAAATCAAAGCGAAAATGGAAAGAACTTTATTTCCTAAAGTTTTTAGACTTAGGCTAAGATAAAATCAAGCTTATAAATTTCCTATTTATTTTAAAGGGTCCTTATTTAGTGAAAATAAATGGGGGGTGTTTTATAGTACAGCAGAACCTCACGATGTGGAGTAGCCACAAGAAGAGGATCATGGAGTGGCAGAAACCACTCATGCAAAGCCATCCGCTAGAAATGGTATGAAGTGAACCAGAGAAGCTGAAATATTGATGCTATATGCGAAAAATCATGTAGGTGCACCTACATCACAGCACATGCAGAGAAGGTCCCCATACAAGTATATTAGATACAAGAATCTTATGAGTGAATGTATTATGAAAAAACTGTTCTATTTTAAGGAAGTAGTGAAGCAGCCAACATGGGTTGATGCCATGGTTAAGGAGTATGACTCCATTATCAGAAAAAATGCATGGGAAGTGTTCCCAAGACCAGTGGGGAAGTTAGTGGTTGGATCCAGGTGGATCTGCTAGGTGAAGAAGGCAACAGATGGGAGTGTGGAGAAATACAAGGCTAGATTTGTGGCCCAGGGATTATCACAGGTAGAGGGGATTGACTATGGGAAGAATTTTTCACCGGTTTCAAGGTACTCATTGATTAGATCTATCCTTGCACTCTCAGCACAAATGGGGTGGAAGATACATCAGATGGATGTAAAGACAAATTTTCTCAATGGAATTATTAAGGAAGAAGTGTACATTGAGCAACCAGAAGGTTTTGAGACCTTTGAAAGGGAGTCACATGTGTGCAGACTGAAGAGAGCACTATATGGGTTGAAGTAAGGACCTTGTGCTTGGTACACCAAGATCGAAAAATATTTCACAGGGTTGGACTTCACAAAGAGTGAAGCAAATGTGAACCTATATCATATTGTGGTTGATGGTAAGATTTTAATTATTGTACTTTATGTTGATGATCTTATACTGATAAGTGATGAGCAGCTCATAAATTCTTGCAAAGAGGATCTTCTAAGAGAATTTGAGATTAAGGACATGGGGCTCTTGCACTATTTCCCTGGCTTGGAAATATGGCAAAGATATGGGGAGCTATTTGTATCTCAGGGAAAGTATTCCAAAGAGATTTTGAGGAAGTTCCACATGGAGGGAAGAAAAACCATGGATACTCCTCTTGCAGGAAATTGGAGGAAGGAGGATGCTACTTCAGGTGAGGTAGTGGATGCTACTATTTACAGACAGCTTGTGGGTTCACTTATGTATTTAGTGAACACACAACTATACATATTATACGCAGTTAACCATCTTAGTCAAGCTATGGTTAAGCCTACCAAAATATTTTGGAAGGCAGGGAAGAATGTGTTGAGATATCTCAGGGGCACTACAGAGTATGGATTATGGTACAAACAGACAGAGGGAGTGAAGCTTCAAGGCTTCACCGATGCATTTTGGGCAAGAATTCCATCAGCCAGGAAGAGCACATCATGGGGCATCTTCAACATAGAATCAAAAATAATTTCTTGGTACAACAGGAAGCAGAGATCAGTTGCACTTAGTTCAACCGAGGCAGAGTACATGGCAGCTATTCAGGCTACATGTGAGGCCATCTGGATGAGGAAGATACATGTTGGTTTATCGGTCATCAGATGGATCAGACGGTGATACATTGTGATAACCAGGGTTGCATAAAACTCTCGGTTAATCCAGTATTCCATTACAAGTCTAAGAATATTGACATCTGGTACCACCATCTCAAAGATTGTGTTCAAAGGTGCATTATGTTGTTGTAGTACATTCCCACGTAGGATCAGGATGCAGATATCTTAACGAAGGTGTTTGCGAAGAGAAAATTCAAATACCATAGAGTCGGGATCAGGGTAGCAGATAATCCCTTTCTTGTTGAGAGGGAGTTTTTAAATATAATAAGAAAATGCACACACACTAGTGTGGGATCAAAGGTCACACAGTGATGGATCCTAGTGACACATTAGTGTGTAACCAATTTTAAATAAATTGGAAAATTAATTGTAATATTATCTAATAACAACTTGTAATAGTTAACTAAGTGTGATAGACTTAGTTAGCTCAAGAATTTTGAGTTGAGGGTCAAAGGATAGGCATGTAGAGTGATTCTACTATTAACATGGTCCAGTTGCAGTTGTAGCACTAGTGTGGTGTGAGTGAGATTTGTTAACTCACATTAATTGAGTTAAAATCAGTTTAACTAGTTCTAACTATTTGATGAACTAGTGGGAGATCAAGTGAATTAAAATATATTTAATTCACCTCTAGTGATCTAACAAGTAATTGATGATTCACTATTTATAGCTGCATGCATGCTAATTCTGGTGGAGACCCAATTGAGACAAAGGTTCAAGGCAAGTAAACTATCAGTTGTATTTTAAGAAAACTGCCTAGATGCAATTATATAACCACAGGAATCCCATGATGAATTGCACAATCAAGGAAGGTTGAATTTCCTATTTATTAGGGGTTTAATTCTCTAGGGATTGTGTAAGAAGGGTAGGATTAGGGTAGGCTAATAATTGGCTATGTGTTTGTCTAATTTTTCCTAGATCAGTGTGAAACAATTGGTATAGAGTATGAGGTTGTGGTGATCACAAATACATTATATTGTTTCATGATTCCTTGGTTGATTATACAATAAATATGGAGGGGTTTTGAGCAGGTGTGTTCCCTGGTAAATATCTTGTGTTGTGGATTGATTTACTTCTTTCTCTTACTTGCATGTGATTGAGCGATCATGATTTATATTCCGCAAATATTGTAGAAGGATTTAATATCTTGTTTTAGTACATTACATGATCGGATTGAATCCATTGGTGTAATTTCTATAATAATGAAATTTCCCATAAGTCATGAATGTGACAGACAATCTTCGATTCAAAAATTGTTATTCTTGCTTTCGTACGTTGTGAGTATTGGCATCCAAAATACATGTAAACTGAAATTTTCATTGCATAAAATTTAATAAGTGGAAACCACAAATTAATTGGTTCATATGCAATGTTGTGTGGTATCCTGGAGGTTTGCGAAATAAATGTGTGCGTGAGGGGGGGTGGGTGGGAATGTATGCATAGGTATATAATATTCTGAAAGAAAGTTTTTTTTTCCTTGTTTTTCACACCTAACTTGAATGCATTGTAAACAGACACCTTTGCAACCTAGTTTTCAAAACCGTCTATCAGGTTATTCGTACATAAAATTCTGTTCAACTTGTTTTGCAGTCTGATATCAAATACAAATCGATATCAACATAGTGGTGGGGACCACCTTAGCCATCAAGTCAGTTTGTGGTATATGTAGCTGAGCATGTCTCAACACAATTTTTATTTGTAGTTGTCCTTGCACGATTTTTTATTTACAGGTACTATTGATAGTCTCTGAGATAATTGCCATGATCACAAATAATTTGTATTTATTTAATATCATAGATTTATGTCTCTTATGGAATGGATATCGATGACATTAAAGTAGGGGAAAAGTGCAGAGTAAATGGATGAGATGGTTTTGGAACTTCAAGATTTATTTTCACTACTTCCCGTTAACGTTGGGTTTTATATCTTCAATTTCTATTTATTGAGAGTGTCCTGTGTAATAGTTTTCAAAAGAAAAATAGTAACAACTGGTGATTTTGAAGGGAGACGATAAATGTATAGTTAAACAGGTTTGAGAATGTTATTGATTGACAAATTATTTTTAATTACAAAACGAGAAATAATTTCAGAGACAGGAAATAAGTTATTTGCACTGATACGATTAACTCACTTGCTCATATCGATGAGAATTTCTACTAGTCCACTACACATGAGTGGTATGTGAATTTGTTAATGGAAGAGAAAAACAAAAACAATATTTGGACTAGCGCATAACAAATGGTGTATGTGTTCCATAAGTATTTGATTTCAAATAAATTATTTATATGTGCACAAACAATTTTGATTCAAGAAAAATAAAAATTATGCTAGCAATGAAGAATATTATTTTGAATATCGAGGCATTCAAATGGATATTCAAGATATTCAAACCAAATATGTGCTTAAAATTGTCTAAGTCAAATAGTTTTACGAAGACAGAAGCATGCGAGGTTAACATTATTCGAGAATTAATTTCCCCAACTTCTCAAGTTCATTCCAATCTTTCTTTCCTGTATATTTCCTTGTTTACACAATTTTTTAGGGACTTATGTTGGCTCTGTGCCCATGTGATGATATGATAAACTACAATGAATGTCCCAAAATTGGAATTCTAGGTTGCGTTAAAAAAATTCTCAAATCTGAAGGGATGAATACATCGTCTAGATTTAAAACATATATTCAATATTATAGTATGGTGATATGAACCATGAATGAGTAGTATATTTTCCTTTATAGATAAATCCAAACTCTGGATGTTATCAAAGAGGAGAAATCGATCCATTTTAGAGCCAACCTATTGTTGGCTTCCCCTAATATTATTCCATGTGTATATTTCGTTCTTCATCTCTGTCTCTAACATATGCTTTGTATAAATTGTCTCATAAAATCGTTTTGCCTCTACATCCAATTTTCTGATTCCACCTTTTTTCCCCTCAAGTGCCATAATGAGATTAAAATCTCTCCCGACTATCCATGGAGATGGGGAGATTAATTTACTTGTGCTGAATATTACCAACAGGAGCAAAGATTTGTCATGAGGGATATTTGGGCCACAAAATTTGGATATATGGAAATACTCCTATGTATCTATAAACCATACCTGAATGGTGATGATGTGATATGTGGAAAACATATTTATGACCTTGATATCCTGCTTGTTCTATACGATAGCCATGACTTCAAAGTAACCTTGTGCATTTGTTGCTACTACATGACAATTCTTCCCCCATTTATTGATAGTATTGGAAAGGATATCACCTCGTAATTCATTTTCCTAAACCAGGAAGATTGAGGGGTGTTATCTTGTCATTTATCTCCAATTAGTCATTATTTACCCTTTCTATATAGGACCCTCACATTCCATGAGACAAATTTCATGGCTAGAATTGTTGGAGCCCTATAAATCCTTTAGGATAACCCTAAAACACCTTGAATTGATTAATGTTCCTCCAAGATCATCTAGCTACTGCAATTTATTTTTTCGGCCCCTTTCCCATTCCTCCCTATGTGGCTTCGTTGGATCCTTTAGCAGGTGAGTATGTACTCCTTATGACCTACTACCTGATGCAATTTCCTTTGATTTTGCTACAACTTCCCTATACTTAAGACACACTTTTCTCATAAGGCATACGTGGTTCTATAGGAGAGTGAAAATATCCTTGCTTATTTATGCCTTTGCTAATTCCGAGAGATTCAACACATCTAGATCCATATCTTCCACCTAGTTGGGTATTTTATTTATCCCCTCTAGTATCACATGAAGGAAAATATTTGTAAATTCCAACTGGTTAGAATATTTCGTGTTCAATTGGGTTGAATATTGCAGAATAAAATATTGTGACATCTGGAGTTGAGAAGATGGAAACAACTGAGTCGACGAGGAGGCAGGCTTAAAAGGGTCTTTCATCTCCACCTCGAGTGACTTCTCAGTTGTGATTGGGTTAGTGGATTCCATATATGTGAGAAACTCATATATTTTCTATCTCGATCCTTTCCCTCATGCTCCTTATGCCCCTGGGATTTTGGTTCACGTGGGGGGTTTTAGGGTTACAATGATTCCTTTATACCACCATGAACCCATAATTATCTTGGGCCTAAGAGGGGCCATGGCTATTATTTGAAGCCACTAGAGGAAGATTGTGATATAAATGGACATATTCATGGCACTGTCAACATCTATAAGTAATGCGTTCATAGTCAATAATATGCTTCCATAGTTCATCCTGATAGTAGATGTTTATTGATTCTAGAAAAGGCTCTAAAATATTCATGTGGATGCATATTCATGCATAATATATATATTTTTCTTGTTTTTCCAACTTAGATATCTTGACAATGTGTCCCAATGCATTCCTGATACCTACTAATATCTCCTCATCCCAAAAATCACATGGTAGTGAATACATACAAATAGATATGTGAGCTGTTATGAATTCCTCTTTGTCAAGATGAAGCGCTTAGTCCAAAACTATAGATGGAGTCCCGTGGGATTAAAAAAGTAAGGGAAATTCTCGAAAACCCTATTTCGGTCCTATAGACTTGTAACAATAATGGTAAGGAGGTCCTTTGCCCTAACTCTAGTTTAATTTGGCTTTTAGGTTTCCATTTGTTGTAAACCTCATGGGTTAGGGATTTTTTACACAACCAAATCCCCAAAACCTGTTGATGAGTGCATGGTCACGCATATATTGAAGGTATTCACCAATTCAATTTGAGCTCACCTAAAATTTCGGTTCCATAGGTGCTTCAGGTAAGCAGCTTCCTGCTCTCAATTTATTAGATTGACTGTAGAAATTTAATACAAAATACATGTATTGCTTGGATTCTCCTGATCTAAAAATTGTATGCCACTGTTAAATACATAATCACTTCTACAAATCTTTGCGGAATTTGAAACACAATCACCAATCACAATATCATGAAGAAAGATCATTCACACATAACATAGATAATTTACCCGAGGAAAGCATATAGCTAAAAACCCCACTATCTTCTATTATGTGTTATATCATAGATCATGAAACAATTACATACAAATCTCTAATTCAAGAGCTCTGAGTACATCAGCTTACTGTCTCACACTGTCATACAAAAATTGGCAAGTTCCTTAGCCAATTTATTGTCTCCAGACAACCTGCCTCCACTGCACTATCCCAACTGATAGAAATCCTTGAATGAATGGAATCCTGCTTGCCTTGACTATGCAATCCTCATGGGCACATCCAATGTGTGTGTGGTTGCATGTGTGCAACCGGATAATGTCACAACTGATATTTATCTTCCCTTTCACCTACAACTCAACTGGTTTTCCATTGGATCTGACATGCATGTATTTAATAGTAGTAAATATTCAGTTGCATGTGAGGCCACTGATTGTGAATTAAGTAATAATTAATTCAATTTATCTTTCACTAGTGTATATTTAGTTACAACTAGCACAACTAAGTTTAACTCACTTAACTGAGTTAAACTACTTTACAACTTTCATAACTTCACTTCCAACTTTGTTACAACTTCAAATCACTCAGTTACAACTAAGTCCACTTGCATGTCCCACCAAGCAACCTCTTAACTCAAAATTCCTTTAGCTAACTGATTTTCCACTTCAGTTAGTTATTTCTAAGTGCTCATTGAGAATAGATTATTGTTTATTGTCCAACTAATATTAAAGGATAATAATAGTTGATATGCATCTATAAATAGGCATGCAATCTATAAATATAAATTGCACATACATCTGTAAATAGACATGCATCTATATATAGAATTTTCTCATGCATATATAAACATAAATCCACCTAAAAATAGCCCGAGGCTCCACAATAGTGTAGGTGCTTAATTTCACTAGGATATTCTTGTTGAATCTCAACACTCCCTCTCAACAAGAAAGGGATTATCCTTCGCCCCGATCCTGTCTCTATGGTATTCGAATTTTCTCCTGGTGAGCACCTTTGTCAGAATATCTGCATCCAGATCTTCCGTAGGAATGTATTGAAGCAACATGATCCTCCTCTGCACACAATCTCTGAGATGATGGTATCGGATATCTATATGCTTACATCGATCATGAAACACAAGATTAATCAAGAGTTTCATGCAACTATGATATCAAAATGAATCACTATCAGATCTAAATGAGAAACGAACAAACCAACCAAGATATTTCTCATCCAGATAGCCTCACATGTAGCTTGACTTGTTGCCATGTATTCCACTTCCGCTGAACTGAGTGCCATGGATCTCTGCTTCCTACTGTACTAAGAAACATCTATAGATCCGATACTAAAGATCCCACCTGATGTGCTCTTTCTATCCGTTGTACTTCCAGCCCAATTTGCATCCGTGAATCCATGCAACTTCACTCCATCCATCTTTTTGTACCATAAGCCATAATCTGATGTGCCCCTCAGGTATCTCAAGACATGCTTACCTTCCTTCCAAAAGAGCTTGGTAGGCTTAACCATAGCTTGAATAAGCTAGTCAACCATATAGAAAATGTCTGGTCTTGTGTTCACTAGATACATTAGCGAACCCACTATTTTTCGATAGACAGTAGCATCCACTACCTCTCCAGAAGTAGCATCCTCTTTCCTCCAGTTTCCTGGAAGAGGAGTATCCATGTGTTTGCAGCCTTCCATGTGAAACTTACCCAATATCTCCCTTGCATACTTTCCTTGAGACACAAAAATTTCACCATCTCACTGCCATATTTCCAATCCAAGGAAATAATGAAGGAGTCCCATATCCTTCATCTCGAACTCCTTTGCAAGATCCTGCTTGCATGAGTGTATCCGCTTCTAATCACTATTTAATATTAAATCATAAACATAAAGAAAAATTATTAAAATATTACCTCCATGAAAATTTGGTATAGGTTTGCATCTGCTTCACTTTTGGTGAATCCCAATCTGGTTAAAGAACTGTCTATCCAAGTGTAACAAGCACGGGGTGCTTGCTTCAGCCCATATAATGCTCTTTTGAGTTGGCACACATGCGACTCGCTGTTGAAGATCTCAAAACCTTCAAGCTACTCTATGTACACCTCTTCCTCAATGATCCCACTGAGAAAAGTAGTCTTCACATCCATCTAATGAATGCGCCATCCCATCTGCGCTAGGAGAGCAAGGATGGTCCTTATGGAAGAATACCTTGCGATAGGTGCAAAGGTCTCTTCATAATATATCCCCTCGATATGTGAGAAGCCCCGAGCCACAAATCTAGCCTTGTATTTCTAAACACTCCCATCAACAACTTGCTTTACCTTGTAGATCCATCTCTAACCTGCCACTGATTTATCAACCGACCTTGGAAAAATTTCCCAAGCAGTGTTTTTGACAATGGAGTCATACTACTCCACCATTTCATCTACCCATATGTCTACTGCACTGCTTCCTGAAAGGAATATGGTTCAATCACAATACATTTTCTCATGAGAGCCATGTATCCAGTAAATTGGTCAGGATTTTATCTTTGTTTGCATTGTGAAGTAGGGGCTCCTACATTCACTGCAGCATCAAGTCTCAGCCTATTAGCTTTTGTGGTACGCCTTCTGCTAGTTCTGATGGTTGGCTCTGCATGAATGGATTCCTCCACTCCATGAACCTCCTCATGTGGTTGATCCACATCTAGAGACTCATCTTTGGGAATCGGCAGTTCCTTCTCCGCATGAAAGTCCAACTCCCTCTCAAGCGACAACTGCATGGCTTTCCCCTCATCGAATTTTATATCCAGTCGCAACACAGTCATTCGACTGTTTGGAAAATACACATGATAATTATGGGGTGTTTTTGTGTACGCCACAAAAATCCCATCTTCAACAGTCTGCTCTAGCTTCTTCCTGGCATCCTTGGTCACATGCACATAAAAAAATGAGCCAAAAATTTTAAAGTGTGAAACATCCAGTTTCTCACCAGTGAAATATTCTTTAGGTGTACTCATGCCAAGTACTCTATGAGGACAACGATTTTACACATAAACCACAGTGTTGCATGATTATGCCCACAAATGCATTAGTAGGCCCCGATCATGCAAAATCTCTTGTGCTACACCCATGATCGTTCTGTTCTTCCTCTCCGCAACCTCATTTTGATGTGGGTTATGAGGCACTATGAGTTCTCCTTGAATTCCTTATTTGCTGCAGAAGTACTAGAATTCATTAGAGATTTATTCTAGGTCATAAACAGATGAGCCAAAAATATTAAAGTGTGAAACATTCGGTTTCTCACTATTGAAATATTCTTCAGGTGTACTCATGCCAAGTACTCTATGAGGACAATGATTTTACACATAAATCGCAGTGTTGCATGATTACACCCACAAATGCATTGGTAGGCCCTGATCATGCAACATCGCTCATGCTACACCCATGATCGTTCTATTCTTCCTCTCTGCGACCCCATTTGGATGTGGATTATGAGGCGCTATGATTTCTCCTTGAATTCCTTCTTTTCTGTAGAAGTTCTTGAATTCGTTAGAGATTTATGCTCCACCATTATCGCTCCTCAGGGCCTTCACTTGCCTCCCCGACTCTTTCTCCACCAACGCCTTAAACTCACAGAAATTTGACAATATTTGATCCTTCTTCTGCATGAATAAGATCTAGCATTTACGAAAAAAGTCATCAACAAAAATAACATAGTACTTATGTTCTGCTGTTGAAGAAATCGAGAATGGTCCACACATGTTTGTGTGAACTCTCTGAAGGATCCCCAAAGCATAGTTCTCCTTATCATGAAAGGTGGAATTTACATACTTCCCGATGGTGCAACCCTTGCACTGATATAACTGAGAAAGTGTTCCCATTGGAAGTCTAGTATATATTTGATGTATGACTTTCAAGGCTCCATGATGAAGATAGCCCAATCGCCTATGCCATAATTCACCCTCATCCCAGCTCACCACTTTTTCCACCTTGCCCATCATGGCAGCGCAACCATATACCTCCATCTTGTAGAGATTCTTAACTTGAATCCCTATCCTCTTGGCTTGACACATTGTTTTATGTCGCATGAAAGCTTTTCCATCGCTAAAAAAAATGTCATAGCCTCTATCCTCCAACATTGCGACGTAGACCAAATTTTTCTTCAGACCTGGAACATGCATAACATATTTCAATTGAAATGGTTTACCTAACTCCCTATGAAAGGTACTGGTACCAATGTTGGTCACACTGTACTATCTGTCGTCGCCCATCTCTATATGCATCTAGAGATCTTTCTCCTCCAAGTCACTGAAAAGCTCCTTATCTCCCCTCATGTGAAAGGAAGTGCCACTATCCAAATACCACACCGATACCAATGCACTTGACACCATGCATGTTATCAAAGAGAAGTCAAACTAAAATTACAAGGCAAGGGCCTCACCAACTGCAGCTCCACCAGCCTTCTTGTTCTTCTTGTTTTACGGACAGTTAGTAGCAATATGCCCATGTTCGTGACAATGAAAACAATTCACCTTGGACATATCCAGCTTCTTGCCATTAGACTCAGATTCAGAATGGAATTCCTTCCCCTTTCCCTTATTTTCCTTGGCAGACAAAGCACAATCCTCTTCATCATCATGCTTTGATGAAGAGACATCTTTGGTGTTCCGCCTGAACTCCTACTACACCAGAACCGACCACAATCGTTCCAAATCCGGAAAATTTTCTCATCCATTGGCAGAGTCTTCATAGCTGTGCCAACTCTTAGGAAGTCCCAAGAGAGCCAAGCTCACCAAATCATCATCAACAATAGTTATTCCTACACTCCCTAGTTAATCCTAAGATTGGACAAACTTTGTGAGATACTTTGGAATGTTGTCGCCCTTTTCCATTGTGATCTTTCTGATTTTATCTTTGAGCACCAATTTCCTATGCTCGTTGTTGCTTTGGAAAATATTCGTCAAAGCCTTCCACATAGCATATGGTGTGGCTTTCCCATGGAGGCTTGAGAAAATGTGGTCTCGTACTCCCTCCAATAGGATACTCCTTGCTTTTCCCACTTTCTTTTGCCATGAATCAAGATTGGCAGTATCTGACGAACAGGCTTAGGAACATCATTGTCAATGAATTCCTTCAAGCCATTGTGTTCGAGCACTGCCTTCATCCTGTCCTTCCAAGTAATGTAGTTCGAGCTGCCCTTGAGTGCATACTCTAACCTAAATCCATTAGGGGAATTTTGAGTTCTAAAATGGGCCTCCTAAGGAAATTATAAAATAATAGTGGAAATAATAAAATAATATTTGATTACATCATCAAATTTTAGAGGTAAAAAATAAAAAACTACTTTTTCAACTCGTATTTTCAACTTATCTCCCAATTTTTTTGCACAAATTTTGAGTGGGAGTACTTGTTGGATGAAAAATTTAATTCCTCATCCAAGGAGTACCCATGTTGCATAATTTCGATGGATCCTTCTACACAAAAAATGAGAAATACATGAAAAATGTGATTGCAATCACATTTTTTCATGTATTTCTCACTTTTCGTGTAGCAGGGTCTATCAAAAGTATGCAACATGAGTAATCCTTGGATGAGGAATTAATTTTTTCAAATAACGAGTACTCCTGCTCGAAATTTGAGTAAAAACTTTGGGAGATATGTTGAAAATACGAGTTGAAAAAGTAGTTTTATTATTTTATTATTTTTTAATATTTTTACCCTTTTACTTAAAAACTGGTGAATCATCCCCCATGGTTGACATCATTATATTGAATCCTATTGGTTCTTATTAATTTTATTTTGGTTGTATATTTTTCTTAGGAGGCCCATTTTAGACCTAAAAATTCCCCAATGCATTGAAAGACATTTCAATCTCGAATCAACTGTAGCGCCAAGAAAGTCTTTCTGCAAATTTGAATTCTTTCCACCAACAAGCTTAACTCCTGCTTCAAAATTGAAATTTATTATGCTCTCATACCATGTATAAACTTAATACAAAATACACGTATTGCCTGGAGTCTCTTGATCTAACAACTATATGCCATTGTTAAATACATAATCACTTCTACAAATCTTTGCGGAATTTGAAACATAATCACCAATCACAATATCATGAAGAAATATCAATCAAACATAACATAGATAATTTACCCAGGGAAAGCATATAGCTAAAAACCCCCACTATCTTCTATTATGTATTATATCATGGATCATGCACAAATTACATACAAAGCTCTAATCCAAGAGTCTCAGTACATGAGATAACTGTCTCACACTATCATACAAAAATTGGAAAGTTCCTTAGCCAATTTACTGTCTCCAGACAACCTGCCTCCACTTCGCAATCCCAGCTAATAGAAATCCCTGGCTGAATGGAATCCTGCTTGCCTTGACTGCGCAATCTGCATGGGCACATCCAATGTGTGTGTGGTTGCATGTGTGCAACCGGATAATGTCACAACTAATAGTTATCTTCCCTTTCACCTAGAACTCAATTGGGTCTCCACTGGATTTTACATGCATGTCATTAATAGTAGTAAATATTCAGTTGCATGTGAGGCCACTAATTGTGAATTAATTAATAATTAATTCACTTGATCTCTCACTAGTGTATCTTCAGTTACAACTAGCACAACTGATTTTAACTCACTTAACTGAGTTAAAATAATTTACAACTTTCATAACCGCACTTCCAACTCTATTACAACTTCAAATCACTTAGTTACAACTAATTCCACTTGCATGTCCCACCAACCAACCTATTAACTCGAAATTCCTTTAGTTTACTAATTTTCCACTTCAGTTAACTATTTCCAAGTGCTCATTGAGAATAGATTATTGTTTATTGTCCAACTAATATTAAGGGATAATAATATTCGACATGCATCTATAAATAGACATGCAATCTATAAATAGAACTTGCACATACATCTATAAATAGACATGCATCTATATATAGAATTTTCCCATGCATCTATAAATAGACATCCACCTAAAAATAGCCTGAGGCTCCATCCTAGTGTAGGTGCTTAATTTCACTAGGATCTTCTTATTGAATCTCAACATTGACTACTTGAGTTTTTGTTATTATATTTATCTACATCTAGTTTTCCTGTCATTAAATGGAGGGTAGAATATGATATTTTATTTTGGTGAATTCCTTCAAATACAACCTTGTTGTAGGATATTTTTCTGCTCCCTCCACTAGCATTAGCCATAGGAAGAGAAGCTAGAGAAGGAAAAACTTGCCATAATAATTAGGGTTTTGCAAAAAATTGACTATATTTTTGCCATAGGTCAAGAGATATTATTAAGTATAAGTATATCATTGATTCATTTAATTAAGTTTGTAAACATTTTTAATCAACATATTGTATATTCTTTGACAATATATAATTCAACTTGAAAAAGAGTTACACATTATATTGCACTAAATTGTTGTAAGTTTTTACAATCACAATCCAATATAAATGATTTTATTGTGACGAGATGTATAATGCATTACATCCTCAACATGGAGTTAACACTTGGCCTTAAAAATAATAATAAAAATCAATGCGGCCTTAAAATTATATTTCTTATCAACTTTATATTAATAAAATGTTTCAATGTCCACATTAGGTGATATATGATGATGATGATAATTAATGTCCACAAAGACCAAATGGTCTATTTGGCCTTAAGAAGTTAAGATATTAGTTGTAATTTTTTAGCATTTTATTTCTATGCTAAAAAATCATGAAGAGAAGTGTTCAAAGATCACCATAGCTTTTTTGACTTAAAAGGTCAAGAAGTTTAGTAGTGTGACAAATATCTTGAAATTTAGATCTAATGTTAGTATAAGTTGCACAATATAATAAAAATTGCTTTTGACCTTCAACCCTTTTACTGTCGTAAAGGTGACCAACTCTTTCATCCCACGTTGTTTTGGGAATTGGTCAACACCCAATTTTATTTCAAAGCTAATGAAAATTTATTAGTATTTTAGAAATGGTTATCTTATTCTTTTCAATAGCCAGGAAAAAGAGATATTTTATTTTTTAGATTTGGATTAATCACCTCCTTATAATATCTTAGTTTCCTTTCTCCCTCTAACTCTTTAACACCCCACAATTTTTCCTTAAATTTTGATATATTATCCTTATTTTGCAAAATGATATCCTCTTTTTATAGTAAGAAAAACAATGGTAAAAACATTTCAATTTTTCCCTCCTATATGAGGGAGATGTGTAATGCCTTCCATAACATGGATTTGATGTATGTATGTATGTATGCATGTATGTAGATAGATAAATAGAACCAACGTATATCCATATTAACATGACGTTTATGTATGACATATATATCTAGCATAGATCCATATATCGTGCATAGAGAGGGATGAAGTCCATGGAATTTCAAAATTTAAATGAATGATACATTTCAAATTTAATTAAAAAAAGAAATAAATCATTAATAATATCAATCATTAACATACACATAATATATTAAATAAAATATTAACATCAAATTGATCTAAAAATGAATAATATACACAAACAATAATATGAAAATCAACATATATGTCCACTATGCATCTCAATTTAAATATAAATCTCAAATCTATATTGCAACAATGAATACACATGTCAACCACTATAAGTGGACTTCTAGTGGATCCAAGTATAGATCTATGGATGGCACATCGAAATACACATATGGAGAAATAAGCAGCTCATTGGATAGTGTTATTGAATGTATCAATGGGACAATAGGTGGATTGATGGATGATACAAATACCTATGTAAGTTGAGGAGATGAATCAATGGATATTGTAACTAATTACATTGGTGGAATCAAGGATGGAGTCAATGGATGTACTCGACTACACTAGTGGATCCAAGGATGGATCAATGGATGGTGTAGACATCAATATATGTGAATTTGTAGGTGTATTAATGGATGATGCAATTAACATGTAGGTGGGGGAGGGGGTGGTTAAGGCATCTCATTATTATATTAATATGAAGAACATGAATAGCATGGGAAAGCATATCTTGCAAAATAACTCATTTCCTTGGCAACTAGAGCAGGGATACTGACAATATAAGATATCAGTAATGTCATAGTGTGGGGAAGGCTCCCATAGATGTTTATAAGCATAATATCTAATGCAGTGAGTCTATTTTTCACTATTACCACCCTATAAGTAGCCATCATTGTACACAAATTGTTAATGACCAATGATAGAATCTATGATTTGAACTTTGTGTCTTGCCAAGTCAATGCCCTTGAGGTAGGTCATCAAAATCCCCCATCTTACTCCAAGATGGGGAGAACACGCATCAAAAACATATGTGGCAATATACGAAAAATAATAAAAAATAATAATTATACGACTTTCAAAAAATATTATATTCAATTACATGTGCATTATATAAGACAAAAAATATGCAACTAAATTTAAAAAGATAATGATAACATCATCTCTCATGTTATGTGGCTTTATTTTAATAAATTATATGATGGGACATCCTCTCTAGTCCATAAATTCATATATAAATTGTTTAATATCTAGGATTTGATCATCCTCACTAACATACCTAAAACATTTTCACCCACCAACTTACATAAGCACTCTAGTTTGGTCCCTTTATGAAATGATGATGCAACCACCTCAAATAATAGAAGAAAAGATACATTAACGACTTAAAAAGTGTTCTCTTTGAGGGGGGAACCTCCTTTGCATTACATAATGAATAATTTTTAGATGATATAACAAATAATAAGACCTCCTTGGTATATATAGGAGTCTAAGGGGTCACAATATAATAAGAGGCTACATAAAAAATTAATGTAAGGGCACAACAATAACAAATATAGGAGGGCTTCACCAGAAATAACAATAAGGTGAATACACTAGTATTATAGGGACCTAACATGCCCCTCTCCTTCAAAAAAGTGTTGTCCTCAACACTTGAGTAGTTTCAGATGCTTTTGTATAATTTTTTCATCCTCCCATGTGGAGTCTTCAGCGGTTAAGTACTTCCACTTAATTAGATACTCTGAAATTAATCGGTTTCATAGCTATCAGTTTCTTATTTCCATGACTACTTCAGGATCAAATATGATTTTTCCTTTTTCGTCAAGTTCTGGAAGCATTGTTTGAACTTGGACCTTGTCACCAATAACCTTCTTTAAGCATTAAACATGGAAAACTAGGTGTACTTGGGAAGATGCATACAAATCCAATTTGTTTTCCGTAGTACCAATATTTTTCAACATCTTGTAAGGACCATAATACTTGGGTAATATTTTATTATCCTTCTTATCTTTCTTGAGGTACATTTGTTTGTATGGTTTTAGTCGTGAAAATACCGAGTCGCCTACATCAAAACTTATTTCACTATGATGCAGATCTGCTTGTTCTTTCATTTGATTCTATGTCAGAGTAAGGTTATCCTTTAAGAGTTGGAGAACTTGTTGTTTATGCTTGATGTGATCTTCCAATGCTTGAACCTTATAATTTTCTCTTAAAGGTGATGTGATGGATGGTGGATAATATCCATAAAGTTCCATAAACATGGTCATTTTTGCTGCACTATGGAAGTGTTATACCGCCATTCAACTAGAGGTAACCACTTGACCCATTGTGATTTTTTAGGAGATACAAAGCAACGAATATATCCTTCCAAACATTTGTTCACTATCTTAGTTTTCCCATCAGATTGAGGATGATAAGATAAGCTATGAGCTAATTGAGTACCAAGAAAAGAAAATAATTATTTCAAAAAAAATTCTAATGAAAATGGGATCTCTGACACTTTCAATAATCTTTGGGTTTCCATGTATATTTTGAATTGTTTCCATAAATGTAGTAGCAATTGTACTGACTTTAAAATGATGAGATAATTCATAAAAATGTGCATAATTGGTAAGTCTATCAACTACCACCATGATGACACTCTTTCCTTCAGACTTGGTAAACCTATGATAAAATCCATTGAGACCTCCTCCCAACGCTGACTTTGAATGGCTAAAGGTTGTGACAGACCTAGTGTCTTAATTGGCTTAGCTTTATTTTGTTGGAAAACCAAACATTCTGCCATAAGCTTCTGAATATTAGATTTAAGGACATCCCAAAAAACATCCTACTTGACCCTATGGTAGGTTTTTTAAAATCATGAGTTCCCTCCTAAAGGGGAGGTGTACAATTCCAAAAGAATATTTTACTTGAGTTGGAAATTCCTATAAAGATATAAGAAATCTTTGTACCTTAATGAATAATTTTTCTAGCTAAATGTACCAGATGTACTCAGATCTTGCTGCAACTTTCGAATGAGTGTCCACACCTCTTCATCATTCTTCCATTCATCCCTTACTTCAGTTATCCAATCACATTAGATAATAGAAATGGCACAAAGAAATTCTTCCACATCCTAATCCTTTCTTGAGAGTGCATTTGTACAACATTTTGCTTTCCTTATTTGTAGATGATTTTAAAGTCATAACCAAAAATTTTTGTGACCCATTTTTGTCGCTCTTCTGAAGATAATCTTTGTTCCAAAAAGTATTTAAGACTATCATTATATGTTTTTAACTTGAAGTGTCTTCCCATTAGGTAAGGTCTCCATTAGTTTAGTGCATGTAGTATTTCCAAAATGTCCTTCTCATAAATAGGCTTGTGTAAATACTTTCCTTTGATTAGACGACTTTCAAAAGAAATGAGTCTTCCTTCTTGCATTAAAAAAACATCAATTCCATTTCCTGAGGAATCACATTCCACAATAAAAAAAATTGTGAAGTTAAGCGTAGCTAAGACTAGTGTTGATGCTTGGTACATTACCTCTTTAAGATGTTCAAAGGCCTTAGTTGTTTCTACAGTCCAATAAAATGCATCTTTCTTTAGTAATGTTGTTAGTGGTGCTGTTATTCTCCCATAATTCTTAAAAAACTTGTGATAATACCTTGTCAACCTGAGAAATACTTGAATATTATTTATGGTTGTGGGGATTTTCCATTCCTTAATGGATATAATTGTGTTAGGGTCTACCTTAACACCCTCATGAGATACAATATGACCCAAATATTCCACCTCCTATAGTCTAAAGAAACATTTGGATGATTTTGGATATAATTATTTCTCCTCCAATAGTTTGAGGACCTTATCAACATGTTGAACATGATCCTTCCAAGACTTGTTGTAGATTAGTGTATCATCAAAAAATACTAACAAAAATTTTCTAAGGAATGGTTTGAAAATGGAATTCATCAAACCTGGAAATGTCGAAGGTGCATTAGTAAGGCCAAAAGGCACGACCACAAATTCATAATGACCCTCATGAGTTCCGAATGTTTTTTTTTCTTCATAATTTATTCAATATTCATTCTAATTTGATGATATCTTGAATGAAGATCCAGCTTGGTGAAGCAAATTTCTCCATGTAATTCACCCAAAAATTCATTAATGATTGGAATGGGAAATTTATCTTTAATAGTGAGCTTGTTGAGCTCCCTATAATCTAGACAGATACACCATGATCCATCATTCTTGTGAACCAATACTACTGGAGTAGAGAAAGAAATTTGACTAGGTTGAATTATACCAGTCTCTAGCATTTCTACAACCGTACGTTCAATTTCAATCTTTTGGGAATTAGGGATATATGTAAGGTCTGATGTTAGGAGAAACACTTCCTGGAATCAAATAAATATCATGATCATGATCACGAATAGGTGGGAGGACTTTGGGAGTCTCAAATACCTTGGAATGATTGTCTAAGACTTTTTTGAGATTTGGAGAAATAGATGATTTTGATGTTTGAACCTCTAGTGAGCATAATTTTGAAATTACACCATGTTTCTCTTTCTTCAAAATTTTTATCATGCCATTAGAGTTGATTATTTTTTTTGGTTTCCCTATGATGCCCCTTAATTAAACTTCTCTTCCTTCCCAAAAACATTTCAAGAAAAGTTCTTGAAAATTAAAATCAATCGTCCCCAAAGATTGTAACCACTGGACTCCTAGTACAACATCAACACCACCCATTAGAATGGAAATTGTTAGACTATTCAATATATATTCCCCCATGGTTAGCTTTATATTATGGAAATTTCTTAAGAAATTTATAGTTCCTCCATTTGCAACCATCATTTTACACTCTGGTGCTAGATATAGGAAGCAATTCAATTCCTTTGCTATCTTACAATGAATAAAATTATGAGTACTACCTGAATCAATCAACACTATTACCATTTTCCTCTTGATATATCCTCCTATCTTGAGCATTTGAGGAGTGTTAATTCTTTCCAATGCATTGCAAGATATGGTTAAATTCATTTATTCTCTCTCAAGGGTTGGTTCCTAGTGTATATCATCCTCTTTTGATGTTTCATGTTCCTTTTCTTCCTCCTATTCAGAATCTATGTAGAATAACTTCTTCTCAACACACTTATGGCCTTTAGTGTATTTTCTATCACAACTATAACAAATCAAATTTTCTCTATTTTCCTCCAATTGTTGTGGTGTCAACCTTGTTTAATTTCCATGACCTTGGGTCTAGGTTAGAGTCTTAAAATAATTGATGCTACCAAACCAAGAATCTCAACCATGAACTACTTTTCACAACGGAAACATAAAGAAATAAATCATGTATGCAAAAATATACATAGTTTTAAAAAAACTATACAATAATGTACAATCACCAATATTCATTATATTAAAACAAAATATGAATAATACAACAATATATGGTATACAAGATATAATGAAAAACTTGATGTTGTATCTCGTCCTGTTGGTCCTTCACTTTTGTATTTCTCACTAGTAGTGACTTAGTCCATCAAGACCACTACACATCGAGGCTCCAGAAGGGTTGCCACGTAACATTATTGCAAGTCAATTCTGTAGAGTGTACATGGGCTGATCCATTACACTCTCTGGGTAGGCATAATTCCCGAGCTCCAACTGCCAATCTAACAATCACTTTAGTCCATCAAAGTGTTGCACTTTGGCACCAATCTTCACCCAACCTTCAACTCCTATTTTTCACATCAAGATAGCTCGTCTAGGGCTACTTTGGGTAGCTAACACACTTCCCTCCACCAGATCAATGGCACCCAATACTACAATGTCGATTATGATCCTAGGGTAGACTCTTCACCACCACAAAATACCCTCCACATGGAATCAACAGGCTT
This sequence comes from Pinus albicaulis, assembly GCA_034641835.2. Classification (NCBI taxonomy): domain Eukaryota; kingdom Viridiplantae; phylum Streptophyta; class Pinopsida; order Pinales; family Pinaceae; genus Pinus; species Pinus albicaulis. The sequence goes on along the minus strand of CM076579.1, from coordinate 1,072,873,333 downwards.
CAATAACACACGATCCAAACTGGTCAATGCATGACCCAACACTCATCCAAAACAATGTTGCACATATGTTTTCACTTCGTTGTTTGTGAAAATCCCAGTTAGGGCACTTGTTGCAGCCCTAAATCAACCCAATAGTCAGAAAACATACCCTTTAAGGGTTTTGACACACCTTATTAGACCCCATGCCTTTCCATGTTGCTTCCTTAGGGAATATCTCAACACTTGATAACCTTAACACAAGCCTAGCACAACAACCCTCTTGTAGCAATATGCCTCCAAAAACGATGCCCAAAGAACCTCAGACTAGAAGTGTTATGTCCTTCAAGGACTCAACCTAGCAGGAAACCACCTAGGCACTTGGGACAACAACCTTAGACCATATTTCAACCCCAAAATACACCTCCTAAACTCGTTGTCATGTCTCCTACTTTGCTACGACTAGGGCTAGAGTTCTTCCTCTCCAACAAATCCTTATTTAGAGGAAACATTGCAAAATATGGATGATGAATGGACATGTACTCAACTTATATTTATATCCAATACAAGGGCTCCATGAATTATGAAGATACACATCTATTGGACAAATCTTACATCAAGCCTACATGACTTGAAAACTAATAATTATTTATCAGCTTCAAAAATTCATTTCTCCACTTCTACAACTCGGAATTCCATGATTTTCAAAGCGTTGTAATATCCTTTCCTCTCTCTATCGTCTCATGCCATCACATGTATAAATGTGCCCCCGAAAATGCCCAAAACACGATTTGGTGCAAAACCACATTCTTGGGTTCCAAGTCCACAAGTGACCCTTGTGTCGCTTTTCCCTCCAAACCCTAAACCCTAGGGTTTCAAGTACCTCCCAAGATACACAAATCAACACTCCCTCTTAGCATGGGAGGTACTTCCAAGACTAGGAAGTAACTCGTCATCGTCATCACTACTCACAACACTTTCCCAAATCCTGCACTCACAATCACAGCAATCCCTGTACAATGAACTATGCCCTTCTCAGAAGTGTCATTGTTACTATTGTAAGCACCCTACTTCTTCTTCTTTTCTTGTATTGATTTATAGTCCCTCCATGACTCCTTTTGTTCATATGTGGAAGCACCCCTAATTCCCACTGACCACGCTCTCTTCTTGGGTTGCAGAGTCTCCCTCCGAATCTATAAGCTTCCTCTAGAACTTGACTCCTTCTGAGTCTCTAGAACCTAGAAATTCTTCTTCGGAAAGTGTACCTTCTTCTTGGGAACTTGTACTCGCTCCTTTGAAGCCTGCACGTACACATGCATCTGCTCCTGTTTCTTTGGAACTTGCGCCTGATCCACTTGCTTCTCTCCATGATCCACATGCTTTCCCATCAACCTGTAGACACCATGTTCTCTAAATATGATTACAATCCCATCGAACTTAGTGCCTCTAGGCTCGAGGCTTGCCTTCCCATCCTAGAAAGATACCTCAAACCCATTCCTCTCCATCATCGAGATGGAAATAACACTATATCTATTTCCTGGTATAAACAGTACATCCTCGACCCACATCATACGTCATGTCTCCATACTAAATGGAACCATACCCAATCCTCAGATCTCCAACTTACTCTTGTCGCCCAACAACATGTGCAACTTCAAGTCCCATTCAACTAGAGTCTCAAAAACCTCTTATGACCTTATCATATTCTTCATTACATCACTATCCATGTACCATCAATCCTCCTTGATAGTACCCTATGAGAAATGATAAATCATAGCAAAGTCCTCCTCTTCCAATCTCCTGCAGAGATAATTTATCTCAGCTGAAGTGGAAACATCGATGACCTATTTTCCCTTACTATTTTCTTCATCCCCTCTTCTTCAGACATCTTGATGAATAATGACCCACCTCTCCACAGTTGAAACACTTGAATCTACTCAAGTCCTACTTTGGCTTACCCTTCATTCATGCTACAAGTGCCACGTCCTCATCTACCTTCCTTGATGGATGAAGTTCCTCGTCTCACAACTCTTCCTGAATGAAGTCGTCCCACAATATTTTCTAGTCTGGAAATTTCTCCCTGGGAAATATTCCTTTGACGAAGGGATTTTGTTCCTCGGGGAACCCTCTCAAGGAAATCCTTAACATATCTCCATTTGAAATTTTGACATCGACAATAGCGAGCTCATCTCTGACTTGAGAAAAAATCATCATATAAAAAGTCACTCCTTCACCCTTTATCATCTTGGTGGAATTCAACTTCTCCTCCAATACCAGTACCTGGTTCTCGTTCTTATTCTGGAACAAATTCTGAAGAGACATCCACATCTGATGTGTTTTTTTATTTCTGGAAAAATGAGGTATTAAGGAATCCTTCACACCATCAAGGATGATCAACCTCATATTCGTATCCAAATCTTCCCATATATCTAGCTCCTTAGGTTCGGTTGGCTTCTTGATCTCTTTGTCGGAAAAATCCTAGATCCTATTGACCTGCGAGACCAACTTGAACCTTTCCTTCCAAGGAGTATAGTTGGACAAACCTTCCAACATGTCATCATACTAGATACCTTCCTGCAACTTTGACATTGTAGTGAATCCTTCACTCACAATGTGACGAACTCCCTCTCATGTTGTACTTTGTTGTGCAACCTTGATTCACTGACTTCTAAAGTAGCTCAGACACACTCTCTTACCATGTTGAATTTCCACGGCCTTGGGTCTAGGTTAGAGTCTTAAAATCATACCAAACCAAGAATCTCAACTATGAACTACTTTACACAGTGGAAATATAAAGCAGTAAATCACATATGCACAAATATACACAATTTTAATAAAATTGTGCAATAATGTACAATCACCAATCTTCATTATATCAAACCAAAATTTGAATAATACAATATTCTATGTTATACAAGACATAATGACAAACTCGATGTTATATCTCGTCCTGCCAATCCTTCGCTTCTTTACTACTCACTAGTAGTGCCTTAGTCCATCAAGGCCACTACACATCGAGACTCTAGGAGGGCTGCCACCTCACATTGTTGCAATTCACTTATGTAGAGTGTACATGAGTTGATCCAATCTGCTATCTGGGTAGGCCTAATTCCCGAGCTAAAATTGCCAAGCTAGAAGCCACTTTATTTCATCAAAGTTCTGCACTTTGGCACCAATATTCACCTAAAATTCAACTCCTCTTTCACACGTCAAGATAGCTCGTCTAGGGCTACTTTGGGTAGAAAACACACTTCCCTCCACTAGATCAATGGCACCCAATACTACACTGTCAATTCTACTCCTAGGATAGACTCTTCGCCACCACAGAAGACCCTCCACATGGCATCAATAGGTTGGAATAACATATGATCCAAATTGGTAAATGCATGACGCAACGCTCCTCCAAAACATTGTTTCACATATTTTTGCACTTCGTTGTTTGTGACAATCTTGGTTAGGGAACTTGCGGCAACCCTAAATCAACCCAATGAGCAAGAAAAATCTTTAAGGGTTGTGACATACCTTAGTATACCTCATCCCTTGCCACGTTGCTCCCTTATGGAATATGTCAACCCTTGACAACCCTTACACAAGCCCAACTATGTGTTATGGCATGTGACCTAGCACAAAAGCCCTCTTGTAGAAATATGCCTCCAAAAATGATGCCCAAACAACCTTAGACCAACAATGTTCCGTCCTTCAAGTACTCAGCCTAGCACCCAACTACCTCATCACTTGGGAAATAAACCTTGAACCTTATTTCAACCCCAAAACAAATCTCCTAAACTCATTGTCCTGTCGCCTTGTTTGCTGCTTCCAGGGCTATATTTATTCCTCTCCAACGAATCCTTATCTAGAGGAAAATTTGCACAATATGGATGACGAAATTACATGCATTCACCCTTGTACTTATATCCAATAAAATGGCTCCATGAATTATGAAGAGACATATCTATCAGACAAATTTTACTTCAAGCCTACGTGACTTGAAAACCAATAATTATGTTTCAACCTAAAAAATTCATTTTTCCACTTCTATAACTCAGAATTCAACAATTTTCAAAGCGTCGGATTCTCCTTTCTACCCTCGATCGCCTCATGCAATCACATGTATAAATTTTCTCCTAGAAATTCCCAAAACACGATTTGGTGCAAAACCCCATACTTGGGTTCCAAGCCCACAAGTGACCCTTGTGGCGCTTTTCCCTCCAAACCATGAACCCTAGGGCTTGGAGTACCTCCCAAGCTACAAAAATCAACAAAACTTGTAGGTTGTGGAAGGTTAGGAATAAAAACACTTCCATCTTTATAGTTTTGAGTGATATACTTCCTTGTTACCATAATTTTTCTTTCAACTTTTCTTGCCACCTTAAATACCTTCTCCAATGAATCAGGTTCGCAAAGGTGAAGCTCATCTTGGATGTTATCCTTAAAATTCCCAATGAATATATTAATCCTATGCTCCTTTGTAATATTAGTTACCTTGATATTCAATTTTTTGAAGTCCTCAATGTGTTCCGTCATTGAACCCTTTTGTTTGAGATTTATCAATTGATTAAAGAAGTTGTTTATATTTTTATCCTCATAATGTGTTATCATTTCCTTTGTAAAAAATGACCAAGTGATAGGTGGTTTACGAGAACAAAGATAACGATACCATACAAACTGATTTGATTCTAAATATAAAGTTGCAATGTGTACCTTTTGCGTGTGTTGCACATCATGGAGATAAAAATATTTCTCCATATGTAGTATACATGTTACTAGATCCTTGCCATCAAACTTACTCATATCGATCTTTGTAATGTGGTGGTTCTTAGAACAAACTTTGGAGTCTCTAAAATCCTAAATAACTTTCCTTTTTTTCTCATCATGGGTTTCATGGAATACCTTTTTTCCATTAGGAATAATTTCTTGTAGCAACTTTGTCAAACCTTCCTTCAAACCTTACATCTATGCTTTTAATCCATCCTTCAAACCTTCAATGTCTAGTTTTAAACCATTCTTCAAATAATCCATCTTAACTTCCATTTATGTTTTGGTTACTCTTTGCGAGAGTGAATTTTTTTGCACTTAGTTGCGTAATTTTGATATATCATGTTGTATTTCTTCCTCTTCTTCATGCATCATGGTAGAGTTTTCTAGTTGCTTACTAGGTGTGTCAATTTTTTTTTTTTCAAGGAATTTTGGAATCAAACAATGATATATATGCTTCACTATGCCCTTTGAATCACTTCAAACTAATTTTTCAAACTACTTTTTTTTAAATTGTTTTAAAAAATACATACTTTTTTCTTTCCTTTTAGGAGCTCGATAATGAAATTTTTGTATCTCTGAAATTTCGTATCTATAAGGTCTGAAATTTATTCCTGTAGTATCCCTATAAGTCTTCTTTCAAACACCACAAGTCAGACTGAGATTGGATTCTTCAAGAAATAGTTATGCCCACTTTCCCACGATGACCTAATTATAGACTAGTTCAGTAGAGAGAAATTGTAGAGAGTGCCATGTGTCACTTTTTCAACTTTCAGCCCTAAAAATGATACCCAAAAAAATGCAATCTGTCTAATTTCAGTATTGTTTTATGAAATTCAAATCTGATGCTTGGAGAGAAAGTTATGATGATTTTCCCTAGGTCACATGTTTGAGATGGAATTGTCGAGCCTTCAAAAATGCTAACGGCCTCGGATCATATCTCTTAAAATATAACAAACCAAGATCTAAAATTCATATAATAGGTTCACCAATATTTCGGCTCCATGAGGTTGTAATTTCAGATTCTGAAACTTTGTACAAAAAAATTTATTGCGCAAATTCCAAGATGTCTTGTTTGAAGAAGATAAACCCTAGAATGTAAAGTTTTGATACCAAATGTTGTGCAACCAACTCAAAGAACAAAATAAAATATAGGTCAACAACTTAAAAATTTTCCTCTTCGAGGGGGATACCCCCTTTACATTACATAAATAAACAATTCTTGGATGATACAAATGATAACACCTCCTTGGTATATGTAGGATTACAAAGGGTCACAATATAATTAGAGCCTACATAACAATAATAAAGTAAGGGAAGAACAATAACAATAGTGGGCTTCTATGTGGCAAAAAAATAACAACAAGGGGGATACATGGGCACACCAATAAAAATAGGGGGATAAACTAAAAATAACAATAAGGGGAATACACTAGTATTATAGGGACCAAACAGAAACATATATGTCCACATGTAGATATTCACATTACTCATTAGCCTAGGAGGCTGGTAGTTGAATGTTGATTAAGTCACCAAAAGCCTCTCAAAAAATAAAATAAACATCTTTGAAGAAAAGGGGAAGAGATGCATCCCCTCCAAAAGAACATGATAATGATAGAAAAAAAATTATCATTAAAAAATGGTATGTGAACTGATCATCTCAAGATTTTGAAATATACTATATACACATTACAATCTAGGTAATTAATGAAATAGCCATGAGTGGTATGGAATGTTAGCATCGTGATGAAAAGGCTCAAGAACTTAACCTCTTGTGATAAAGAAGTGTGTAATACAAACTAGCCTTGAATAACCTATAACTTAGTAGGGTGAACAATGTCTACATTTACATATATTTGAACATATGTAACCTGATTCTCTCCTACAACAACATAAAAGAAATTGAGGAAATGAGGAAAATTTTGTACCCACCACCTTGCCCCGGCATTGCCAACCATAGATATCCCAATGATGAAATAATTGTGGGTTAATATCACATGTTGTGACCAACCCTAAAATCCTACCTTCCATGATCCTAATGAAGAATCAACTTCGTCAAAACCTAGTGTTTGTTCTAAGGGTGTTAGCCTCCTCATAAAACTTGAGGAGACTAGCATCCAATAGAAGTTGGTAACTTTGAGGTGTAATTGAATCAAGTATTAAATCCCCCCCCGCCCCCGACTTCCCATCCACAACCCAGTTATATGGGTCAACCTATAATTACTATCATTATCCTTGATTTATACACTACTTGCATAATGAAATATTTCTTAAATATATATAGTATAGATTCTAAATTACTACTTGTAACATTCATTAATTATGAAACTTAAATTTTTTTGCATAAAAAATATATGAAATTTGGTAAGTGTGCTTGGTGTAAATGCATATATTGTTACTACTACGTTATAATTTTTAATATCACCATAAATGATAGTGCTACTAAGTTTAACATATTGCACCATAAATCATTCTCTTTCAAAAATTCAAGCACCACAAAATTGCACCTATAATCCATTAGTGCACTAGGTAATGCACAAAATTTCCGTAAAATTATTATAAATGTTGATGGTGTGTTAAAATATTTTGTTGCACCATAACATAGTGTAGATTCAAAAACACCACCATGGTGCTTTTGTACAAATGTTAGTATCTTGAAGAGCATAGGAAATTTGTACAAAAATATGCATAGTTCTTTTTGGTGTGCTTAATATGTACAACTACACAGTAAGATAATGTGAAATGTAAAGTAAATTTACACGATGTTTTTATAGGAGCATTGTGATGGTGCGACAATACATAAAAACATGCACCAAAAAGCATGGGGATTTTTTTATGAATTTAACTATAGATCTTTCTACTGCACTTAATATTCTTAAGCACACCATTGTATGTTACTTTCATAGGAACATGACAATGGTGTAACAATGTGTCTAAAAGAACATGGAAGGCATGAGAAATTTGCATAAATATTGTCACAAATCTCTCTAGTGCACTAAATATTTTAAGGAGTGGTGCAGACCATGTGTCCTATAAAAGCATTAATAGACGGCATGAGTTGAATGTTGGGGCCACACTAGTAAAAAAAAAAAAAAATTAAATGGAAAAATTAGATTAACACTCAATTTTAAATTTTAATTCGCTAAAAATGTAAATTAAAGCATAATATCTCACTTAGCTAGTCTCTTATTTACTTAGGCATGGTTTTTATTTAGAGAAAAGATTAAAAATTTAGTATTGTTTGGAAATTTCCAAAAGAAACACAAATCAATTATGGGAATGAAGGAATTGAGACATTAGACAATCTGAAAGGGGTGGACATAGATAACACTAAGCACTAGTGCTTACATGGGTGTGAGGTACTAAGTGAATGTGAAAAAATGAATTTTTAAATTTGTCATTTTTTTAACTTAACACAATGCACTTATCAATATCCCAATGCATTATTATTTTAATACAAATATGGCACCACAAAAATATATCTTTTGTTATTTTTACAATAAATCTATATTCTATAATAAAATATGTTGATCTAGAGTGGTGTATTGAATTATGTACATAAGCACAAATGCATTTGTAAATATGGAGCACACAAATAATATATTTTGGGATATGTTTTTTATAAATCAATATTTTGGAACAAAATATTTTAACTTACCTCAATGCTTGTCCCAAGGTCATAGATAGAAGCTAGTGTTAAAGGGTAGGTGAACTAGTGCGACAAGGTGGTTGAAGGCCATTGATCAAAAAACATTTGCCTAAACCATTGACCACCCACCTCTGCTATAAATAGAGAAGAGATAAAAATTTTAGAAGGTTCTAGAAAATATTTCATTAGGTGGTGTTTTCCTTGTAGGGTATTGAGCGCTCAAAAATCCAAGATTAAACTTTGTTGGGTTCTCTTGAAGGAATATAATAGGACCGACTCCTATTGCACACACTAAAGAGCACTAGAAGGAAGAAGACCCCTAAAGGAATGTCTTCTTTATGTTGTGTGGGTAGTGGAAGGAATTACCTTGGTTACCTTTTAGTTGGAGTTTTCTATGATCATTTGCTTGGCCAAACTTGAGAACTAGGGTCAAGAGAGTGAAGTAGAAGTTATGGATTAGTTTCCCTCACCTTGATGATCTCATAACCATGCTTAGAGGTGGCATAATGGTATTCATAGTTGAATAAAATTTCATGCTTATTCTTACATTAGTAAATCACATGCATTTAGGGATGTGAATCACATGTGAAGTGGAAATTTAAGCTAAACCCCTTAGTTTCAAAAGAAAGACAAATGAATATGTTGGGAAAAATACTAAGAAGGGGGGTGAATTAGTATTTAAGGCTGAACAATTTTTCTTTTCTTTCTCTTAAAACCATATGTTACAGTACTGCATCCAACATGTATGTCCAGATATCTTATTATGTCTTTACTTAGAGCATTGCATCAGATAAGCATTAAGCATGAACAGAAATAACAGAGCAAACCATAAACAACACATATGAACACCGGGATTTAAGGTGGAAACCCAATTTGGGAGAAAACCACCGCTGCTATAATCTCAGTCTTCAATATTTATTATAGAGAAAACTTCTTACAATATATGCTGGTGCAAACTTATTCCAGCACACAGGCGCCCACCTGCAGAAGGCTACAAACCTTCTCTCATTTACCAACCTCTCCTGGAAGGGAGCAACTACCCCCTGCTCTCGTTTACCAGCTACCACTAGAAGGGAGCTACAACCCCCTCTCTGAAGGCTTTGACCCTCAGCACCACTGCGGACCACGTTTCATCAATTTTCATACTGGATCTACCAGTTTCCATACGACATACCTTGCCGGTCACCAGATTTATTTATTTTCTGTATACTCACACCAGTTCTTCATGATTTTGTTCGTCATTCAAACCAGAGATTCATCATCGTCAGATCATTATATTCATGGGTGCATCGTCGTTTCAGATTTATCAGTTAAGAACAGAGCTCTCCCATACAGATATTCTTTGGAGAAATTTTTATTCGCAACCCTTACAATACACCCACCATTCTCTATTTTTTTCTTCTCCTTATATAGTTTTGCCTTTATTAAAACCATGAGTCAAAACCACGAACCGCTAATGGTATTCCTCTGTCAATATTCTTTTTAGTTTATCCCACGAGGTTTTTTGATCTCTTTTTATTTTTTATTTATTTATCAATTTTAAGGAAATTGACAAATAAATATATTTACAACTTTTGAATTCCCAAGCCTTATGTCTAAATTTTAACCCTTCGGACTTTATAGAAATATCCAACGCTTCCAAATAAATTAATCTTACGATAAACCTTTGACCCTGGGCCCACATACATAGTCAATAGCCAATCCAATACGCCCATCGTACCATAGTAAACTTCGCGCAAGTCTAGCATCCGATCACCGTTAGATTAGCAAGCTTCCAGATCAATGGCGTATATACATATCGCTCGACCTTCGATGCCGAACGTTAACATGCGATGGTCCGCCGTACCTGTGTTAATCTTCACGCATCTTCAACAAATGACGACTGTCCGATGACCCCTTCCCAGATCAACGACTCTCAAAGATATCGTTGGGCGTCCTGGGTCGAACTATAACGCGCGATGGCGCACAGTGAAAAGTGGTTTTGTGAAGTCGTACAGGGACGCGTGTCGAGCACTCTATGGAATCGCTCCTCAACCAGGAAATATCGCTTGCTCCGCATAGACGGTGCGATGAAAACCATAAACCGCTTTCACTGTTCACTTGGTCATGGTTCCGCTCTTCCACACAAGGTTCCGTCGCCTTTTCAATGTATTATTATAATTAAGTTGTGCTCTAAGGTTTTGCCTTTCTACTCCTAGTTCCGTCCAACTTCGTGTTCCGTCATCACCAAGTGTTCCGCTACTCCATTAATCTGCGCCATCTCCCATCAACTCCCTCATCAGATACAGAGTATCATTCAAGCCTTCCAGTTACACAGGACATCATTTGACTCCATTACAAAGATTATTCACACAGAGGTTCAGGGGATTCCACACAAGAATTACATCAGTCAATACACATATAATACACATATTCCTAACTCTGCAACAATGACTTCATTCCTCTCCAGGCACCGTAGGTATCCTCTGCCCATTATGAAATTGATTACACAAGTCATGTATATTCCAGATTTACTCAACCATACTTAACACTATTCCACAGTTCTTCATTAACATATACAAAACTTGGCTAGATATTCAATTTTTCCTTCAATCTATTACCTTGTCTCTTCCTAGTAGCTCTCCCTTTTGTCATCTCCTTTGTAAACTGTATTAAACCCCTAAATCAACTGTTTAGGTGTTGCTCCTGTCTTTGCCAATTACTTTGCCATCAATGACAACATTTCCAACAATCTCCCCCTTTGGTATTGATGGCAATACTCTTCTTCTGATGGTCTTATAGAAGCCCTTTGTTGCTTTTCCTCCCCCTTTGACATCAATGGCAAAGAGTTTGATCAAGATCCTTTGAACCGACAATGCCCTGCTCCCCCTGATATCATGCTACATCTTCAAACATAATATGACCAACAATTCATCCTTTTCATATGACCAATGCTCCCCCTGAGCCTGTGCATTTAGAGATGCCTTACATCACCTCAAAACCAATTTAATATTATGTATTTAAGTAGACCTGATCCTCTGCATGGCAGAGACTACTCCCAGTTTCTGTCTGAGATATTCGAACGCTTCCCTGGTTAGAGGTTTGGTAAATATATCAGCAACTTGTTCTTTGGAGGAAACATACTCCAATTTCACCTTTTGTTCAAGCACTTGTTCACGTAAGAAGTGATATTTTATGGGAATGTGCTTGGTCTTGGAATGCATATCAGGATTCTTTGAGATACTGATAGCACTTGTATTATCACACATAATGGAGATAGGAGATGAACATTTGATTTGAAAGTCTTGTAGGGTTTGCATCATCTAGAGAAGTTGAGTGCAACATGATGCCGCAACCACATATTCTGCTGCTGCTGTAGATAAGGCAATGGATCTTTTCTTCTTGCTGAACCAAGATACTAACCGGGGCCCCATATAGAATGCACCACCACTAGTGCTTTTCCGATCATCAAAACTTCCAGCCCAATCTGCATCAGTGTATGCATGAAGAGTAAGATCATCATTCTTTGGATACCATAGTCCAAAATCTTGAGTTCCTTGTAGATATTTGAATATTCTTTTCACAGCCTGAAGGTGAGACTCTTTTGGATTGGCTTGAAATCGTCCAACAATCCCAACTGCATGCGTAATGTCTGGTCTTGTCCCAGTGAGATAAAGTAGAATTCCTATCATAGATCTATATTCTGGTTGATTCACCGTGGGGGAATCATCACTAGAACTGAGATTACTTCCGGTTATCATTGGTGTACTTACAGGTTTGCAATCTTCCATGCCATACTTCTTCAGGATTTGCTTGAGGTATTTTTCTTGTGATAAGAAAATGCCATCTGTTGTTTGTTGCACTTGCAATCCAAGAAAGAATGTTAGTTCCCCAAGTAAAGAAATTTCAAATTCTTGCTGCATATTAGAAGCAAATTTCTGACTCATAGAATCTTCATTACTTCCAAAAATGATATCATCAACATATAAAACCACAATCAATAGCTTGTCATTTTTCAGTTTTTGTGTATAAATTTCTATCAGCAGACCCTTTTGAAAATCCTTGTTGATGAAGATATTTGTCAAGATGATAGTACCATGCCCTTGGAGCTTGTTTGAGACCATATAGAGCCTTTTTAAGTCTACAAACAAGTTTTTCATCATTTCCCAAAATGAATCCTTCTGGTTGTTCTATATAAACTTCTTCTTCTAGATCACCATTGAGAAAACCAGATTTAACATCCATTTGATAAACTTTGATTTGTTGGAAGCTTGAAAAAGCAAGAAACATTCTTATGGCTTCAAGTCTGGCTACAGGAGCAAAGGTTTCTTCAAAGTCTATACCTTCTTGTTGAGCATACCCCTTGCAAACAAGTCTAGCTTTATTTCTTATAATATCCCCATTCTCATTTAACTTGTTTTTGAATATCCATTTAGTTCCAATGACATTTTTGTTATGAGGTCTTGGTACTAATTCCCAAGTGTGATTCTTTTCAATTTGATCAAGCTCTTCATCCATGGCTTGAATCCAAAATTCATCTTTGCTAGCTTGACTAACACTATGAGGTTCAATAGTGGACAGAAATGCCAGATTGCTAGAAGATCCCACAAGAGTCCTTCTTGTTTGTACACCTGATCCCTTTTCTCCCAAAATTTGAGATTCTGGATGATTCTTTTGAACATATCTGGATGGAGCCTTTTCAGACAAATCATCTTCGGGTTCTTCAATGGGTTCATTTTTTGTATTATTACTATTTGATGTAGAAGGATATGTGTCATCATCATCGTCATCTATTGTTTGCTTTTCTTCTTTTGGAGCTGCAGGAAACTCATAAATAACAACATCAATGCATTCAACAATCTTCTGAAGTCTTTTATTGTAACATTTATATGCCCTACTCCTAGAGGAGTAACCAAGAAATATTCCTTCATCTGCTCTGGGTTCAAACTTGCCAATTTTTTCATCATTATTCTTGATAAAGCATTTGCTTCCAAAAATTCTAAAATGATTTATAGTGGGAGGATTACCATACTAGAGTTCATATGGAGTTTTATCACTATTTACATGAAAATGTGCCTTGTTGAGAATGTTTACTGCTGTATGTGTTGCTTCTCCCCAAAATGTGTCAGGTGTTCCGGAATCATCAAGAATAGCTCTAGCCATTTGTTGAACTGTTCTGTTCATTCTTTCTGCAACGCTATTCTGTTGTGGAGTGCCAACTACAGAAAACTGCCTTTTTATGCCATGTTGTTCACAAAATTCAAGGAATTCATTGGATGTATATTCTCCTCCTCGATCAGATCTAAGACACTTGATTTTTAGATCTAATTCATTCTCAACTAGTGCTTTGAAGATCTGAAATTTCTCAAATGCTTCATCTTTGTGTTTAAGAAGCCCAATCCAACACATTCTAGAGAAATCATCAATGAATAAGATATAGTATTCTTCACCACGTGGTGAATTTTTCCTCATAGGTCCACATATGTCAATATGAATGAGTTCAAGAGGCTTACTTGATGATCCTTCCTTGGCATTAAATTGTACTCTGGTTTGCTTACCGAATTGGCAAGATTTGCATATGATATTTTCAGGTAGAGTAATATTGGGAATATCACGAACAGCTTTAAGTCTACTTGATTTGTTGATTTGAGAGAAGCTCAAATGCCCCAACCTTCTATGCCATAGCCAATTTTCTGAAGATTTACTCAAATAACATTGTTCTTTGCAGTTCTTTAATACATACAGGTTGCTTGGAGTTATTTTTCCTTTTATAATTGTTTTACCTATATCAAGATCACCTACCACACATTCTTTTGAACTAAAGACAACTTCAGTTCCTTGGTCACACATTTGACTTACACTTAAAAAGTTATGCTTTAATCCATCCACATACATGACTTCATTAGATTTCACCTTTTCTTTTAGAAAAACAGACCCTTTTCCCTTAATGAATGCAGGAGTATCATTTCCAAATGTAACATTCTTTTCTTTTTCTAGAGCACTATATGCAAGAAGTTTGGTTTTATCACCTATCATGTGTCTTGAGCATCCACTATCAATGTACCATTGGTTTTCTTCATCTTCTGCAAACAATGCTATGCCACAATTTTCAACCTGTAATTCCTTTTTTTTCCATACTTTGGAGCTTGAAGGAACATGTTCTTTTGGCTGAACTTTGCTCCTGCATTCAGATTCTTCATGGCCAAAGTTATTGCAATAAGCACATTCAACTTCATTTTGAAGAGGAGAAAAGTTTTTATAGGTATTTTTCTTTGTTTGAATATCAATCCTTTTCTTTCTTGCTTCTCTTGTCATGATGGTTTTATATGCTACACATTGAACAACTTTATGACCAAAATTGTGACATGAGAAACATTGTCCATTGAAGAAGAAATTTCTGCGATCATAAAATCTTCTATATGAATTTACTTGTTGATTGGTGTTTCTTTGAAAGACATTCCTGTTAGTGTTCTTTGAATTGAGATGATCATGCTTTATCTGTAAAGATTATTTATTCCCTTGCTGAGTGGCAGCATGTTGTAAACCAGTTGTAACTGCTTTTAGATAATTTGGTGCTGAAGCCTGAGAAGATTCTCCAATATATCCAAGACCTGTCTTTATAAGAGGAGAACGTTGTACCTTGATAATATCATCTAAGGTTTCAGATCCTTTAGCAAATCTAAGATTCAGAGTCTTTAATTTCTCAAGTTCTTTTCTTAAACTTACTACTTCACACTCTAATTTCTCATTGTGTTTCTCCTTTTCTTCAAGCTGATTTTTTAGAGTTTCTATGGTTATTTTACTCTCTTCTAAGCAGATTTTGAGTTTATTGTTTTCATCAAGAAAATCTATGTCTTCTATAGCATCCACAAAAGTATCCTTTTATTCTCTAGATTCTTTTTCAAATGCCATGAGAAGTCTAAGATCTTGTTCACATTCTTCCTCACTATCAAATAACCCATCACTGTCTTCATGAGTATAGTAACTATTTCTAGTGCTGAAATGATTCTTATTCCTTCTTACTACTTCCTTCCCCCTTTTATGTGTTTCTTTATAAGGACACTTAGCAGCATAATGACCAACTCTTCCACAATCAAAACATTTGAAAGGAAGCTTACCTCTGAACCGTCCTGTGCCAAGTTGAAGTTTCTTTACAAAGTTTATCTCGTCTTCTTCTGAGATATATTCTGATCCTTCTGTTTTTTGTACTTCCTTCCATTTTGTAGAAGTTCTAAATACTGCTTCTTTGACTTCAGATGGTCCTCCTCTTCTCATTTCATATGCAGTTAGTATGCCATGAAGTTGCACCACAATAAGATTTTGAAGATCCTGCTTTTCTTCAAGAGCAGAAACTTTTGACTCAAATTTTGTCGTTAGTGATCTTAAGACTTTTTCAACCAAAGTAGATTCGGTTATTGTTTCTCCCAGATTTCTCATACGATTTACAATATCATCAAGACGTAAAATTTTTTTGGCAATGCTCTCCTCATTATCCATTTTTAGATTCTCATATTGAATTCTGAGAGTTTGGAGTTTAGCACTTTTTACCTTTGCATCACCTTCATAACTTAGAATGATTTTGTTCCACATTGCCTTGGCTATATTCAGCTGCATGACTTTGACAAATTTTGATTCAGTTAGACTTCCCAATAGAGCATTGACCGCCTTTGCATTTGTTTCATAATTCTTTCTTTCCGTCGGATTTGTTGGTAATGCAGCTGGATATTGATATCCTCCTTCAACAATTGCCCATGCCTCTGCTCCCAGAGACTGAAGATAGGATCTCATCCTTGTTTTCCAGAAGATTAAATTGTTTCTGTTAAAGAGTGGAGGCCTGATAGATGTTGTTCCATCTTGATTGCTCATCTTGCTTGATCTTCCTTCTAGCGGCTAAGCTTTTTCAGAAGGACCAGCTCTGATACCAATTGTTGGGAAAAATACTGAGAGGGGGGGTGAATCAGTATTTAAGGCTGAACAATTTTTCTTTTCCTTCTCTTAAAACCATATGTTACAGTACTGCATCCAACATGTATGTCCAGATATCTTATTATGTCTTTACTTAGAGCATTGCATCAGATAAGCATTAAGCATGAACATAAATAACAGAACAAACCATAAAAAACACATATGAACACCAGGATTTAACATGGAAACCCAATTTGGGAAAAAACCACCGCTGTTGTAATCTCAGTCTTCAATATTTATTATAGAGAAAACTTCTTACAATATATGCTGGTGCAGACTTATTCTAGCACGCAGGCAACCTGCAGAAGGCTACAACCTTCTCTCATTTACCAGCCTCTCCTGGAAGGGAGCTACTACCCCCTGCTCTCGTTTACCAGCTACCACTGGAAGAGAGCTACAACCCCCTCTCTGAAGGCTTCGACCCTCAACACCACTGCGGACCACGTTTCATCAATTTTCATACTGGATCTACCAGTTTCCATACGACATACCTTGTCGGTCACCAGATTTATTTATTTTATGTATATTCACACCAGTTCTTCATGATTTTGTCCGTCATTCAAACCAGAGATTCATCATCGTCAGATCATTATATTCATGGGTGCATCGTAGTTTCAGATTTATCAGTTAAGAACAGAGCTCGCCCATACAGATATTCTTTGGAGAAATTTTTATTCGCAACCCTTGCAATACACCCACCGTTCTCTATTTTTTTCTTCTCCTTATATAGTTTTACCTTTATTAAAACCATGAGTCAAAACCACGAACCGCTAATGGTATTCCTCTGTCAATATTCCTTTTAGTTTATCCCACGGGGTTTTTTGATCTCTTTTTAATTTTTTATTTATTTATCAATTTTAAAGAAATTGACAAATAAATATATTTACAACTTTTGAATTCCCAAGCCTTATGTCTAAAGTTTAACCCTTCGGACTTTATAGAAATATCCAACGCTTCCAAATAAATTAATCTTACGATAAACCTTTGACCCCGGGCCCACATACATAGTCAATAGCCAATCCAATACGCCCATCGTACCATAGTAAACTTCGCGCAAGTCCAGCGTCCGATCATCGTTAGATTAGTAAGCTTCCAGATCAACAGCGTATATACATATTGCTCAACCTCCGATGCCGAACGTTAACGTGCGATGGTCCGTTGTACCTGTGTTAATCTTCGTGCATCTTCAAAAAATGACGATCGTCTGATGACCTCTTCCCAGATCAACGACGCTCAACGATATCACTGGGCGTCCTGGGTCGAACTGTAACGCGCGATGGCGCACAGTGAAAAGTGGTTTTGTGAAGTCGTACAGGGACGCGTGTCGAGCACTCTATGGAAACCATAAACCGCCTTCACTGTTCACTTGGTCATGGTTCTGCTCTTCCACACAGGGTTCCGTCGCCTTTTCAATGTATTATTATAATTAAGTTGTGCTCTAAGATTTTTCCTTTCTACTCCTAGTTCCGTCCAACTTCGGTTTCCATCGTCACCAAGTGTTCCGCTACTCCATTAATCTGCGCCATCTCCCATCAACTCCCTCATCAGATACAAAGTATCATTCAAGCCTTCCAATTACACATGGCATCATTCAACTCCATTACAGAGATTATTCACACAGAGGTTCAAGGGATTCAACACAAGAATTACATCAGCCAATACACATATAATACACATATCCCTAACTCTACAACAATGATCTCATTCCTCTCCGGGCACCATAGGTATCCTCTGCCCATTATGAAATTGATTACACAGGTCATGTATATTCCAGATTTACTCAACCATACTTAACACAATTCCACAGTTCTTGATTAACATATACAAATCTTGGCCAGATATTCAATTTGTCCTTCAATCTATTACCTTGTCTCTTCCTAGCAGCTGTCCCTTTTGTCATCTCCTTTGCAAACTGTATTAAACCCCTAAATCAACTGTTTAGGTGCTGCTCCTGTCTTTGCCAATTCCTTTGCCATCAATGACAACATTTCCAACAGAATAATTTATTTACCTTAGTTTGTTGATTTGAATTCTTATCATGTATTTAATATCTTGTATGCAATAGATTGTAAGTGGTGATGGCCAGTGCAATTTGAATTACTCATGCATGATGGCGTGGTCATAGGCCAAATGTCATTATAGGTATAAGAACCCTTGGGCTTACAAGTCTCTTTATATTAAATTCAGAGTGTTCTCTGAATTGGCCTCGGAGCCCTTCGTTTTACTTTGGAATTTTACATTCCGAGTGAGGCCAAAGCCCTACTGTTTTCTTTTGATGCACGAATGTCGAATGAGGCATTTGGCCTTTACATATTTACACCGAAAGTGTTCTTTTATGGGATTGACTGGGAAACATTGTTCATCTCAGCCAATCCCTGTGCTCCATAAGTGCTCAAGATTCACCCTTTTGCCCTGTCAAAATTTGACACTTGGTGGCCATCCTACCGTGCTACTGTCAGCTCTTTCGCTCACGCAGGTTGCTGTCCAATCGTTCGCTTGCCTCCCGGGAGTTGGACGACACCAGCACCCACGCCTTTGGTGTCCTTTTGCTCTTTTTTAATGAGCAATTACTAGTATATTTTTGTTTTTGAAGTTGGGTGAAACTTTTGAAATGGTCCAATGGCTTATCAGGCACATTTGAAATAAATTTTGAAATGGCATGATGTCCTATCAAGTGTACTCGAAGGATCTTAGAAAATGCGGCCTATCAAGTGCATTCAAAAAAAAAAATTGGAAGTGGTTCGGTGGCTTATCGAGTACAATTGAAAGAATATATTTCAAAATAGCCCATTGGTTTATTGGGTGTGTTTGAAAAATCTTTCAAAATGGCTTGGTGGCTTATTTAGTGTGTTTGGAAGCACATTATTCAAAACAAGTAGATGGCCTATTGGGCATGCGTAAAAAATGTCATCTTTCGAACAGTCCCAATGACAAAATCATTGAGCAGATCTTTCGAAAGGACCAAATACCTCTGCCATTAAGCAAATCCATGTAAATGTCTCCTTCTAATCCTAAGTCGATGGTTTTTTCCACTCAATTTTTTGAAACGTTTGCACTGTCATTTTCTTGAAGTACATACAACTGTGAACGTTTCCAAAACTTCGAGTTTTCCAAGAAAAAATTACAGGTTTTCGTGTATCACCAACCACCAAGAAACCATCATGCAGAATACTATTATTAAAAACTTGCATCGTTTTCTGCAACTTTTCTTGTCTGTGTTTTTTATAAAACTGTTCAACAACATTTGATTTGTTACAGAAAAGTCCTTTTTTGGTTGCAGAGAAGACTTTTGCTACATGTTGTGTCTTTTCCAATACCTACGAGTAATATTTGATAGCTGTAGACATATAGACGAGCAAATGTGAATCAAAGATTGAAAAAACAGTGAACATGTATTCTGTAACTGTAACTTAGTTCTGTAGGGACAGTTGAATGTATCTTTGCATTCTGAATTCTGTATCGAAAATATCAATAGTTCTTTTATTTTATTTAATTTTTAAAATATTCTATATCAATAACAATGATATTTAAAGATTTTTAAATGGAGAGTATAAAAAAAAAATTGAATAATAATGATACGTTAATGTAATGGTGTAAATGATATCGATCGATTAGTATTTAATGATAATTATTATATTTGAATAATAATTATATATCAAATTAATTTCAAGTTAGAAACATAATCAAATAAGTGTGGCAGGGTAATATAGTTTCTGTCATTAAAAATTATGTTTTGGGAAAATTTTCATAAAGAATTATAACTTATATTGATTAATGATAAATAATAGTGATTAAAATCTAGTTTTATTTTAGTAGGAACCAAGGAATTAAAATGTGAAATAGATAAATTAATTGATTATTTAGGCTTTAGGATTTGCATAAATTTTGCATTAGTCAAAGTAAATTTTCCATTTTTAAAATCTATAATTTTAAGGACAAAAAAATTAGTTTGTTGAAATTCTTGCATAACTCAAGTAATTAATTGGAACTTTAAAATTGTGTACAAGAACCAAATAATAAATGCAATTACTATGATGAAATTGGAATTCTAAAATTGTGTACAAAAGCCAAATAATAAATGCAACTACTATGATGAATTTTCAATACTAGGTTTCTTAAAATATCAATATATAATACAAAGTACAGAAGTACCAAAAATGTGGACTACAACCTACTAAATTAAACTATGCACAATACAAGCGATTAACTTTTCTAGGTTTTCAAGGGCATTGGACCTAGTAGATCAAAATATCAACTCAACTATCAATAATTCTATTACTGTAATTTTAATCTATCTCATTATCAATGTATCCTATTAAGATAAATGTACAAGTTTATTAGCCCTTGTACCTCATTAGTTATTAGTTTAATGGGTGTACTCGTTAATGTATCTCATTATTTAATGTCTTTGTAAAACATTAATATATATATAAATAAGCATTCATGGTTATATCAATATTACCCACAAGCATTACTAACATCATTAAACTATTAACTTGAAATGAAACCAACAACACATTGAAAATGTATTTAACAATTACTATTATCATTAAGATATTGACTTGCAATGAAACAAAAAACACATAGAAAACAAATTTAGGCTTGTGTACATCTTTCATATGTACACAAATTTTTTGGAGTCCAAGAATTTATAGATTACTGTAACCACCGTCTTAGCTGAGACGAATGGTTAGACTTTTATTAATTAAAGATTAATTACGACTATTGTTTTATTTCAATTAGAATATTTGAACAAAAATCAAATTTTGATATTGAATAAAAGATTTTCTAGTGAAATTAATTTCATGAGTAAAAGCTGATGGTAAAAGTAAATCAAGATTTGGAGTTAGTTGAACAGAAAAACAGTTCCACAGTTACCTAGAAAGAAACTCTGGAATAAATAAGGAATTCCAAGGAGAGTTTGGGGTTCGGTCTGAGAGAGAAAGGAACTCTGTTATTCTGGAAAGGATTTTCCTTCAGAATAGACTGTCCTCTGGGTTGGAGAATTGGACCGGATTGTCCCGAGTTCTCCCTAGAATTTCTGTTTTACTGGATTTGGAGGGTTGGACCGGATTGTCCCGAAATTCCTCCTCCAAAATTTTGTGTTCAACAAGACCCAGGCTTGAAGCTCGGGGGAGAGCTACGGGACGTAATTGCCCCAGCTCGTGGAAGGGAGGCAACGAGTACCATCAGTCAGATTTGGACTCAGATGAGTAAATGCAGATACATTTCTTTCTTAAAAAAAAAAAAGAGGAACAATTATACCTGTTGCAGTTAAGATTGCTTGTATTAAGTAGATTATCTTTTGTGAACAAAAGGGTAACCGCAGTAATAATTATTGTTTTTTTTTAAATTGTTCTAGTAACTCACAACAGATGCAACCTAGGAAAACTTGTTCTGTGCAATTAGTTAAGAAAAAGAAAATAATTGAAATTAGACTCTTTTATCAGAAATGAGTAGGCAGTAGTAAGAGTTAAAAGATTGTTAAGAATCGACCTAACAGATGAACAACTAGGTCATAGTATTTCTTCTCCCTGAGATAGTACTGTAGGAGTTAATAATAATAATAAAAAAAAGGAAATGTAAATTCAGGTGGGTTGTTAATCCATAAAGCCTGGACAACTCAGTCTTCTGGATAGTTCGTCCTCGTATCTATGATAAACACGGACGAACTGGTGGTCCGGACACCTGTAGCATTCTTTAAAACAAAGAAAAGCAGGAACATAGTTGCTTTCAGGGTTTTTTCCTGCAGAAAAATGAACGAGAACATACGAGGGGTGCAACACGGCCCAACCAAGAAGGAGTTACCGGCTGAAATTAGAGAAACCCTCATGAGCCTAGAACCATAGAACACCATATTTAAACATAATAAATAAAACCGGAAGGGTCGCCATCTAAGGAAAAGTTCGAAAAATACCGATCGTATCTCACGGCACATCGCATTCACCCATAAAAACTATTGCGATGGAGAATATATATATATATATATATATATATATATATATATATATATATATATATATATATATATATTACGCAATTCATCATGTCGTTCATGAGTGCAGTAAACAGGAAATAACAAGGAAGGACAGACATAATTTAGCACAGAAATACATGTCTCGCAAACTTTCAATTAAATTCATCTATATAAAGAAAGGTAAACAGAGGAAGCAGTTGGAACCCAAAGCTGTCTAGAGAGATTATTCGGCCATGTAACCAGAGAAGGGCTAGGTGAATAATAACCCCGGCCAGTCTACAACTGTGAAATATACATATTGAATTTGAAACGGAAACCCTTAAAAAAATAAATTCTCCCGAGAATGTCTAGTATGATATGGACCATCCAGCGGTAGCCGTAAACCCTGACTATATTCTCAACATACTGAACAATTAAACAGTTTAAGACTGCGTAACACGGCTACAAGTTTTTTTTTAAACCTTAGCCTTCCCAACAACTACCACAATTAACAAATGTTCTAGCCGAGCAAAGATCTATGGAATCTAAGCCGTCAACGATAGGGTACCTGAATGTAGAAGCGAGGGTTAGAATTTTCCCGCAACCGGAATCCATGGGTCCAAGAATCCTGACGAGTAAGGGAAGTAGACAATACCTGTAACAGGACAGAAGTTTTCCGTTAAAAAGAAGAACGAAAAAACAAGGGGTTTAAATCTGCCTCCATAGCTATAAATAAAATTAAGGAAAAATGCGAGGGCAATACCTGTAGTTCCTCAGGACGGGGTAGAAGCCCAGGAGCGCCAGCCATTTCTGCCGGCAATTTCAACAAAGTTTACAGCGAAAGTAAGAAAACCCCGAAACTGTTCTTCAACCCCTCACATTCTGCAAATTAAAACAAGGGGAAACTTTGTGTAGAACTACAGGGAATTTTAGTAGAAAGGCCGAATACCTGGCATCGTGGAAGGCCCATTGAGAGTCTCCATTCCTCCGCCAGCCACCATAATTCTGCCAAAGCTGGATTGAAAACCCTAGCAGAGACGTTCCAGAGTCATCGATCAAGTGCAACAATGATTTGGGAATTCAGTTATTGCCCGAGGTCATTAGCTATCCCCAAGACTTAATCTCCATAGGATTTAATTCAGATCAACGGTGTGTAGGATGCCACGTGTAAGACGGTGGAAACGAGATGACTTGATGGAGAATCAATTCACACACCGAAATCATAGGCACAATGAAGAATTTTTAAATTTGGAATGACATGTACGCAAAGGTTCATAGGGTTTTTCATTTAAAAATGATGCTAAGACCGAAACCATAATTGCTGCGTACACATTATTAAAAGCGTTGTAAATAATGTGTGACATCACGAAAGCCGAAACATAAATCCAGTTATGAACACTTTGTCACCATAGTACAGGTATGTAACAATTCGCAGTAAAGAGGAATGAGATTTGAAGTGTTAATGTTTCCAGCTGCAAGAATTAATAAATTCCGTAACGTATGGTAATATCGTCATAGTCCAAGGGTGTAAATATCTTTGATAAATATTTTTTTTATATGGTAATTTTTTTGTAGTTAATTTGACTGTTACAAGTGGTATCAGAGCGACGTTACAACACTGGGACCCTAATGGGTCAACTGACGTTAAAACTGTATGTTATTCATGCACAATCAGATAGTTAGATGGAAAGACAAATGAGACGAACACCCTCACAACTGCCATCACGAAATGTCGGAGAGACTCAACCTCCACCAGAGGGAAACCCCGAAATGTGGGTTCAGTTGGGGATAGAACAACATCAACAGTCTAACAGGCTAATTGAGGAACAACATCATCAAACTCGCATTTTATTAACCATAGTGCAACAGCTACAGGAAGAAATGGTGAGAGTACGAAGGGAAAATGCAAGAATGATGCAGGAGCAGGAGAGGATCTTAAAAATCCTCTCAGATAAGCAAAATCAAAGGATTGAAAATCCCAATGCTGACAGAGAATTCCAGGAAGGGAACGAACAACAAACAGATGAACAAGATACAGACCGAAAAGGAAAAAGTGCATCACAGCGAAGTAATCCAAATAGAACTTTTAATGAGGCCGAATCTGAAAATGAAACCCAACAGAAGGGAAACAAAAAACAGAAGGTGGAATTGCACGGGGAATTCAGAAAGATAAAGCCACCTACATTCGATGGGGAAAAAGAGGAAGTGGCAGAGGCATGGTTGATTAATATGAACAAGTACTTCCAGGTGTATGATTATGACAGTGGTCTTAAGGCACGGTTAACTATCTGCCAGTTAAAGGATAAAGCCACCTTATGGTGGGAAGAAGTGAAGAACGTGCGAGGGATAGAGGATCAAGATGTGACATGGGATAAGTTTCAACAGTACTTCAAAGACAAGTACTTGACTGAACATTTTTATGATGAAAAGGCTTGAGAATTCCATGATTTGAGACTAGGACAATTGACTATCGACGAGTTCATCACCAAGTTCACATCATTATTGCGTTACGTACCATACTTAAGAGACGAGAAAGCTAAAGTCCAAAGATTTCTGAGCAGCTTACCCACCCATATGAAGGAGCGTATCGAGTTTGTAAATCCTAAAACAATGGATGAGGCTATTAGGAAGGCGAGGCTGTGTTATCAGCAAGCGAAAAACAAAGTAGATCAAGGAAAAGGGTGGCAATCAAGGAAAGAAAGTAGAAGCAGTGCTGGTTTCAAAAGAGGCAAAACCAGTAATTTCAAAGGTACAGCCAGGAATTCAGTTAATAGGTAGTTCAATAGGAACCATCAGAGGATAAGATGTCCCGGGGAAGACAAAACTATTGAGGCTTCTAGTAAACCTGAGCAACCTCAAAATCAGAGGCCACCTCTGCAGTGTTGGGGCTGTGGAGCAACGCACTACTATCGAGATTGCCCCCAGCGGGGTAAAACCGAAGCAGTAACTAATTTACAGGAGGCCTCTACTGTGGGAGATGTTTCTCAAAGCATACCCAAAATTAATGCAGCATTGGAGGATCGGCAAGCGGATTTCCAACCTACCATGATAGAACTGGAAGGTAAATTGTTATCCCAAATTTTTTCTGTTTTGATAGATCCGGGAGCAAGTCTAAGTTATATAAGTCCTAAATTAGTAGAAATCTGTAAATTGCCAAGTCAAAAATTTAAAAAGACCTGGTTGGTTCAGTTAGCTACAGGAGCTAAAAGAAGAGTTAGTGCCAAAATACCAGATTGTGCACTACAAATCGGTGGACAACAATTAATGGTAGATTTAAATATTCTGCCCTTGGGATCCTATGATGTGTTGTTGGGTATGGATTGGTTGGAGAAGCATTGGACTCTTATAGATTGCAAGGAGAAGATTTTTTACTACATAGATTAGAATGGTAATCGCCAAGAAATTCAAGGCATAAAGAAGCCTGTACATCTGCGCCCAATTACAGCTTCCCAAATGGGAAAATGTCTAAGAAAGGGATGCCAACTGTACAATATACAAGTTGGACTATCTGAGTCTAAGGATAAGGCTGCCATGTTAGAAAATATACCTGTAGTACATGAATTTAAGGATATATTTCCTGAAGAAATACCAGGATTACTGCCTAGAAGAGACATTGACTTTACAATAGAATTGCTGCCAGGAGCCTCACCAATTTCATGGACTCCCTACCGTATGAGTGTGCCAGAATTGACTAAGCTGAAAATGCAGCTTCAGGAATTGCTAGATAAGGGGTATATACGACCCAGTGTGTCACCCTGGGGAGTGCCTGTACTGTTCGTCAAAAGGAAGGATGGAACCATGCGCATGTGCATGGATTACTGACAGTTAAATAAGCTAACTGTTAAGAACATGTATCCCTTACCCCGTATTGACGATATGTTTGACCAGGTAAGAGGAGCTACTATATTCTCAAAGATTGATCTAAGGTCCGGGTATCACTAGATCAGAATTAAAGATGAAGACATACACAAAACTGCCTTTCGCACAAGGGTATGGCCACTATGAATTCGTGGTATTACCTTTTGGGCTAACTAATGCACCAACCACTTTCATGAGACTGATGCATAGTATCTTCCACCCTTATTTGGATAACGTTGTGTTAATATTCATTGATGACATACTGGTTTATTCTAAGAATGCAGAAGAACACAAGGAATAATTGTGAATGGTACTGGAGATGCTAAGGAAGCACCAGCTATATGCGAAATTTAGTAAATGCGATTTCTTCAAAGAAGAAATACAGTATCTTAGACATGTAATATCTGAAAAAGGTATAGCAGTGGACCCGGAGAAAATCAAAGCTATTATGGGATGGAAGGTGCCACAGAATGTGGCAGATATACGATCTTTTATGGGCCTCGCTGGCTATTACCGGCGATTTATCAAAGGATTCTCAAAAATAGCCTTTCCTATTACTTCCTTGCAAAGGAAGGGGAAAATTTTTAAATGGAAAAAAGAATGTCAGGATAGTTTTGAAAAATTAAATCAGTATTTGACATCAGAACCTGTGTTAAATGTGGCAGATCTGAATAAGGAATTCGAACCATAGAACCATAGAACACCATATTTAAACATTACAGAAAACATAATAAATAAAACCCCGGAAGGGTCGCCATCTAAGGAAAAGCTGAGAAAATACCGATAAGTATCTCACGGCACATCGCATTCACCCATAAAAACTATTGCGATGGAGAATATATATATATATATATATATATATATATATATATATATATATATATATATATATATATATATATATATTACGCAATTCATCATGTCGTTCATGAGTGCAGTAAACAGGAAATAACAAGCAAGGACAGACATAATTTAGCACAGAAATACATGTCTCGCAAACTTTCAATTAAATTCATCTATATAAAGAAAGGTAAACAGAGGAAGCAATTGGAACCCAAAGCTGTCTAGAGAGATTATTCGGCCATGTAACCAGAGAAGGGCTAGGTGAATAATAACCTCGGCCAGTCTACAACTGTGAAATATACATATTGAATTTGAAACGGAAACCCTTAAAAAAAGAAATTCTCTCGAGAATGTCTAGTATGATATGGACCATCCAGCGGTAGCCGTAAACCCTGACTATATTCTCAACATACTGAACAATTAAACAGTTTAAGACTGCGTAACACGGCTACAGGTTTTTTTTAAAACCTTAGCCTTCCCAACAACTACCACAATTAACAAATGTTCGAGCCAGGCAAAGATCTATGGAATCCAAGCCGTCAACGACAGGGTACCTGAATGTAGAAGCGAGGGTTAGACTTTTCCCACAACCGGAATCCATGGGTAGCCAAGAATCCTGACGAGTAAGGGAAGTAGACAATACCTGTAACAGGACAGAAGTTTTCCGTTAAAAATAAGAATGAAAAAACAAGGGGTTTAAGTCCGCCTCCATAGTTGTAAATAAAATTAAGGAAAAATGCGAGGGCAATACCTATAGTTCCTCAGGACGGGGTAGAAGCCCAGGAGCGCCAGCCATTTCTGCCGGAAATTTCAACAAAGTTTACAGCAAAAGTAAGAAAACCCTGAAACTGTTCTTCAACCCCTCACATTTTTCAAATTAAAACAAGGGGAAACTCTGTGTAGAACTGCAGGGAATTTTAGTAGAAAGGCCGAATACCTGGCATCGTGGAAGGCCCATTGAGAGTCTCCATTCCTTCACCGGCCACTAGAATTCTGCCGAAGCCGGATTGCAAACCCTAGCAGAGACGTTCCAGAGTCATCGATCAAGTGCAACAATGATTTGGGAATTCAGTTATTGCCCGAGGTCATTAGCTATCCCCAAGACTTAATCTCCGTAGGATTTAATTCAGATCAACGGTGTGTAGGATGCCACGTGTAAGACGGTGGAAACGAGATGACTTGACGGAGAATCAATTCACACACCGAAATCATAGGCACAATGAAGAATTTGTAAATTTGGAATGACATGTATGCAAAGGTTCATAGGGTTTTTCATTTAAAAATGATGCTAAGACCGAAACCATAATTGCTGGGTACACATTATTAAAAGCGTTATAAATAATGTGTG
Source organism: Pinus albicaulis (assembly GCA_034641835.2). NCBI lineage: Eukaryota > Viridiplantae > Streptophyta > Pinopsida > Pinales > Pinaceae > Pinus > Pinus albicaulis. The sequence goes on along the minus strand of CM076579.1, from coordinate 1,072,845,004 downwards.
ACATCACGAAAGCCGAAACATAAATCCAGTTATGAACACTTTGTCACCATAGTACAGGTATGTAACAATTCGCAGTAAAGAGGAATGAGATTTGAAGTGTTAATGTTTCCAGCTGTAAGAATTAATAAATTTCGTAACGTATGGTAATATCGTCATAGTCCAAGGGTGTAAATATCTTTGATAAATATTTTTTTTATATGGTAATTTTTTTGTAGTTAATTTGACTGTTACAATTACCAAGAATGTCCAAGAATTTATAGATTACCAAGAATGTCCAAGAATTTATAGATTACCAAGAATTTGTTTTAGTCCAAAAAGTTACAAATTAACATGAATTTGTTATAATTCAAGAGTTTGCATCATAGTTCACAAGTTTGTGAACTTCACACACCTTATTCGCCTCAAAGATTCCACTGTGTCCTTAATCAAAATTGAACAAAACCAAATCTGCCTTCTGAGCTTTCATAAGAAGGTGGAAAACTTCCAAACCTCAAGCCCACAGCATGCCCACCTGTTCACTATCCAAACCCCGAGTCTTCTTGATTTCATTCTTAGTTAAATCACAATGAAATCGAAATAAAATGAAACTTGGTTGTCCGGGTTGGACCTCTGCAATAGAATGTGAATATGGATTAAAATTGAATGTCAAGAATTTGATGTAGAATTTGGATTATCATAAAAATAAAATGAGATCAAATGTGGAATTTGCAAGCTTTGAAACATAAAATGAAATCGAGTGTCAAATTTGAAAACCAAGATTGATATCAACTGAAATTTTGAAGCGTCCACTTCAATTGAAATGCGCGTAAATGTAATGTTAAACAATTTCTATGAGAAATTTTGCAACTATTCCAAATAAAAGTTATTATTCATTTTATTTTATATAAAGATAAGTTTTGAATGGATTTAGAAAACAAAATGATATACTTGCGTATTAATGTGGTCATATTATCTGGAGTGAAAACGATAGATTGCTTCATAATGGTCTCTATTCTTTTCAGGAAAATGTTGGATGAGAATGCATATCCCAATTGTTATACCTATACGTTTCTACAAATTTCCACTATACAACTGCCTCCCCAAAGAGAGAAAACTAGTTAGTTAGCATATGGCTAGAAAGCTCCAACTTGCAAGATCTAACTACTTAGATTGGACTTTATAGAAAGACTGGGAAAAGCTTGATTTTCAACTAAAAAATATGTGATTGCATAATACAGTACTAAACAAACGAAGTTTGGGGATCGATAAACTCTAAACACCTAATTTCCATAGACTTGTTGGTTTTTAGCATTAGAAATCAAGGATAACAAGGGTCTGAAATGATAGGCACTCACGCAAAGGAAACATTAATTTGTCATACCTTGTTCCACAAGTGAAATTAGGGTTGGACTCGCCTTCATCTTCACTCATAAGAAAGGAAGCGGTACTAGATTTCAGTATAAAAATCATCTCATAAGCGAAACAATCTATTACTCTACTTTCTTGTTCAGAGGCATATCGCCATAATGTGTATTCATAGGCTTCATACCATAACACAAACCACCAACAACTACTTTTTCTAAAACACTAAACACTTTTCGATTCTGGACACAAAACCACTAATCCTATTGAAACTTTCGCATTTTCTCCAACAACATGGTAATTAACTTTAATGATTATATTAATGTCTATGCCCATGTTGAATGTGGTTTACTTTTTTTGTCTATATTTAACTATGGTTGACATTTGTTCACTATGTTTGATTAATGTACATATAATTTCCAAAGCAAGATGCTCAAGTTGACTATTTTTAACTATGATTAAACTTTATTGATTATGGTTAACTTTTATTCACTATGGTTGAATTTTGTTACTTGTTGATTTTTGTTGACAAAGGTTATCTTTTGTTAGCTATTGTTGATTAGTGTAACTATAATTTCTAAACATGATCCTATGTTGAATTTTATTGAATATGATTGACTAATTTACCTTCGATTTTACAAAGATGACTTCTATATTGACTATTGACTATGGCTCACTAAATTTTGTTTGAGGAACAATTTAATACAATTTTTGTATAAATATTGAACACTTCCATGTTATTTACATTTCATCAACCTAAAAGTTAATATAGACATTGAAGAAGCATTAGTTCAAGAAATAAGCATTGGTTATCTTATAACATGTTTACCTAAATTGTCAATCTCCTTAATAATATAGTGAAACATTCCAAAAAAACTAATACAAATATTATATTGATTTTCAATATAGTAATGCTATTAAATATATTAAATACTTTAATAAAATTTAATAAATAATTTTTAATAAGTTAAACCTAAATAATAATTATATTAGATTATTTTTAAAAATAAAATAATGAGAAGATTGGATATTTTAAATAAAAAGAATATTTATCAAAATTATATTTTTTGATTCAATTTTGTTAATTTAATTTGATTTTAAATTTGATTTATATTATAACATGTTTATATAAATGGTAAATCTCTTCTTAATAATGTATTAAAACATTTGGAAAACAATTATTACAATATAGTAGTTGTATTAAATATATTAAATATTTCGATAAAGCTTAATAAATTAATATTAAAAAAAAGTTATAATCAAGTTTAATAATAAATTCAAAAAAATTATATATACAATTCAATCTTAATATATTGATTATTTAAATATAAGTAAAAAATTTATTGCACTCACCAATAATGTTATCCATATTATACTTTAAATATTCATAATAAAAGATGACAATTATTTGGTTGTGTTTTGTTGACTAATGTATATATAATTTCCAAAAACAGATGCCCATGTTTACTATAGTTGATTATGGTTCTATAATTTTCAAAACATAATGTTAAAGTTGACTATTAACTATGGTTTATTTTTATTGACTATAGTTGACTAAATTTTGTTTGAGAGACACTTTAGTAGAATATTTTGTATAGTGAAAAATAAACTCCGAGTTACCCTTAATGAATAAACAATGAACACTTCTATGCATTTTACTTAGTTAATATAAACAATTGAGGAAGCAATTATTCAAAGAATAAGAATTGTTTATCTTATAAAATGATTGATCTAAATTGTTAATCTTATTAGTAATGTATTGAAACAATTCAATAACAACTAATTCAAGTACAATATTGATTTTTAATATAATATTTGTATTAAATATATTAAATACTTTAATAAATTAAAAATAAACAACAATTATATTAGAATAATTAGATTAATTGAAAAAAAATAATAATAAAATTTGACTTTTTATTATATATGAAAATTATATTTCTTTAAAAGTTATATTTCATTTTATTTCATTTTGTTAGTTTATTTTGATATTTAATTTTATTTATGTTATTATGTGTATATCTAAATTATGAATGTTTTTCTTAATAATATATTGAAACATTTTGAAAAGCACATTAAATTTCATTCAAACATCTAAATACATTAAATTTCAATATAATAATTGTATTAAATATATTAAATGCTCTAATAAAATTAATAAATAATACTTAATAATTTAATAATACTAAACTTTGAAAAAAAAAATTTATAATCAATTTCATTCATAAATTTAAATAAATTATATATACAATTAAATTTTAATTGATTATTCAAATATTGAATAAAAAATTATTCAATCATTAACTTACAAAAATTATTTATATTACATTTTAAATAATCATAATAAAAAATTATTATTATCTTTATTAATATAAATATTCATAAGATTTTAACTTCAAAGTTATTTATATTACACTTTAAATAATCATAATAAAAAATTATTATTATGTTTACTAATATAAATATTCATAAGATTTTGAATTGATGTTAAATGAAATTTATATTACACTTTAAATAATCATAACAAAAAATTAATATTATCTTTATTAATAATCATAATATTGCATTGGTCACCACAATCTCCAATTTGTATTTGTTTATGCTATTGGGACCTAAGGAATCTCTCGCAACTTTATAGTTGTCGTCCATATTCGGAGCCGTAAACGCATTAAGCATGAAATTCATTTGTTTCTTTTCCATACATATTTATAGAATTTGAAACAAATTAACCATATTTAGATATAGATGTAGATAATCATTGTTGTTTTTTTTCCATTCATATTTATAAAATTTGAAGCAAATTAACTATATTTAGATATAGATGTAGATAATCATTGTGTTAAGTGAGTTTCTTTAAACCAGGTTAATAAATTTACTGCTCATGTTTCCAAGTTTTACTGTGACTTTTAGTATTCTAAAATATATATTTCAAAAATAAAATAAAATAATATAAAGTTAGCTTATTAAAGGTTTTCATATTTTAAAATTAAAAAATTATTAATTGAATATGCAACACCTAAAATAGTTCGGTAGTTGTTAAAGTATGTAAAATTTGTTACTTGAGAAGGATGTTCATTTCTCTAATAATAATAATAGCATAAGTATGGTTTTACAAATCAAACTATTTTACTTTTGTGGGTTTTCATTTCTTTTATCAGTAAAATGCATTTATAATAAGAATTTAAATTTTCTAAGAGAAAGATGTGCATAAATTATTGGATCTTTTACTTTGTTAGCTAAAACATATATTCAATAACCTAAGTGAGAATCAAAATTCCTCTTTAGAGCATGAAAGAATTATAAGATAAAAAACTCAAACATGCTTATAGAAAGCAAAGGGGTGATAAAATGTTGCTTAATGTTGAAAATATCAAATGGATTACAGAACCAAAACAATTGTAAACCATATAAAATACTTTGTACATATATTTTACCATGAATGAATAAACATAAGAAGTTTATAGAAGAGAACTCGAAAATCCATAATGACATACTCTTATGAATACTTACCATCAATGAAGAATCATATGTTTTGCAGTGGCAAATGCATTAACTGTATTTTAATAGTATGAAACAGAAGGACAAAACAAAAAGTAAAATTTGCATCCAAAAGGTTAGGGAAATAGTTTAGATTCTAAAATTGTAAGGCAAAGGCTATTAGAAGTAACTGCATGCCATGTGATATAAGTGTTGAATTTATTTGTTTGGGGAAGCTTTTTTTGTTTTTAATGTTGTTTTAATTATACAAACAAAATATTATTATATTATATAAAATAATAGATAAATAAAAATTATGATCAAACATATAAAAATTATGATCAAACATGAAAAGTCTTAGTCTTTTAATTTCCTACTAAGTGATGCAGGGCTAGCCTGCAATACCCAGAATCTTCATCTTTCTATGCATATAAACATGCATGCTTAGTAATTCCCAAATCAAAATCTCAATCACTGGCAAATTCACACTTTACCATTTATGCGGAAGCTTTCTTTCACATTTATGGTTATAAAACCATTTCACAATAAATATGTCTCAAGCATAAAATTGTGAATCAATTAATATTCAAATTCTTCATTAAACCATACCAATGCCTTAATTCCCTCATTCATTTAATCACCAACATTCACATGTGTTTATACACATCATCCCAAAACTACAATCTGCATTTCCAATCCAAGTTTACACGCTTTCATACCAAATAAACATCATTCAATCCCAAAGCCAAATCTTGTACATGCGCCTTTTAAGATCGCTTTTCATTTCACAATCAAAAGTCACCAAACAAATGCGCCCCTTGTTTTAATATTCCATTTAACATTATTCCCAACCTGCATATACGGATTTTCAAACAAATGTGCCCATGTGTGAAGACTGAGTCTGGCAATTTAATACGACCATATATCATCTTTATGCAAACACCAACATATCTTACCCGTTCGAATTCCGGCAATATATCAACCTCTGGACCGTGCCTTCAATTTCTGGACTGCGCCTTCTTGGAATCGACCTTTTGAATTACACCTTCTCTGATGTGGTGGGTTTCTTCCACGATTTTAATTACAGTTAGACTGGTCTAACACCATTTCCACATGCAGTTTCTTCGTTCTGCGTTCCCCTTTGAAATTTGATGCTACAGATCAAAACATTCACGCATTTCCAATCAGCTGGCAAATTCAATTTATTTACAAGCCGACTTAACGTGAATGCATACCTTTAAATTTTTTTGGACAGTGATACGCACAGTGCTTCTGCCAGCGATTCGATTGTAAAGATCTGTCTACAATCTCTATTCAATGCAACAATGGACCTTCTCACCGCTTGCCAACTCTGTAATCGAATTCTCCAATCGCTTTTCTAATTACTTGGGCGCTCCATCGATTCAACATAAAACTATTCAGATTATCATAAAACTTCTACAGAGTAAATGAATTCAAACCGGATTTTTGCTTCCACTGCACACGTTGCCACTGAATTGAAATCGAACCTGCGCCTTGTTCAACATTTCCAACAAGCTGCAAACCAATATAAACCCCATCGATTTACCCAACACAATTAATCGATTTAACTCTTGTTTTGGCCAGATATTCAAGATCGATGGCCCTTTACAAACTGCCCGAAGGCTTGCAAGTAGAAACCTGCCTCCTACTCACACCCTCACTCTCTCTTCCACTCTTCAAAAGTGTCTTTTCCTCTCAAAAACCACTCATATTTATACATAGATAATGCATTTAATTCACTCAAAATATCTCTCCACCTAATCCTCAACTAATCTATATTTTAGGTGTGGACTCAACAAAGTCCCATACATAGAATTTCTAATCTCTAATTTTGCTCCTAACCTATTTCTCTCATATCCTTTTATTTAATAAAAGAATATTTACAAAATCCTCACTTTTCCAAATTATCTCCTATTTTATTAAAAATAACAAATTAATTAATAAAATATTAAAAATGTCACACCCCCCTTTTATCACATATTTACAAATGAAAAATGGCCTTGATGCTCCTGCATTAGACTCCCAACGTTAAAATTAATCATGATCGCCTGATCATGTGTTCGGATGTGTATGCCTGGATCCCATATCTTGTGCTGTAACTTTCCACTTGTCATTGCTTCTTTCTGATGTTCTTCTCCAGGTTTCCACACTTTATGTTGTATTTCTCCACTGGCTATGCTCTTGCAATCTTTTGTTGTCTTTCTTTTGCTGCTTTTCCTTTGTTTTACTGCTGCTGGCCTCTTCCGAGATACTTTCATCATCATCCGCCTCATCAGTTCAATTTCTATGTCTAATAGACTTTCTCCAGCGTCTGCAATAAAACCTGTACTCACAAAACAATTGTTAGAATAAAAACCATAAGGCTTCAGTGCCCCCATAGATGTTGTTTTAGCTGCCACCATAAATGTCGCCAACATTGGTTTTACTCCTGCAGATGCTACCCCACATGTTGCTTCAACTGCCATCATAGATGTCGCTACCTCCCAAATTTCCTGTCCCTCTGCAACATTCTTTTGCTCGTCACCTGCAATTTCATCTGCAACTTCTTTCTCTGGTTCAAATGTCTCTAGCAGACATTTCAGCATTTCATCAACACACTGCAAATTAACTCCAACATAACCTCCATCTTCCCCTTCGAAAATCTCCAGTAATTGTCCATCATCATCTTGATTGATTATGGCAATCAAATCAAGTTTTTCCAATACTGTAGCCTCATCCTCTATCACTGTAGCAGCTCCAAAATTTTGTCCACCAGTCTTCTCTTCACCATATAGACAAGCCAAATCTTTCTTGTCACCCATGGAAACAAGCCTCTGCTTATGAGACATGACTGCCTCATCTTTTATTTGCAACAGTTCTTCTTCTTCCAAGACAATTCCAAGTGATGGAATGTCTTCTGCATCACCTGTAAACACAATCAAATTTTCAGCTCCAAAATCACAAGACCCAATGGTCTCACTGGTTGATTCAGTCATCTGCAGTTCCAAGTCTTCTTCAGGACTCAGAAAATCTTCACTGGCTTTCTCCTTAGCTTTCTTTGGCAACACTTCAGTATGCTGATTTGCATTCACCATGAGACTGTCAGCTAATCTCGCCTTCTTACCATCATCTACTTCATGACTGTCATTCATGAAAACTTCCCTGTCTTGCTTCCTCAACAAATTAACCTGCACATAAGTCGTCTGTCTCTCTAATTCTCTTCTCTGAAGATCTAGTTTCCTATACAATTCAACAATTTCATTAGGAGTAGAACTCGGAAATTTCACACAATTTTCCATACCTTCACCAGCTCTTAACCAATCATCAGTTGGTCTTTTTTCTTCTGCATCGACATTCTGATTAGACTCCTTCGTCTTCATTCCCTCCTGAGATCTTTCTATCTCAGCATCGATCTGAACAGATTTCAGATTCAACTCTTCTCTCTCCTAAACAAACTCTAAAGCTTGCTCATCTCCCTGTAATGTACCTGCAAACATACACAACTCATTAGTTTTAAAACCACAAGACTTTTCAGTCTTGACTGCTTCCTCCAACACTTCCCTTTGAACAGATCTGCATATGGAATCTTCAAATTCCATCTCTGGCTCAAGAAATTTAAGTTCCTCCTTCAATAAGGCAATCACTCTTTGCCTCAACCTCCTCTACAATGGTTGCCAAATCAATCTCTTTCCCTTCAGTGGAAAGATCCATCCTCCTTTCTGATTTTCCTGCTCTTGCAGCCATTCCTCTAGTACCTGCAATTGTACCTTCATTACTGCAATCTCTCTTTCTCGGACTTCTTTAGTCATCTCACCTCTATGGCATTCCTCTGAACCTCTTCTCTGATCCTCCATGATCACCTTCTCCATGAGTTTCTCACTCAACATGATTTTCACTAGCCTCTATGATAGCAATCTCTTCTGCTGCCACTTACCTCACCAAGCTCTCCTCACTCAGTCTTTTGGTAAGTACTTGGTTCACTGCCTCTGGAACCTTTTGAGCACTCTCCTCTGCTCTTTCTCTAGGCTATCTCTTCAACTCACTTCCTCTTCAGGACACTGCAATTGTCCTCCCTATCCAGCCTTTAGCTGAATGTTAGGTTCACTGCCATCATCTGCCTGCAACCATAAACTTTAATCACAATTTCAAATCAGGAAATCATCTCACCTTTAAGATCCTGCATGATCTTGTCCTCCTTTCTCTTATGCCATCCTGTTCACTGCATTTGTGTAGCTTTCATATCAAATTTAAAAATCTGATCTTCCTTTCAGTCATTCATCACACATTCAAAGAAAACACACTTTAGTTTTCAACAAAACCTTCTGTCCTCATTCAGAAAAACAAATATCTTCTATTTCAACAGAGCCAAGCTCTGATACCAAAATGATGCAGGGCTAGCCTGCAATACCCAGAATCTTCATCTTTCTATGCATATAAACATGCATGCTCAGTAATTCCCAAATCAAAATCTCAATCACTGGAAAATTCACACTTTACCATTTATGCGGAAGCTTTCTTTCACATTTATGGTTATAAAACCATTTCACAATAAATATGTCTCAAGCATCAAATTGTGAATCAATTGATATTCAAATGCTTCATTAAACCATACCAATGCCTTAATTCCCTCATTCATTTAATCACCAACATTCACATGTGTTTATACACATCATCCCAAAACTACAATCTGCATTTCCAATCCAATTTTACACGCTTTCATACCAAATAAACATCATTCAATCCCAAAGCCAAATCTTGTACATGCGCCTTTTAAGATCGGTTTTCATTCACAATCAAAATTCACCAAACAAATGCGCCCCTTGTTTTAATATTCCATTTAACATTATTCCCAACTTGCATATACGGATTTTCAAACAAATGCGCCCTGTGTGAAGACTGAGTCTGGAAATTTAATACGACCATATATCATCTTTATGCAAACACCAACATATCTTACCCGTTCGAATTCCAGCAATATATCAACCTCTGGACCGTGCCTTCAATTTCTTGACTGCGCCTTCTTGGAATCGACCTTTTGAATTACACCTTCTCTGATGTGGTGGATTTCTTCCACGATTTTAATTACAGTTAGACTGGTCTAACACCATTTCCACATGCAGTTTCTTCGTTCTGCGTTCCCCTTTGAAATTTGATGCTAAAAATCAAAACATTCACGCATTTCCAATCAGCTGGCAAATTCAATTTACTTACAAGCCGACTTAACGTGAATGCATACCTTTAAATTTTTTTGGAAAGTGATACGCACAGTGCTTTTGCCAGCGATTCGATTGTAAAGATCTGTCTACAATCTCTATTCAATGCAACAATGGACCTTCTCACCGCTTTCCAACTCTGTAATTGAATTCTCCAATCACTTTTCTAATTACTTGGGCACTCCATCGATTCAACATAAAACTATTCAGATTACCATAAAACTTCTACAGAGTAAATGAATTCAAACCAGATTTTTGCTTCCACTGCACATGTTGCCACTGAATTGAAATCGAACCTGCGCCTTGTTCAACATTTCCAACAAGCTGCAAACCGATATAAACCCCATCGATTTACCCAACATAATTAATCGATTTAACTCTTGTTTTGGCCAGATATTCAAGATCGATGGCCCTTTACAAACTGCCCGAAGGCTTGCAAGTACAAACCTGCCTCCTACTCACACCCTCACTCTCTCTTCCACTCTTCAAAAGTGTCTTTTCCTCTCAAAAACCACTCATATTTATACATAGATAATGCATTTAATTCACTCAAAATATCTCTCCACCTAATCCTCAACTAATCTATATTTTAGGTGTGGACTCAACAAAGTCCCATACATAGAATTTCTAATCTCTAATTTTGCTCCTAAACTATTTCTCTCATATCCTTTTATTTAATAAAAGAATATTTACAAAATCCTCACTTTTCCAAATTATTTCCTATTTTATTGAAAATAACAAATTAATTAATAAAATATTAAAAATGTCACACCCCCCTTTTATCACATATTTACAAATGAAAAATGGCCTTGATGCTCCTGCATCACTAAGGGATAAGGATTTTCATAATTTTTTGGTGGGCAGTAACCACTACTAATTTTTCACATTTACACTTTTACTTTTACATGTAAAATGTTAAAGAAAACATAAATAATGGTAGGTTGTAACTCCTTATAATTAAAATGCATGGCATAAATATTGCAAGTACATCCAGAAATTATGGTAAAAAAATATGAGGCACTTATCCACATGGAACAAAGACTACAATAAGACATTCAAATTTATGGTCCAATAAAATGTTTGAAAATAAATTTGTCAATAATATTGAAAAATAAATATTTATTTTTAAAGTTAAACATTGGGCTAAAGAGAACATGTTTGGGTGGAAAAAACAATGGCTCGCGAAAAAAGGCACGTTTAGGTGGAAAAAACAATGACCCTATCGACATCCTTGGACGCTAAAAACGTACCTCAATCGAAAGTTAAAAACTAACCCATGATCAAGTTATACGGTTAAAAACTAACCTGTGATCAAGTTATACTGCTTGATCGAACTATAATGCACGATTGAGCTTCATTTAAGGCTCGATCGAGCCTTTCTTTTAATATATACTACTCTTGCAGTCCGCACATGCCATTTCCTCGACCGAGATTTTGAGAGTAGCTGAAAGAGATTATTGGAACTTGATCTAGCTTTTAAATGAATCTTAGCAACTACCCACCAACATAGCAGAGGCTGAAACAAAGGTAGGTACTCAATCTTTTATCTTTCTTCTTTATTTATTTTTTCAAAATGTAACTAATTAATTATAAAAAAATATGTAAAAAAAACATGAAAACCTATTAATTAAAAAAAACAACCACACAAAAACTATGAAAATCACAAAACCAACTAAGTAAACCATTAAAAAAAAAACTTTTCAAAACAACTTAGAAAACCACAAAAAAAGCTTAGAAAACACTTCCAAACCATACAAAATACTATAATTTAGGCTTTAAATTTGTTTCTTACTTGCAATGTTTTGTGTATCAAATGCATATTTTGATTTTGAATGGTAAAAACATTTTTTTCTAATTATTTTACCTTTTATATTTTTTCTTTACGAATTTTGTGAAACAAATTTTCAATTTTTTTTTAAAATTTGTTGTTATTTAAAACTCATTTTAAATTTTTAGAAATTTGACTCAAAATATACCAAAAAAACTCAAAAACAGAAAACAACTAAACTATAACCAATAAATAAGTAAATTTGGAGTTTGAGATTGACATGATAAATATGGTTGTCTATTTATAAAATAAAAGAAAATTACCTTTAATTATTATTTTAAATTTAAATTTAATTATATTTTATTTTATTTAAATAATAAAGATAATATGATTATAGTTTTAAAAATAAAATATTGATCTTTAAAGTTAAAAATATAAAAAAATAAAATTTTGTTATATATATATATATATATATATATATATATATATATATATTCAAACTAATACGAATTAGAAAATTTGATATAAATAATTATTCATAATTTGAAAATAAGAGTTAAAAGTTATATATATATATATATATATATATATATATATATATATATATATAGTTTGTGCCATGCATACCATGCTCCCTCCAAGTCTCACGAATGACATCATGATACATACATGTATGTCTCAAAATTTGGTCAAAGGGTAAAATCGCGAGAAATTCATCATCATATAAGGGAGTTACTGGGTCACGAGGCAATGGTGGTGGTCTCCTAATCTCTTTATCCAATGCAACATGCACACTAGCCAATGATGTCTGCATGTTGTCTGCAATAGTCTCCCACGTCTCACCACCGACTTGCGACAAATCCTCTAGCTCCGTTGGTAATACCAAGCTCCGAGAGGGTAGTGGAAAGAATCTTGGAGGTCATGGTACATGCACAGGGTCCCTACGAGCCCCCTCACACTCATAGGTACATCCCATGTCGGTACCATAAAAATGTGATACAGTATTAGTGTAATCCAACCTCATATGTAACACAGACTCTACATATAAATGCTTAGAAAAATAAACAATGACATGGTCATGGTTGGGGAACTTGTCCCAAGCTCCAATGAATATATAATACATGAAATGAGCTGCATGAACATTACTAAAATATTTCAGTGGGATCAGACCTTTATGTCTTACAAGGAGATTCGAAGGGATGTCGAACAACTCCCCACGAACATCAATTTCCTTGATGGCCTCTTTCACCACCTCCCAAGAATCTGGACCTCTAACTTCATGCCTCCTGACCCTATGTATGAACTGTAATATGTGACTATGTAGGCCTGACCTCCAGCATGTCTCGATCAACCTAGTCATGCTATCCAACATCAAAGACAATGCAAGGTGTGTCGATGAATTGGTAGGGATCTTCTCTATCTTTATTGTGATTCGTGTATGATGGGTCATAACATCCTCTAATGTGATCTGAACTATAATATATCTAGCTATGTGATATAGTATAACTTTATAATCTAGTTATATTTAAATAATTATATAGTTACATAGTTTTGAAGTAGTTATAGTTATGTTACATACTATGTTATATATGTGTGTTACGTTAAATAATTATAGAGTTCTATGTTATAATTTTAAGTGATGTGTGAGTTTCAACATTTTCTAACATCTCATCATCGACATTGATTTCATCTATACATATTCGAATTAATTGTACATAATAAGTTTACATATTCAATAAATAACTAAATTAATAAATATGTATAATTTCAATAATATGTGCATGTGTTCAACATATATATATATATATATATATATATATATAGATATATATATATATATATATACACTTGTGATTCAATTTCTTCACTTGAATTTCTTTCAACTTTTTCACCCTCTTCAATCATTGGTTCAATATCTCTTTCACTTTCTCTTTCAAAATTTTGTATCTCATCATCAATGTTTTAAAGAATATCTCTCTTACATTGAAAAATATTTTTTAAATTAGTTCATCAAATAAAAATTAAGCTTCACATTTTACAGTAGGAAAATTTTAAATATCAAATTCATAATATTTACATTTACATACATGCTTCAAATTCTAGTTGAGGTTGATTTTCCCTTTCAATATTTGAGAGTGATTCTCTCTTTATTTTGCAATATTCTCTCCACTCTTCTCTACGTTCCTCAGAGTCTCTTGTTCGATCATATTTTCTCGTGCAATTCTCTTGATTTCCCATGATAATAGAATATGAAGTTCAAAAAAATTCCTATATAAATTTAGACAAAAACTCAATTAAAAAAAAACGTCACAAAAGATTTAATTTAAAAAAGAAATCATTTTAAAAATTAAAAAAAAAATACATACTTCAATCTAAAACACTTACTTTAAAAAATCTGAGAAAAAAATTTCTTACAAAAATGAAACGAAGCTCAAAATATTTCCTTCCAAGTCTTGCAAAAAAATTTCATTTAAAAAGTTAGACAAAAACTCATTTTAAAAAATCATTATAAAAGATTTACTTCAACCCAAAACACGTACTCTAAAAAAATGTCACCAAAAAATGTTCATTGAAAATTAAGTCCAACTTCTTAAAAAATGCCACTTTAAAAAATACCTCCAAAAAGCCTCTAAAAAAATATCACTTTAAAAAATACCTCTAAAAAATGTCCTTTGATATTAAGCCTAAAAAGAGTCCTTTCAAAATTAAGTCCAAAATATGTCTTTTGGAAATCAAGCCCCAAAACCTCTAAAAACAAAATACATCCAAAAAAATGTCCTTTGAAAATTAAGCCCAAAACCTCTAAAAACAATGAAAATTAAGCATAAAACTTCTAAAAAAAAATACATCAAAAAAAATGTCCTACGAAAATTAAGCCCAAAACTTATAAAAAAAAAATACCTTAAAAAAAACCAATGAAAATTAAACCCAAAACTTCTAAAAACAAAATACCTTAAAAAAAAAAAAAAATGAAAATTAAGCCCTAAACCTCTAAAAACAAAATACTTAAAAAAAAAATGAAGCCCAAAAAACATCCAAAAAATGTATAACATACCTCCAAGAAATGTCCTTTGATTGTTATGCCAAAAATTCCTTAAACTCAAAAAGAACCTTTGCAAAATCAGACCAAATGAAAAAATGTGCGAAATTATGCGAAAATAATGAATGCTTTTACGTCAATTTATATTGTCATGAATTTTTTTTTTGGAGGGGCTTCATTGTATTTTCTGGCCGATGGAAAGTCAAGTAAAATTTCAGCCGAACTTTAGTAATAAATTCGACCGAACTTTCGTGTCATTAGACTTGACGGGCCGTCGATGCAAAAACAATTCAGCCGATTTTTTTTTAGAAGTTTGGCCGAACTAACACGTCTACAATTATGCAGAGCCAAGATCTGAATATATTTCTTCAACTTTGGACTGATTAAACTCCATGAAACATTCTGAATTAACTCTCAGAACTAAGACAAGCATTTGCAGAATTCAATCTACTTTAAAGAAATATAACTTTTATGGAATTTCATAAATATTTACTAATTTTAATTAATTTGTAATAAAACGAGTGAAATTTTTTTCTAAAGGTCATTATGATTCAGTGAAATCAATATTCTATATCTTCCAAAATACACTGTAAAAAAAATTGAAAAAATTATGGTGCATTACATTGGTCCGTTGTCTATAATGGGTAGTTTTTAGATTTTTAGTTTATAACTTATATGTTGAGAAATTTCATGCGTCGCGAAACATATTCAAAATATGCAGTTTTTTCATATTGGATTAGTTCAAAAAATTCTAGTAATTAGTATATGCATCAGTTAGTTTTGTAAATATAACGAAACTGAAGTAGACTCTGTCTAGATTGTTGTAACACATTTTGTTTCTCAAAAACACAAAGTTTTCAAAGAATACACTAGCGTGTATTAACATGACCTTTTATGAATCTTTTGATTGTTTAAAAAAACACACTCAAAGAAACGCCAAGTTAACATATCAAATGTGTATAAAAAAATTCCAAAAAATAAGTAATAGAAAGCTAATAAAATTTCTGACAACTTTTATTTTTATCGCAAAATGAAATTCTAAACAGAAAAAATGAAATTTGTTTCTCAAAAAAGGGCAAAAACTGTAACCCAACTTCACATTTTCACTATATGGAGATAAAAAATCTGACCATGTTATACGATATCGTGTTAAATGCATTTTTGATACGTACTTCATAAAGGAAAATGTGGCAGTTCAAGCCAAATTGTTGAAATGTCTCCTATCATTAAGGAAATTAAAAGAAGCTATGAATTTATTGAGTATTTGAAAATCAACAAAAGATAAAAAATTGAAGGGAAATGTGATACAAAATATAAATAGCTATAAATTCAATTAGAAGATCTAGACAGGAAAATGTTTCAGATGCATGTAGAACAATACATATGGTAGTGGTTTCATCAAGTACTAAAGAGAATTGCTTGGTGAAATCTATGGCACGAGCATTAGGAACCTCATGAAAAACTTTTCACAAACATCAAAAATTTTGATTGCAAATAGATGTAAATGATGAACTCACTTGTTGGAGAGCTATTTGTAGGAAACCATACAAAGATAGACTTGGAGAAAATGCTAAAAATATATATATATGAATATTGGAAGAAAAATTCACGTGTTTTGTCAAATGCAAGGGATGTGATGCGAAGAAGAATAGCACGAAATTAGTATGAAGAACATTCAAAACATTTCTTGGACACCACTCAGATAGAGTTGTTCAACAAGTTCAAAGAAGAGAATTGTGAAATTGATGTCTCAATCATTGTTTTTGTTCAATAAAAACCATGGTATGTAATCACCATACGTGAGACTTGTTGTTGTTGTTATCATGTGGAAATTCAGTTATATTATGACACATTCCTTAATTTTGGTAGAACATTTTGGAAAGATTCACCTCCTCCTTCCACTATCCGTGATTTCATATCTCAAATTCTATGTGGAAGAGAAAGCGATGAATTATTTTACGAAAAGAAATGTGTTGGTGGTAAAAAAATGCGATGATTGTGGAAATTTCACTAAATTTCAAAACAAATTCGTACTGATATAAATGATCAGTCATTATCCAACATGAAAGTTAAATGGAAGAGATATGAATATATCCATACATCGATTCAAGGTTCAAATAGTGCTAAAAGAATTGAATTACAAGAATAATAAATTTTTGTGATAGATTTTTTGAGAAAGTTTGAGGCATAAATTTATAAATACACCAAGAATTCCCATAGAGCTCGATGGAAGGACTTTCAATTCAAAAAATCCCGTGAAGTTTTTCCACCAAGGACCATTTTGTTAGTAATTGATTTTGCAGAAAACTACACATTTGTTCCACAAAAAGAAATTAAGAGTGAATACTATCATTATGACCAAGTCTCCATGCTCGTCCATATTCTATATAGACATGCTGAACAAAAAATTGATCATATAGAAAGAACCAGTGAAAATTGGCATGTTATTAAAGAATATCACTTTTATATCAGTGACAATCGTATACATGATACATATTTTGTACAACATTGTTTTGGAAATATTTATGACTCCTTGAAAAGTCATGGAATAAAATTCAATGAACATTGGATATGGTCAGATGGATGCGCAGGTCAATTCAAATATTCACGATCATTTTTTTGGTTGTGTTGTCTTCATAAGAAAACCTGCATTAAACATTGTTGGAATTTCTTTGAGACTGGCCATGGAAAAGGAGAACATGACGATGCAGGGGCATGTATAAAATGAGCACTTCGAAGATATCAAATGAACCACTCTGCAAGGCGACTTGTGGATGCTAAAGAAGTTGTTCAATGGTGCATCATTGCACTAAAACATGAGACTAACTGATCAAGGGAAGTGTAAAGGTACATTCAATTTAATTTTTATTGGATATCTAGTTTTAAACAGTGTACATTTATCACAATGATTACCTTTGATGGTATTTTGATATCATATTTACATTCTTCTTTGAATTTTCCATATATAGGATTTTTTGGCATATTAGGGTCGAAGATGTAGATAGATCGATCGGAAATGACGTTGAAACAATAAAAAGGGACTCGAAAATTGCATTCAATTAAAACAAAGTTGTCCATAAATGTGTTTGCATTGGATAAAAGAAAATATTCTTATTTTTGTCATGTTTGCATAGGCAACACAGAATCCAATGATGTTTGTGAAAATAAAATGTATGTAAAAGGTTGGAAATATACAGAGCTAAATACAAAGGGGAAAATGTTCATTGCAATGTTTGAAGAAATGCAATCAGAGGAGACTATGTACAATATCATCTGAAGGTGATCAAGTTTTTGATCTTGTTAAAGAAGGTAACATTTGAATTTCTTTCAAATGATAGAGATCTAGAAATAGATAGTAAAATTATTTTAAAGTTAATTTTTCATGTTAATTATGATCTAAATTTAAATACATAAGTTTGTTTTATTGTGTAGGAGATGTTTTTGCTGTAATTGCACCTACTGACAACGATGAAATTGTGAAGTATTATTTGATGCATTGCACTGAACGAAAGATGAAATTATTAGAAAACTATAATGATCACAAATTTACATATGACAGAGGATCTATTATACTGAAAGGTTATTTTTTCAGACAAACTAATCAAAGTGGGGATTTTGTTTACTTTGAAGACTATCAACCTGATGTCATAAGTTGTCAATATAGTCACTTGGTGTGTGCAACATGCATAAAGTTGATAGAGGTTCAATCAAAGAAAAAATGAAAATTAAGAAATGCAAAATGTCAAAATCCGATCATGAACAGATCATTGAAGATGGCATTCCATTGGAATTTTTTTGATTGAACTACCCAAAAATTTCTTCTCTTTGGATTCATATTTTAGAACTTCCAGAACTCAACTAAAAATTGAACTTCCTTGTTATGTTATTTGTGCAAGTGTTTGCACATATACATTGTTTTAGTACATGCACACTAGTATCAACTGAAAGTAGCTTTTCTATTTGCATTGATGAAAAATGTTGCACGTATTGGATATATATATATGTGTGTGTGTGTGTTCTAGAATGAAATTAACTGAAAGTATCTTTTCTATACATGCATTGATGAAAAACGTTGCAAGTACTGGATATATATGTTCTAGAATGCAATTAACTGAAAGTAGCTTTTCTATGTGCATTGATGAAAAATGTTGCATGTACTAGATATATACATGTTCTAGGCAATTAATTGAAAGTATCTTTTCTAAATGCATTGATGAAAAATGTTGCATGTATTGGATATATATATGTTCTAGAATGCAATTAACTGAAAGTAGTTTTACTATGTACATTGATGAAAAATGTTTCACGTATTAGATATATATGTTCTAGAATGAAATTAACTGAAAGTAGACTTTCTATTTTCATTGAGGAAACATGTTGCGAGTACTGGATATATATGTTCTAGAATGAAATTAACTAAAAGTATATTTTCTATGTGCATTGATGAAAAATGTTGCACGTACTGGATATATATGTTCTAGAATGCAATTAACTGAAAGTAGATTTTCTATTTGCATTGATGAAAAATGTTGCAAGTACTGGATAATATATGTGTTCTAGAATGAAATTAACTAAAAGTAGCTTTTCTATGTGCACTGATGAAAAATGTTGCACATACTGGATATATATGTTGTAGAATGCAATTAACTGAAAGTAGCTTTTCTATACATGCATTGATGAAAAATATTGCTTGTACTAGATAATATATATGTTCTAGAATGCAATTAACTAAAAGTAGCTTTTCTATGTGCATTGATGAAAAATGTTTCACATACTGAATATATATGTTCTAGAATGAAATTAAATGAACGTAGATTTTCTATACATGCATTGATGAAAAATGTTGCAATTTTAAAAATTTATGATTGTTTGACACATCTAACAAGACCTAGAATCTTATGATTGTATATGTGTGTGTGTGTGTGTGTTTGTGTGTGTGTGTGTGTGTGTGTATTGTACTTCAATCGTTTTAACATATATATTCATGTGAACTTTTTTTTTGTTTGGAAAATGACAACTTGAATTTTAAAAACAAATGCCAAATGTAGTTCAACCATCCAAAACTTGAGTTTTAAAAACAAAACATTATATCACAACATTACTTCACATGCCAAATGTAGTTCAACTATCCAATAAAAACAAAACATTAAATATCAAAATCACATGTCAAATGTAGTTCAACTATCCAATAAAAACAAAACATTAAATATCACAATCACATGCCAAATGTAGTTCAACCATCCAAAACTTGAGTTTTAAAAACAAAACAAATTATATCACAACATTACTTCACATGCAAAATGTAGTTCAACTATCCAATAAAAGTAAAAAATTATATCATGCCAAATGTAGTTCAACTGTTCAATAAAAACAAAACATTATATCGTGCAATCACATTCCAAATTTAGTACAACCATCCATAACTTGAGTTTAAAAACAAAACAAATTATAACACAACATTACTTCACATGAAAAATGTAGTTCAACCATCCAAAACTTAAGTTTTAAAAACAAAACAAATTATGACATAACATTACTTCACATGCCAAATGTAGTTCAACCATCCAAAACTTGAGTTTTAAAAACAAAACATTAAATATCACATTCACATACATACCAAATGTAGTTCACATAATATATGTCCAAAATTTGTATCTCACAAGTATAAAGTATAAAGTATCAAGTTATATATGACTGCATCTAGATAACACTATATATAAAAAAATTAAATTTAAGACTATTTATCTATTGAAAATATAATGTTGCACGTTCATATGCATCATCCATCAAATATAGATGGATGTAGTGTCTCTCCCAGCAAAGTCATGATCCTTGAGCTGTCCTGCGAAGCGGAAGCATGGAGAACCTATACACAATTTTTACAAACATTAACATTTAATGTTTTAAAATTGAATGAGAATATATAGAACTTCATATAAAAAAAATGTAAAAAAAAATTATGCAAGACCTCATGAGGTTCCCTCTCCATTTGTTGCTCGTTGACTAAAACTTTGCCCACTGGAACATCATCAACAGTAAACTGTACAATAAACATGTACAAGTATATATATATATATATATATATATATATATATATATATATATATATTTCAATATATATATATATATATATTTCAATATATATATATATATATATATATATATATATATATATATATATTTCAAATTGAAATGCATATATAAACCTATTTTCAATAATATTAAAAAAAATGTTAGACACCTTGTTCAAATTGTTGAAATGGTGTGGATGTTCCTATCTCCATCGCTAGAGTCCGTGGAGAAAAGAAATCCTCTATAGGAACCTAAAATTCAAAAAAATTAAAAGTATAAAATAACTCAAGGTCCGGGTCTCATTTTCTAATAAAACTTTTGAAGTTCAATTTATAGCTTATAAATTAAAAACATATATTTAAGTGAAAAATTGAATACTCGTGTTGGTGGATTTGGCACATCTCCTAAGAGAGGCTCCAAAAGAAAATCTCCAAAAACCTAAAATTCAAAAAATTTAAAATAACTTAAGATCTCTAGATCTCAATTTATAATAAAACTTTTAAACTTCAATTTATAACTTATAAATTAAAAACATATATATTTAAGTGAAAAAATGAATACTTGTGTTGGTGGATTTAACACATCTCGTAAGAGTGGCTCGGAAATAAAATTTCCAAAAACCTAAAATTCAAAAAATTTAAAATAACTCAAGATCTAGATATATCTCATTTTTTAATGGAAATTTTTGAGGTGGAATATACATATTTAAAAGTGAAAGGTTTTTCATACTTGTGATGGCGGATTTGGCACAGCTCCCAAGGAAGAAGAAGGTACCAACATCCCAAAAAAATCGGATGGAATCGGAATCTGTTAAAACATTTTATTATATATATACATGTACATGTGTGCTCAATTATTTATTTTAAAAATATCTCATCATGTTTCGATATATATAATAATAGATAAAAAAAATAGTTGTACATCATCATGTCTACACTTAAAAAACACTACCATTTGTCCACATATCTTAATGGTGAGAACCATCTTGATTGTATGATTGATGATGGGACCCATCCTAATTGTTTGAACCAGAGGTTCCGACAATGATATTAACATTTTCTTCACTCATCAAGTGTGACAATTGCAAATGGTGTTAACATATAATGATACATTTTTGTTAGATTATTGTATAAAAATAAATGTATGTATATATATGTATTTATTACAAATGGTACATGTGTTAAAATAATCAGCCTAACTATTAACACAAACCGTTCCCATGTCCTCTTGCTCATGAAAAATTAGGTCTTTCCAACCATTTCGACAATTCTTTGCATATGTTTAGAGATCTTCAACACTCATGTTGTCAATCTTTTCATATGTATAATACACAAAATTAGCTCGTGCATTCTCACATGCTCTTTTTTTATTTAGAAAAACATCGACTCCACCCAATCCACTGTGAACATTGTCAATTATGGCATCCCCTGCTTCTCGACTAATTTGAGTAGTGGCATCCATCTCTGACCGCAAAGTTTCGACATGAAGAGGTCGACTAACCAATGGTGGCTCAGGGCGAGGCAACTCAACATCACGCCTACGGTCACACAATCAACCTTTCCCAGGACCAAAAATTTCAGAGGGAAGGTCATTGTAATTGGATTTCATTTACAAAAAGAATTCTGCATAAAATAATTTTGCAAAATAAAGCAGAACCTCTTCGTTCCATGGTAGTCTTCTATAGGCTTCAAGGTGTCTATCATACAAATATCGAGCTATATGAGGGTGCTTGAAATATTGCACCTTTAGCATCTTTCTTTTCAGCCCTTCTTTGAAATTAAATATAGACTTGGCCATTTTTGATGTAACTCTTTGTTTAACAACCTCCCATGTATTGGGACCCATCATCGTTTCCTTTCTTTTTCTCATCACTTCTACAAAATTATCAGTGGTTGGACCAAGCTTTAGATACACATCTACTAGTTCGCTTAAAGAGTGTGTAACTATTTCCAATTTTTGTCGACTCTCAGCATGTAGAGTCAAAGCCACAAGATCTCTCTTCAATTTTGCATGAAGATGTTAACACCTTTGTAAGGTGCATTGTTGCATGTTTGTTTCCCAAGGTATATCGAAAATGTCAGATGGATAAGTCGTGGTTGGTGTATAACCTTCTTCTTGAATGACGCATTCTGCCCTACGTCTTTTTTTAGCAACATTTGGGGCAACATTTTCAGCCTCTGCATCAATATATAAAATTTTGTATATTAAAAAAAGACATGTAAACAAATTTGTACAAATTGAATGAAAATAATATTCAAATTGATGGCCACCTCGATGTGGTTGGCTAGCATATTGCCCACCCTGAGACTGTTGAGAGCCATAACGAAAACTGAATGGTTGAGAACCAACACGACCATCCATTGTTTGGCCTTTAGGGCAATACATATCACCACCTTCATGCAAACCTCCAGCACTTATTGATGACCCTCCAAGGGAATGTGAACCACCACCAACTACACGAGACGAGAGAGAAGCTTCATAAAAAATTATGAATTTATAATCAATTCAAAAATACATTCATACATATAAATACATGTACATATTTATTGATTGAATTGTGTGAACCATACCACGATTGCATGAACCAAGGGCATGCTCCATTGATAGAGTAGACACCCTTGTCCTCCTAGCTCTTAAAAAATAAAAAATGAAACTTATTAACAACTAATTTAATTCACAAAATTGATAAAAAATCAATTCCATATGTACACACATTTATGTATATATATGAAGATTTAATATTATATTTAAATACCATGAACATCCCTCGATCCATGATCCCCCTCCCTTATAGAGATATGGGATTATGTTGATCTTCGTCGTTCATCCTTCATGATATATATAGATCTACATTGGATTTTTACAATTATTTTTTTAAATTACAACTTAAAATAAATTCAAAATAAATTTCAAAAAATTAATGTAATTTAGTGTACACAAATTACGTAAAACATAATTTTCAAAACACTAATTGATGTGTGAAACTCACTTTAAGCAAAAATTTTAAAATTTTAAGTTCGCCAAATTACGCTTTACATGGTAGGAGCACCCTTGGTATATAATTGAAAACATAGTGGGAGCACACTTGGTATAAAATTGAAAAAAAACGTGGTCATTAAAAAAGAAGCATGAAACTCCATTTAAACAAAAATTTGTTGAAGTCCTCACATTTTAATTTTATAAAATGTGAATTTCACCACTTTATGTAAATGTGAAGTTCACCAAGTTGCACTTTACAGGGTGTGGTGGGAGCACACTTGGTATATAATTGATAAAAACACATGGTCATTAAAAAAAGACGCATTTATAAATACAAAACACACGCATATCCAAGATATGTTACAATTTCAATCAATAAATTTTGAAGGAAAGCGTCTCAACACTAATTCATCTTTGAGAGATGAATCTTGAATTTTTGAAGAAGAGCATCTCAATACTAATTCATCTTTGAGAGATGAATCTTGCATTGGCATTGCCTCGTATAATTCTAATTCATCTATTAATTCATCTTTGATAGATGAATCCTAAATTGGCATTGCCCCATGCAATAGATAAGCAGACATCTTATTAATATTTGTACAATGTCTTATACTAAAAAAATGAAATTGACTAACAATATTGTTTGATTTTCCATGAAGTTGTTTTAGCCTCTCCTTCTTAACTTGGTACATGCCTTTCATCTGGTTGCACACAAGTTCGGAATTGGTGAAAACTACAATTCCATTTGATCCATACTCCCTAGTTGATCCCAAGCCTTCTATCAATGCAATATAATATGCCTCATTGTTTATTGTTCTTCCCGGCATATTCATTTTCCTTTGGATGACCTTGCTAGTCACAATATTGGAAAGCACATATGTAATCATTTTTTTCCCTAGATTGGGATAGAAAGAAACATCTATGCATAATGTCCATTTTTCAACCATATTTAGTGGGTTTTTTTATCCCTTTAAAAAAAAAAATCAATAAAATATATTAAATTAACATTTATTGCAAATGCATGGGAGAAATAACACATGTGCATGAGATAAATGACATGTGCATGGTTTATCTTAAAGTTTGACTTAAATTTTATGGTAGAATTCACATCTAGACATGAGATGCATTAAAGATTGCATTGCCTAGAGTTTAAGGGAGATTTATGACACATATACATGGTTCATGCATGGTTTGCATGAAAGTTTGCCCTAAAATTTATGGCAAAAATCACATCTAGAAATGACATGCCTTAAGAAAGGATGAGATCCAGAGGCTACCTGGCCCTTTACAATCTCCTTTAGAACTTATAGAAGTTAAGAATCAACAAAGAAACTAAAATCATATGGAAGTTCAGCCACTTTAGGTTCAGTTTTTAGGCCTTAAAGTTTGCCTTGAATTAATGGGGGAAAGCCTTGAGTTTGGGGGATCCTATCCTATGGAAGTTCAACCAATTTAGATTCAGTTTTTAGGCCTTAAAGTTGGGAGAAAGCCTTTAGTTTGTGGGAGAAATGACATTTACATGGTTTGCAAAATTATTTTATGCACTTACTAAAACAAATAGTGGTGGTGGTTGATGAAGCTATGTCAAAAGTCACACCTTCATGAGTTTGTGGGAGAAATTAAATAGAAATGACACATGCCTTAAAATTTTCCTAAACGTTTATGGGAGAAGGGAGAAATGACACATGTACAAGTTTTTCCTTAAAGTGGTAGTGGTTTATGGATATTAAAATGAAGATCTTCTATTTCTGTTCCAGAGATTGATTGTAGGGGAATTTACTGGATATGTCACATTTGAGAAAAGATGAGATCCAGAGGCTACCTGGCCCTTTACAGACTCTGCCTTTAGAAATTGCAGAAATTAACACTCAACATACATACTAAAATCCTATGGAAGTTCAAAATCTTATGAGATTTCAGCCACTTCAGGTTCAATTTTTAGGCCTTAAATTTTTCCTTGAATTAATGAGAGAAAGCCTTTAGTTTGTGGGAGAAATGACATTTACATGGTTTGAAAAATTATTTTATGCACTTACTAAAACAGCTAGTAGTAGTGGTTGATGAAGTTATGTCAAAAGTCACACCTTTATGAGTTTGTGAGAGAAATGACAGATTTCCTTATATTTTGTGGGAGAAAGGAAATAGAAATGGTACATGCCTTAAAGTTTTCCTAAAAGTTTATGGGAGAAGGGAGAAATGACAAATGTACAAATTTTTCCTTAAAGTGGTACAATGGTTTATGGATATTTGAAGAACTTCTATTTCTGTTCCAGAGATTGACTGTATGGGAATTTACTGGATATGTCACCTTTGAGAAAAGATGAGATCCAAAGGCCATCTGGCCCTTTACAGACTCTGCCTTTAGAAATTGTAGAAATTAACACTCAACAGACAGACTAAAATCCTATGGAAGTTTAAAATCCTATGAGAGTTCAGCCACTTTAGGCCTTAAAGTTTGCCTTGAATTAATGGGAGAAAGCCTTTAGTTTGTGAGAGAAATGAAATTTACATAGCTTGAAAAAATATTTTATGCACTTACTAAAACAACTAGTGGTAGTGGTTGATGAAGTTATGTCAAAAGTCACACCTTTATGAGTTTGCGGGAGAAATAACAAATTGCCTTATAGTTTATGGGAGAAATGAAATAGAAATGACACATGCCTTAAATTTTGCCTAAAAGTTTATGGGAGAAGGGAGAAATGACAAATTTCCTTATAGTTTATCGGAAAAATGAAATAGAAATGACACATGCCTTAAAATTTAACTAAAATTTTATGGGATAAGAGAGAAATGACACATGTACAAGGTTTGCCTTAAAGTGGTAGTGGTTTATGGATATTAAAATGAAGAAATTCTATTTCTGTTCCAGAGATTGACTGTAGGGGCATTTACTGGATATGTCTCCTTGAGAAAAGATGAGATCCAAAGGCTACCTGGCCATTTACATAATCTTTTCTTTGATCAGCTGCCACAATCATGAAGAAATTATATCAGCAATAATATTCTCCCAACAACTTCCTACCCATACTATTGTCCTGAAAATTTTTCTTCTAGGTGCATTTTGACTTGCAGACCCCTTACATCATCAATTTTTTACAAACAGGAAAATAAACCTATTCTATTTCTACCCTTATTACTCCTTGAGACCAGATTAGACAGTTGGTCTCATAGCTTCTCTACCTAATCTAATATCTGCTAGGATTAGACTGTCTAGCAGATTTCATTCTCTACATTCTAAGACAGAAATTGAAAAACAGTCAAGCCAAGATTAGACTGTCTGGCATGCTATGGGCCATGGCATAAAGACAAAACTGCTCATGGACTGACACTTTGCAGAAATTAAAAACAACTAACTACATGCTCACGGCTGAGCTTTATTTGAGCTTTCCTACCTACCCTACTCTAACTTGAAATATTTACAAGTCTAGCTTATAAACCTTCTTTTCCAATACAACCAGTCCATCAAGTGATCCCATGACTGGTCTTTCTTGCTCATCTCCCTGAGCATGCTGGATAGGCAGGGCCACTCCCATTCTCTTTGTTCCTCAATAGTAGCTTTTAAAAATTTTCTTGTTGTCTGCAACATGCTGCTCCAAATGACCTTTGATCCTTCTTCAAATTTTTGCAGGAAATGAACATAAGGATCATAAAATGATACCTAATTATGAATATTTGGTAGGCAGGCTTCAACCAGGATTTCTCCCTCTTCCACTGGATCAAGGACAAGACTCTCTTGAGAAAGAGAATCCCCCTCATCTCCTCCATTTTCTGAACTGGAGGACTCATCATATATTGTAGTTGTGTCCTCTTGGAGCTCTGATATATTCTACTCTGATGGGCTCAACTCTATGAAGAGATCCATGTATTGTTGAGCAGGGGTACATTCCATCACTTCCTCTTTTTCAAGAGAAAGCTCCTTGTTTTCATCATGCTCAAAAATATCTTCTTCATTTTCCTCCTCATCTTTTAGGATGAAAGGCTGTTGATCTCCATTCGTATGCAGATTTCTACTGATGATCTGAGGTGTAACGGAGTGAAGATTCAATGAATATTCATCTATTACTATGCTTTCATAACTTTCCCCATCAGTATCATAGATAGGCTGACTTGGTTCATTACTTCTCTGAAGTTGCTAGCCCTGATCTTCCTCCCATGAATCTACTGATGATGGTCCCTTGAGAATCATACATGTCTTGCTCATTGTCTGGGTCTTGAGTTTGTTCTTGCTCTGAAAGAAGCATGGGCTGCTCTAAATAATCATCATTTGAATTTAAATTCACCTCATACATCTTCACCACCACTTCACCAAACATGTTTACTATTCTTGCTAATCTATCCCACAAAGAATCTAGCTTTCCATCTCTATCCATGCTTGGATCCATGTTTGAAAGAAGAGGTCATTGTATCTTCTCGACCAGTTTCAGGGTCTTCTACCAGTGGAGTCATTTGGTCTATTAGGAATTATGGAGTATGGAGTCGCCAGGTGGATGAATTAACTGTTTGAAGCAGGCTGTTGTCCACCATCAACAATAAAAGCCAATCTAAAACCAGAGGTTTGAGTTGTCCCCAGTGGAGTCGCCATTATGTTGGGGATGACAATGGGACACCGGACCAGATATTAGCAGTTAAGGACTCTCATATTCTTCCCCAGTGGAGTCGCCATTATGTTGGGGTTCCAGTGTTTTGGCCAGATTGGCAAGACCAAAAGACCGGACAACATCAGAACCACTTTGGGGCCCTAGGATATAGCCCTCCTGGACCTGGAGAAGGATCTCTCCAATAAAACAAAGAATGATATATCTTTGAAAGCTCAAAATGAGATATTAGGCTAGGTATGAAGCACAAGGGGTTTAAAATGATTTGGTTGGTTGTTGGGTTGGGTCGGAGATCATTAACTGAGAAGGTTATGGAATGAGAGGAACAAAGTAGCAAGACGTTTCGGTAAAAGAGGATAGGTCAAGAATGTGCCATCCATTGGGCTATGGAGTCATGAAAGGAGATTACTTGCATAACAATTAGCCAAGGCTTTCATAGGGAAAGTCATCTATACTAAAGGATCTTTTAGATAGATGGTGGAATGGAACATCAAGGAGTGAAATGGAGAGACACCAAGGGCAGCTTAAGATCAGGTCAGAGTTCATTTAACTCCAGCCCTGCTTCAGCATACTCTTAAAGGAAAAACAGAGTTAAGATTTAACACAGAACTAGACCTAAGATCAGAGAAGGACTTTTAACCTTCAATGCTTTTACACCAGCACCAAGGGATCTTAGAAAGGCCAACCTGTTGGAAAAGGACCCTGGTGGATAGGGCTAACTCTAAATCCCCGGTATCCCAATTCTTCTAGTTTAAACCCAACAAGAACATCTAAGCAACAAACCTGAATTCACACATCAGTAAGCATTATTTTGACCAACATCTCTAACTGTTTAAATTACATGAATTTGTTCTTAGATTCACTATCAGCAGAAAACATCAAAGATAAGAAGAGCAGTGGGCATTAGGGTACTATGCAGGGGTATATCCTAAGCCTAATTTACTAATTCTTATCAGAGAAATATTAACAGCATGATTAAAATGAAATAAGACAGGAAACATCACCTGTAATATAGACCAGGATCCTGTGAAATTTGGTTGATTAATTGATGTGCAAAACTAGTCACATACACTGAGCTTAATAGCTGATACAATCCAAACTTTCTGCTCCCAGCCTACTAGATTACAAACTACTTAGCTACTTCCCCCAAAAAATGTTCTAACAGTTGAATGAATCCCTCGAATAGAAACAACAACAACAACAATAACAACCCCCTTTACAATATGTTCTTCAGGGGTTCTTATAGGAGAATGAATAATTGTGGAAGTAGGTGTAAATTAAATTGACTCGTCAAGACAGAGTGGAGGCAAAAGATCGAGCCCACTCTACTTAATGGCTCTACAACGCTGTATGTACTCTGTAACATGGCCTGGGAGTCTTTGTTAGGACGATATTTGACCTCAGATGTGTTCTTTGAAGTCCTTTTGGCTGTATGGTACTCTGTGGTAGCCTTCTGGAATAGGTAACATGGATAGAAGGTCTGCAGGCCTTCCATGCTTCCATAACTATTTTTTGACAATCTTAGAAGCTTCTGTTAGTGAAATAGCTTTTAAGAGCTCGAGGAGGCATGGAGACTTCTGTCGGAAGGTGTCCTTTCTGAGAAAATGTACTGCTACTGCTGAAGCATAGATATGGCTTGTTTCATGTGCTCTTTGGTCTTCAAATTGTGTCTTCTTCCTTTGAACATGGAATTAAACATTAAATCTTCAAAATCAGGCTCAAAAACCTTTAATCCTCTTGCTGATACACTTTTTCGCTGCTGTAATGGCCTCTCTGTGCTCTCAGTCACAGTGACTGTGACTATAGAGACAGAGTGAATCTGCCACTCAGTAATCCCTGCACAATGAAATAAACCAATTATAAAAACCCAGGGGAGTGGTGGATAAATGCTGTGGAAGCCTGTGGAATGGTGGCGGAATGGTGATGCAGGTGAAAAACCAATGGAAATCACTGTAGAATGGTGAAGATCAGGGCTAGTGAAAGTTTGGTGTACAGAGGGTCATAGGCCGTCCGATCAGATATGGAAATGGTAATCAACAGCCAGGATTTATGAATGGAGGTGTTAATAGTGTGTTAGGCGGAAAGAAAGGCCTTTGGTTTAATACACAAAGGTTCTAAATTTGGATGAAAACAAAGAAAAATGGAGAAAAATGTATGAAAGCGGGCCTTTTAATGGTGGTACCCGGCGAGCGGAGGGCGATTAGCTTTGGACCGTTGGATCTCAGGAGGAGATCAACGGTGGAGGTTAAGTGATGAAGTTAAAATAGGCTTTGATGAAAAATATGGATGAAATGCACGATGCGATATGGGCCGTTGATCTGATCAGATGGACGGCTGAGATTGATAATGGAGGTTGCGAGAGCAGCGGGAAGGAAGGCGGTTTTCAAGGGGAAAACCAGCGGTGTCGCGCAGCTTTAAGGTGGTTTAGAAATTCCTCAGAAAAAACGCAATATATGTCGCTGACCAACATGTGGCAAAACAAAACCACTTTCATCGCATAATTTTGGAGCGTTAAATCCCGGATGCCAAAATAACACAATATGCATGCTGGCCATTGGATTTGGGGTTGTGAGATCTAATGGTGGTGGATGGAGCGCGAAAATGAAAGATGCACTGGCGTTTAAGAGGTGAAAGGTCAATGGCGGGTTTGATCTCAGCTGTTAGATCTAAAATACGAACGATCAAGATTAAAAGGGGAAGTGGAGGCAAAAAGGGTTATGTGAACGGGCGGGATGAATGAGGGTTGTTAGATCTAAAGAGATCAACGGTTATGATTGGATCGGGGATGACCAATCGGGGACACATGGGTGGAGTGAGGAGAAATCTGGACCATGGGATCATGCGGGATGGATGGCTCAGATTCAATCGGGGCTCGCCAATCAGGAAGGGTCAGTTAACACGGGATTGGGCATTGCGACAGTGCAATTAAGTGATCAGCATCCAATCTTGAGACAGATCGAAGGCTTGTACGTAATCGAAAGGGGATAGGATAGAAGCAATGGGCGGAGAAAAGGTTAAGAGCGATAGCCGTCAGATTTATATAAATCAATGATGGAGACTGAAGCGGAGGTTCAATATAGAACAAAGTTCAATCGCATCAGGGAAACTCAATTAACAAAGAAATGCGCACATATGGAACGCTCCGATTGCGATAAGCACCTAGGGCTTTAGCGCTTGGTTCTGGGCATAGGTCATGTGGTGGGGAAGTGGTTAAGGGGCTAGCCGAAAGGGGCTTAAGCCTATTACAAAGTAAAAGTGGGTTTTTGGCTTAATCTTAATGTATTTTAAGGCCAAAAGGAGGGTTTCGGTAGAGGGAATAAGGTGTTTTAAGACCAAATAAAGGATATTATAAGGCTTAAACAGGGTTTTGGGGAGATTTAGAGGGTTAATGAGGGAAATTGAGAAGGGAAAAAGGTGATGAAGGCAGAGGCCTTGAGGGGACAAAATGGGCAAATGGAGGCCTTCTTGAAGCATTCTTCCCCTCAAAACAACAGGGATTTTTAATGGAAACAGCAGTGAAGATTTTTCAAAGGGAAAAGACACATAGAGGCTTCAAGAATGATATGTTTTTAGGGGAAATGTATTTCTTGAAGACTCAAAAGCATTTTATCCACTTGTTTGCTTGTCAAAAATTTCATAGGTGGCTAGCAGTGGCTCCACATGGGGATGGCATCTCCTTGAAGGTGTCAAGAATTCAGAAAATAATATTTGGAGTAGGCCAGATGCCTAGTACTTGACACATCCTTTCTTTTCTTTGATCAGCTGCCACAATCATGAAGACATTATATCAACAATAATATTCTCCCAACAACTTCCTACCCATACTATTGTCCTAAAATTTTTTCTTTTGGGTGCATTTGGACTTGCAGACCCCTTACATTGTCAATTTTTTGCAAATAGGAAAATAAACCTATTCTATTTCTACCCTTATTAATCCATGAGGCCAGATTAGACAGTTGGTCTCATAGCTTCTCTACCTAATCTAATATCTGCTAGGATTAGATTATCAAGCAGATTTCATTCTCTACATTCTAAGATAGAAATTGAAAAAAAGTCAAGACAGGATTAGACTGTCTGGCATGCTGTGGGCCATGGCATAAAGACAAAACTTCTCATGGACTGACACTTTGCAGAAATTAAAAACAACTAACTACATGCTCACGACTGAGCTTTATTTGAGCTTTCCTACCTACCCTACTCTAACTTGAAATATTTACAAGTCTAGCTTATAAACCTTCTTTTCCAATACAACCAGTCCATCAAGTGATCCCATGACTGGTCTTTCTTGCTCATCTCCTTGAACATGCTGGATAGGCAGGGCCACTCCCATTCTCTTTGTTCCTCAATAGCAGTTTTTAAAATTTTTCTTGTTGTCTACACCATGCTGCTCCAAATGACCTTTGATCCTTCTTCAATTGTTTGCAGGAAATGAACATAAGGATCATAAAATGATACCTGATTATGAATATTTGGCAGGCAGGCTTCAACCAATATTTCTCCCTCTTCCAATGGATCAAGGAAAAGACTCTCTTGAGAAAGATAATCTCCCTCATCTCCTCCATTTTCTGAACTGGAGGACTCATCATATATTGCAGTTGTGTCCTCTTGGAGCTCTGATATATTCTGCTCTGATGGGCTCAGCTCTGTGAAGAGATCCATGTATTCTTGAATAGGGGTACATTCCATCACTTCCTCTTTTTCAAGAGAAAGCTCCTTGTTTTCACCATGCTAAAAAATATCTTCTTCATTTTCCTCCTCATCCTTTAGGATGAAAGGCTACTGATCTCCATTTGTATGTAGATTGCTACTAATGATCTGAGGTGTAAAAGAGTGAAGATTCAATGAATCTTCATCTATTACTATGCTTTCATAACTTTCCCCATCAGTATCATAGATAAGTTGACTTGGTTCATTACTTCTCTGAAGTTTCTAGCCCTGATCTTCCTCCCATGAATCTACTGATGATGGTCCTGCAAGCTCAGTTTCCCATTGGAAACAATCATCATCAAACAGATCATAAATAGGAAAATCATATTTGTAACCAATGTCACCAATCACACATGCTGGATTCTCAACAAGTCTTTCTTCATTTTGATCCGCGGAAGGAGTTTTCTGGATCTGCATAATCAAACTCATTAGATGAATGAGCAAGAGTGTCTGTTCTATAAAATATTTCAGAGGTGAACTGCGTTTTTAATATTCGGTCCATCTCTTCTTCTGTCAACGGAGAGATTTCTATTTTAACATAGACAGAAGAACAACAGCCCTCTGTTTCTTGTACTAGTTGATCTGGAGGTCGGATGTCTTCTTGAGCCTCTTCTATAGAATCTTCACTTGTACTAGCAGGGAAACTTTGAGGAATTTCTGATGTTTCCTGAACTCTTTCTCCTTCCACATCAAATTCTGCATCTTCTAAGTGGTCTCTTATTTCCTCAAAGAAGTGTTCCCTATTGGCTTTCGCTATTAGGTCGTGATATGCTCCAGTCAGCATAGTACAAGACATAAGTAAACAATTAGGCAGTTCTTGATTACTTTCCTCTTCATCTTCTATAGACCCTTGAGCATCATACATGTCTTGTTCATTGTCTAGGTCTTGAGTTTGTTCCTTCTCTGAAAGAAGCATGGGCTACTCTAAATAATCATCATTTGCATTTAAATTCGCCTCATACATCTTCACCACCACTTCACCAAACATGTTTACTATTCTTGCTAAGCTATCCCACAAAGCATCTATCTTTGCATCACTGTCCATGCTTGGATCCATATTTGAAAGAAGAGGTCACTGTATCTTCTCGACTAGTTTTAGGGTCTTCTACCAGTGGAGTCATTTGGTCTGTTAGGAATTATGGAGTGTGGAGTTGCCAGGTGGATGAATTGACTGTTTGAAGCAGGCTACTGTCCACCATCAGCAATAAAAGCCAATCTAAAACTAGAGGTCAGATTTGTTCCCAGTGGAGTCGCCATTATGTTGGGGACGACAATGGGACACTAGACTAGATATTAGCAATTAAGTACTCTCAGATTTTTCCCCAGTGGAGTCGCCATTATGTTGGGGTTCTAGTGTTTTAGCCAGATTGGCAAGACCAAAAGACCGGACAACATCAGAACCACTTTGGGGCCCTAGGATCTAGCCCTCCTAGACCCGGAGAGGGATCTCTCCAATAAAACAAAGAATGATATATCTTTGAAAGCTCAAAATGAGATATTAGGCTAGGTATGAAGCACAAGGGGTTTAAAATGATTTGGTTGGTTGTTGGGTTGGGTTGGAGATCATTAACTGAGAAGGATATGGAATGAGAGGAATAGAGTAGCAGGAAGTTTCGGTAAAAGAGGATAGGTCAAGAATGTGCCATCCATTAGGCTATGGAGTCATGAAGGGAGATTACTTGAATAACAATTAGCTAAGGCTTTCATAGGGAAATTCATCTAAACTAAAGGATATTTTAGATAGATGGTGGAATGGAACATCAAGGAGTGAAATGGAGAGACACAAAGGGCAACTTAAGATCAATTCAGAGGTCATTTAACTCCAGGCCTGCTTTAGCATACTCTCAAAGGAAAAACAGAGTTAAGATTTAACACAAAACTAGACCTAAGATCAGAGAATGACTTTTAACCTTCAATGCTTTGACACCAGCCCCAAGGAATCTTAGAAAGGCCAACCTGTTGGAAAAGGACCCTGGTGGACAGGGCTAACTCTAAATCCATGGTATCTCAATTCTTCTAGCTTAAACCCAACAAGAACATCTAAGCAACAAACCCGAATTCACACATCAGTAAGCATGGTTTTGACCAACATCTCCAACTAGTTAGATTACATGAATTTGTTCTTAGATTCACTATTAGCAGAAAACATCAAAGATAAGAAGAGTAGTGGGAATTAGGGTACCATGAAGGGGTATATCCTAAGCCTGATTTACTGATTCTTATCAGAGAAATATGAACAGCACGATTAAAATGAAATAAGGCAGGAAACATCACCCATAATATAGACCAGGATCCTATGAAATTTTCTTGATTAATTGATGTGCAAAACCAGTCACATACACTGAGCTCAATAGCTGATACAGTCCAAACTTTCTCCTCCCAGCCTACTAAATTACAAACTACTCAGCTACTTCCCCCAACAACTGTTCTAACAGTCGAATGAATCCCTCGAACAACAACAACAACAAAAACCCCCTTTACAATATGTTCTTCAGGGGTTCTTATAGGAGAATGAATAACCGTGGAAGTAGGTGTAAATTAAATTGACTCATTAAGATAGAGTGGAGGCAGAAGATCGATCCCACTCTGCTAAATGGCTCTGCAACGCTATATGTACTCTGTAACATGGCCTGGGAGTCTTTGTCAGGTAGATATTTGACCTCGGATGTGTTTTTTGAAGTCCTTTTGGCTGTATGGTACTCTGTGGTAGCCTTTTGGAATAGGTAACATGGATAGAAGGTCTGCAGGCATTCCATGCTTCCATAACTACTGTCTAATAGTCTTAGAAGATTCTATCAGTGAAATGGCTTTTAAGAGCTCGAGGAGGCATGGAGACTTCTGTCAGAAGGTGTCCTTTCTGAGAAAATGTACTGATGATGCTGAAGCATAGATATGGCTTGTTTCATGTGCTCTTTGGTCTTCAAACTGCGTATTCTTCCTTTGAACATGGAATTAAACATTAAATCTTCAAAATCAGGCTCGAAAACCTTTAATCCTCTTGCTAATACACTTTGTCATTGCTGTAATAGCCTCTCTGCACTCTCAGTCATAGTGAATGTGACTGTAGAGACAGAGTGAATCTGCCACTCAGTCATCCCTACACAATGAAATAAACCAATTATAAAAACCCAGGGGAGTGGTGAATAAATGCTGTGGAGGCCTGTGGAATGGTGGCAGAATGGTGATGCAAGTGAAAAACCAATGGAAATCACTGCAGAATGGTGAAGAACCGGGCTAGTGAAAGTTTGGTGTAAAGAGGGTCGCAGGCCATCCAATCAGATATGGAAATGGTAATCAACGGCTAGGATTTATGAACAGAGGTGTTAATAGTGTGTTAGGTGGAAAGAAAGCCCTTTGGTTTAATACACAAAGGTTCTAACTTTATACGAAAACAAAGAAAAATGGAGAAAAATGTATGAAAGCGGCCTTTTAATGGTGGGACCCGGTGGGCGGAGGGCGATTAGCTTTGGATCGTTGGATCTCAGGAGGAGATCAATGGCGGAGGTTAAGTGATGAATTTAAGACAGGCTCCGATGAAAAATATGGATGAAATTTTCGATGCGATATGGGCTGTTGATCTAATCAGATGGACAGTCGAGATTGATCATGGAGGTTGCAGGAGCAGCGGGAAGGAAGGTGGTTTTCAAGGGGAAAACCAACGGTGTCGCACAGCTTTAAGGCGGTTTAGAAATTCCTCAGAAAAAACGCGATATATTTCCCTGACCGACATATGGCAAAATAAAACCACTTTTATCGCTTAAATTTGGAGCGTTAAATAACGGATGCCAAAATAACGTGATATGCATGCTGGCCGTTGGATTTGGGGCCGTGAGATCTAATGGTGGTGGATGGAGCGCGAAAAGGAAAGATGCATTGGCGTTTAAGCTGTGAAAGGTCAACGATGAGTTTTATCTTAGCCGTCAGATTTGAAATATGGACGGTCAAGATTAAAAGGGGAAGCGGAGGCAAAAAGGGTTATGTGAATGGGCGGGATGAATGAGGGCCATTAGATCTAAAGAGATCAACGGTTGCGATTGGATCGGGGATGACCAACTGGGGACACAGGGGCGGAGTGAGGAGAAATCTGGATTGTGGGATCATGCGGGGTGGACGGCTCAGATTCAATCGAGGCTCGCCAATCAGGAGGGGTCGATTAACACAGGATTGGGCGTTGCGACGGTACGATTAAGCGACCACTATCCAATCTGGAGACAGATCGACGACTCATATGTAATCGGAAGGGGATAGGAGAGAATAAATGGGTGAAGAAAAGGTTAAGAGCGATAGCCATCGGATTTATATAAATCAACAGTGGAGGCCAAAGCGGAGTTTCATAGAACAAAGTTCAATCGCATCGGGGAAACTCAATTAACAAAGAAATGTGCACATATGGAACGCTCTGATTGTGATAAGCGCCCAGGGCTTTAGCGCTTGGTTCTGGGTGCGGGTCATGTGGTGGGGAAGTGGTTAAGGGGCTGGCCGAAAGGGGCTTAAGCCTATTACAAATTAAAAGTGGGTTTTTGGCTTAATTTTAATGTATTTTAAGGCCAAAAGGAGGGTTTCGGTAGAGGGAATAAGGTGTTTTAAGACAAAATAAAGTATATTATAAGGCTTAAACAGGGTTTTGGGGATATTTAGAGGGTTAATGAGGGAAATTGAGAAGGGAAAAAGGTGATGAAGGCAGAGACCTTGAGGGGACAAAATGGGCAAATGGAGACCTTCTTGAAGCATTCTTCCCTTCAAAACAGTAGGGATTTTTAATGGAAACAGCAGTGAAGATTGTTCAAAGGACAAAGACACACAGAGGCTTCAAGAATGATATTTTTTCAAGGGAAATTTATTTCTTGAAGGCTCAAAAAAATTTTATCCACTTGTTTGCTTGTCAAAAATTTCATAGGTGGCTAACACAAGGTTTGCCTTAAAGTCGTACAATGGTTTATCGATATTAAAATGAAGAATTATTATTTGTGTTCTAGAGATTGACTGTAGGGGCATTTATTGGATATGTCACCTTTGAGAAAAGATGAGATCCAGAGGCTACCTAGCCCTTTATAAACTCTGGCTTTATAACTTGTAGAAGTTAACACTCAACAGACAGACTAAAATCTTATGGAAGTTCAAAATCCTATGAGAGTTCAACCACTTTAGGTTCAATTTTCAGGCCTTAAATTTTGCCTTGAATTAATGGGAGAAAGCCTTTAGTTTCTGGGAGAAATGACATTTACATAGTTTACAAAATTATTTTATGCACTTACTAAAACTACTAGTGGTATTGGTTGATGAAGTTAAGTCAAATGTCACACCTTTATGAGTTTGTGGGAGAAATGACAAATTGCCTTATAGTTTATGGGAGAAATGAAATAGAAATGACACATGCCTTAAATTTTTCCTAAAAGTTTATGGGAGAAGGGAGAAATGACAAATTGACTTATACTTTATGGGAGAAATGAAATATAAATGATGCATGCCTTAAATTTTGCCTAAAATTTTATGGGAGAAAGGATAAATGACACAAGTACAAGGTTTTCCTTAAAGTGGTAGTGGTTTATGGATATTAAAATGAAGAACTTCTATTTATGTTCCAGAGATTGACTATAGGGGCATTTACTAGATATTTCACCTATGAGAAAATATGAGATCCAGAAGCTACCTGGCCCTTTACAGACTCTGCCTTTAGAACTTGCAGAAGTTAACACTCAACAGACAGACTAAAATCCTATGGAAGTTCAAAATCCTATGAGAGTTCAGCCACTTTAGGTTCAATTTTTAGGCCTGAAATTTTTCCTTGAACTGATGGGAGAAATCCTTTAGTTTGTGGGAGAAATGGCATGTGCAAGGTTTGCCTTAAATTTTTTGGGAGAAATCACATCTAGAAATGACGTGCCTTAAATTTTGCCCAAGTTCCTAGAGTTTAAGATAGAAATGACATAGAAAGAAAAAACACATCTGGAAATGACATGCCTTAAATCTTTCCCAAGTGCCTAGAGTTTAAGACAGAACTGATAAGTTTGTGGGGGAAATGACATGTACATGGTTTGCCTTAAAGTTTAGTTTGCCTTGAAGTTTATGGGAGAAATCACATCTATAAACCTTTACTTTGACATCTATAAATAGGCTAAGAACATTAAAAAGGAATTTTCAACTTGCATTAGTTATGCCCTTAATAAGAAGTATGATTTAGCAACTAACATATTGTTTAATAATTTATAATAATGTCATTTTTGGCTTGTACTATCATTCATCCTTGATATGTACAAGAATTTTACAACTTGAACATCAACCTATACTATCATAATATCACTGTACATAATCTAGATTATTAATATCCATTACATCATAAAACACTCCACATTTAACATTTTACAAGATTATAAGAATCATGGAAGGTGTAAATTTAGGCACATTAATGAAACACATTGGGCTGATTTAAATATTACAAGAATTTTGAGTTGTTGAATTCTCTGTGTGAATTTCTTTACGGTGTTTAATTCTATTCATTCTGTGTGAATTTCTGTTCATTCTGTTGATGAATTCTGTGTGAATTTCTGTTCATTTTGTTGCTAGATTTTGTGTGAGTTTCTTAATTCTGTTCATTCTGTTGCAATTAACTTAAATAAAATGTGTTCTGGAAATACATTGCACAAAATACTTGAATTAGTTTAAGTATCATAATTGAGATGTACATAGAAATATTTTTAATGTAATTATAAAAAAATAAATATGTACAGTACATGTGTGGAGGGAAAACACAGAGTATAAGAGACTAAAGATATTTGTACAAGAGGGCTTTTCCTGAATTATAAAAGAATAGATTTGTGTAAGAAAATATAAAACTAATTATACTTTGAACTGAGTTAAGAAAGTCAAAGTAGTGATTCTAAAAAGCCTGGAATTTTAGGATGTAAATATATATAAGAATCAGAGGCAAATGGAATGAAATAAATGAAATTATATACCTTTGTTATCAAATCTGGAGTTGGATATAAATTATCGATTTCTGCATCAAAAACTTGAAAAGAAAGAAATTCTAGATCTTTGTTATAGTTTCCAAGAGTGACATGAAGGATCGAAACAAGGGAAATAGAAAATCAATGAAAAAAATTAAGAAATTAAAAATAACAAAATCGGAAATACATGAGTGAAATTAAAATCGAATTTCATTAATAATGAGGTAAAGTAAGTCTTCTCTAGTATTATTATTAGAATTCAAAATTTCATACATAATATCATAGTTTCCATTAACGATCAGTACGAGGGTACTGGATTTAGAAATAGCAATTTTTTTTCCAGAAATCAAATTTCATTAATAATGAGGTAAACTAAGTCTTCATTTTGTTGCAATTAACTCAAATAAAATGTGTTCTGGAAATACATTGCACAAAATCACTGAATTATTTAAATTTTCATAATTGAGATGTACATAGAAATATTTCTAATGTAATTATAAAAAATTAAATATGTACAGTACATGTGTGGAGGGAAAACACAGAGTATAAGAGACCAAGGTTATTTGTACAAGAGGGTTTTTCCTGAATTATAAACAAATAGATTTGTGTAAGAAAATATAAATCTAATTATACTTTGAACTGAGTTAAGAAATTCAAAGTAGTGATTCTAAAAAGCCTGGAATTTTAGGATGTAAATATATATAAGAATCAAAGGAAAATGGAATGAAATTAACGAAATTATATACCTTTGTTATCAAATTTGGAGTTGGATATAAATTATTGATTTCTGCAACATAAGCTTGAAAAGAAAGAAATTCTAGATCTCTGTTATATTTTCCAAGAGTGACATGAAGGATCGAAAAAAGGGAAATAGAAAATCAATGAAAAAATAAAGAAATTAAAAATAACAAAATCAAAAATACATAAGAGTGAAATTGAAATCGAATTTCATTAAGGCAGGCAAGTATCTATCTATCTCTAGGTGGGTAAATCTCAAAGTTAAGGCACTATCATGAAAGCATATCCTAGCAATGTTGGTTGTCTAAATAAATCAATTGTATCTGTAAGCTCGTCCCCCCGAAAGCTCAATAGTAGTATTATATAAATAACAATAATCATGGATAGGTGATATCATATTGGAATACTGAGCTTAGCTTAGTTGGTGTATCTGCTTAGATTACACATTGGTATATAGGTAATCAATTACAACCATTACTCTAGTGATATAAGCTCTATGTAGTCAATTAGCTCATCTTGAATAGATATGGATAATATGTATATCATCGTAAGTATAACATGATTAAGATGTGATGTATATACTCTTATACTAGGTAATTTTTTTACCATGGTTAAGTTATGGCCATTACAAATAGAGTAATGAATAGCACTACTGATAACAAGAGATATGAGATCGAACTAGCATAATGAATGGTAATCACACCATGTATGCCTTGTAAGTTGATTCCATATTAGCTCTTCTCTATGATATCAGTATGAATAAGGTGAATGATTGCCCTATAACATGAGTAGTTACTACAAGCTCAGAACATGAAATTACCAGCTTATGCATAATATAAGTACTACTATAATCGTGTTTACACATGAATATAAAGTGTTAATATATACATCACTACTAATAATTATGTAGAGACTTATATGCTTATATGTGAATAGTGTAAGTACCATATGTATTCAGACTATTAAGCTTTCTGTGAGAAGGTGATATAAAGCTCTTTGTAAGTAGAAGTTATACCACCAACATCGAGCTTATTATGGAAACATAGTAGATAAGCTTATATGAACCAACGTAGATGAGTACTACAGCTTGTAAAGGTAATGAAAGAACAGAGAAACATGGAAGCTGCTTATACCTGTAATTAGCTTATACCATATTACCTCTTACTTAACCAGTTCTAAGTTGTTATATTGGTACAATGTGATTAGCACTTGTAGTATATAGTTGTACAAGATATGACTAAGTATAAGTATTAGAAAGTCCTGCTGTGTTGAAGGTATCTAATTGAGTGAGTTCATGTGGTTTAGATGTTATGCTCTTATGTACGTGATGTACTGGTTGGTGATGTAATTGTGTAGTATATGTGATGTGTTGGTTCCTGCTGTGTATCTAATGGAGAATGGCTGGGTAGTGAATTGAGAATGCTGGTAAGTGGTTAAATTCGAGTACAAAGGGTTTAAGTGTTGTCCAAATGATGGATAGTACCCGGTCGAATTCCTAACTTAATTTGCATGCTATAATAGAGGTTTATTTCAATTACCATACCATCTCCAAAATTACATGAGAAATAGCGGTAGCAGTAGGAAGTTGCCCCAACAATGGGGCAACACCAGTAGCAAGTGGGATAGAAGGTTGATTCTTCAACTGGAAGTTCATGCTGTTTGTTAAGCAAGTGATACAAGAAGTATAGACATCAGCATATCCCTTATAATATTGAGAGAGTGAATTCTACAATACCTACATGTCCTGATGATTTACTAGAATCACATATATCTATCTATATTGATTGGTCCCGGTCAATCAAGGTTTTAAATCGAACCAGGTGGGTTGGTAGCATGCACGTAAGTAAAGGGAAGAAGGTAGGCTTCAAAAGTGAGTATGACTTAAGTGCTTGCATAGGCTCCATCAAAGAATCCTCTCACATAGACATTCATATTAATAGACATTTTGTCCAATTTTTGCTTATAGCTGAAATATGATTAGGAACCTATTCATTAGAAGAATTCATAAAGTTGACGATAATCATAAAGGGATTAGTCTGAGAGTTTTTAAAAATAAACTTATTCTGATGATTCCATATTACCCATAAAACATAAGCCAATAAGTAAGGGATTCTAGAACATGTGTTATTTTTAGTTGAGTTCTACAAACAAGCTTTTAAAGACAAACCAAACCAACATAATTATAGTTGAAAGGAACTAATAGCAAACTCTAAAATTTCTATTTGATTATTCATTCATCTATGATAGCATACCTGTAAATTCAATGACAGAGGATCAGGATAGCATACCTGAAAATTCTGAGACGACAAGAGGACAAACTTGCAATGAGAAGACGAGCATGAGTCGGGAGATCGCAGAAGACAAATGGAGGACGCAGAGCAAATTCCCTACTACCAAAAAAAATTAAAATTAAAATCAAACAAAAAAAATTACAAAAAAAACAGAGCAACACCTCACCTCGTCGTCGCGGCGCAACAGAGAAACACCTCACCTCACCTAGTCGCCCCTAACACAGATGCAAGACAGCAGATAGACACCTTGTCACCCCTGCAAACACAAAAATTTGAGACAAAAAGATGTGAGATAGTGAACAGAAACCTCATTGCCCCTGCAAACACACAGAGGCGAGCAACAATGGTAATACCCTCGAAACCTGTTCGGGTTTGCGGGCCGATATATTTATAAGAACAAGTTCGGTCGGACTATTTTAAAATTTTGGCCGAATTGTTGGGAAAATGACTTTTCCACCCCCAATTCTCACAAAAGTGTAACCCACCTTCATAAATAAATATATATATATAATTTTAAGGTCACGGCCAAGCAAGACATCAAATAGGTGTATGAGACCCCCTTGTTT
Source organism: Pinus albicaulis (assembly GCA_034641835.2). Taxonomy (NCBI): domain Eukaryota; kingdom Viridiplantae; phylum Streptophyta; class Pinopsida; order Pinales; family Pinaceae; genus Pinus; species Pinus albicaulis. Next base: position 1,072,801,270 of record CM076579.1, on the reverse strand, counting down.
GTGGGACAAGGGACCCACCTCTACATAATGATTTCACTACTGAAGTCTATGAAGGCATACATACTCTACTCCCTTATGGTTTTGAACATGTTACCTCTTAGGAGGAAACACATGCTCTTAACCATGAGGGCCACTCAAGTTGTAATCATTAGGCTCACTCAAGTTGTAGACACATCTCAACTACATGGATGAGCTTATTGTTGAGATTTTGGAGTAGCATCGAGTGTGCTCTAGCTCTGAAAATTTGTGGAGGGGTTGGAACACGTGAGATATCCAAGACCCATAAAGCATTTGGAGAGATTCCATCTGGTGTAAGAGTTATTCAAATAATTAAATTTTTAATGGGGACTCTAAGTCTAACTTAGGGAAATTAAAAAATTAAAGTGAATTAATTTACACATGTGATGAGAATAATCTAAATGGCATGGATCAAGCATTATTTTAATCTTAGTCATTGATTAGAGATTAGATCACGGTCTTTGGTTAACAAGAAAAGTATAAAAGAAAGGCTTGGGGTTAGTTGGAGAGCACACACAAAGCAGATGCATTGAAGAGAAGTCGAAATTATGGGTGAGGTTTGCTGAGGATTTCGAAGTGAGTTTGCAGTGCAGTTAGGGGCAGAGATCGGCAAGGGATTATATGATCTAGGGTCAAGGATACAACAGTAGAGAGGCAGCATCGTACTAAGGCAGCGCAAAGGCCAGCAGGAGGGACGCGACCCAATGAAGTTGATGCAGAGGTCATGTAAGAGGGTGACACAGAGGTAGCGCAGAGGCCTTCAGAGTGACACAGGGGCAGCGCAGAGGCCTTCAGAGTGATGTAGGTTGGCGCAGTTGCAGGAAGAGTTGCATTGGGGTTCTACTAGGCCAAAAAGGGCTCTTTATATATAAATCCCAATTGAGGGTGTGATTCAACCATATTTTATATCTCCTAGTGATAAGGTACAACTACTGTGTATTTTCTTTGTAGGGAAAAAAAAATTTGGTGCCCATAATGTTGTATTCATGTTATCACTCAGGTTTTCCTTGAAGTTGTAAGAAAAGGAAAGTATACCCGAGGTAACCACAAACCAACCTTCAGATGCAGAATCTAGCCAATCTGCATCCAGAGAGGGCTCTCTCTTTATAATTTATCTTTGTTATTAGAAAGTTTTAGGCTAGTTATAAGTCCAAGAGTTTTGATTTGGATTGAATGGTGGAATCTGCCAACTAAGGGCAAGGTTGAAGATTTTCATTCCATTGGGCTATGGAGTCAAAGGATGGCTTTACTAGATTTCTATTCTACACACAAGATGGCTTTGCAGGGCAAGATAGCCAAATAGAGAATAATCCTTAAAATTTAAAGTGGATGGAATGGGTTTGAAGGGATGAAAGGCAGTTAAGAATCTTTCACCATGTTCAAAAGAAAGAAATGAAATGACTACAAATAAAGAGCAGTGAAGAATTCTTTACTATAGTAACCAAAATGTTTAAATTAGCGAAGCAAGATCAATTAAGAACTCGTTGCTTATAACTAATTTAGAGGAAAACATTTAGAATAATCACAACTGAACTTAGAGTACAATTAAGTAAATTCTGAGCTATTCTTTTATGTCAATTATTCAGAAATGGACACAATGATATTATAAACAGATATAAAACTTAAGACATAGGATAGAAAGACTTATTGAACTGCAGTCTGACACATGAATCCTGCAAAAAGTCTTGAGCTTCAAATTGTCATCCAGCAAGCCACAAATAAATTTCTTCAAAACACTTTTTATTCCAAAAACATCAATGTCACAGTGAAGTAGTAGAATCCACCCAAAATACTTCCAAGAGTGAAGTATTTATACAAATTCTAAACTAAAATATCTTGAAAAAATATCAAAATTGGTTCACAAATCTCTCCAACTATTTTACATAAATAGAACTTAAGTAAAGGACACTCAAACTAATGCATATATTTGGCACTATTTTGTATGTATAGTTGATTACAAAGAGGAGAATTCGAATTTGATCCAACTCTTAGTTGATGATGAGGCATCCAAGTCACTAACTGCTTCCCTTTTTTGTGAATTCTGCTCCAACAATTCTGCAAACTTGGGGTCCAATGATATCTTTGTGTTTCTCAATCTATAATAGATATGTGAAAAGTGAAATATTTTCTTGTAGATAAATATGTTAGTGAGATAAACCTCTTTCATTTTCCTAAAATTCCTCTCCAGCTGTGCACAATAGGCTCTGCAAAACTATGTGTAAAACAGAGTTTTACAGATTCTGAAAAATAGCCTGTAAATATGTGCATGTATCTCTCATTCTGAAATCAATGTGAAAAAAATGAGATAGGGTTTTGTAGATGGGTCTCTTAGGAACATAAACCTCCTTCAGTTTTTCAAAATTCATCTTGGATTGATCACAATAGTTTCTGCAAAACTATGACTAAAATATGCAATTTCTGCAAAAATGTTCCTTCTTGTTGTGTTTTTCATCTTTTCACTTTTTTGTTCCTTTGACTATTTTACTTTCACTTTCAACGAAAATCATTGTTAGTGAAATTATTTGCATCTCTTTTTACCATTTTATTGCCTTTTGTATTTACTTTTACTGTTTACCCTTGACCGCTCTGTAACTTCATTTTAACTTTCACTCTGACTTTTACCTGATACACTTTAAACACTGATACTATTTAGCTGTTATGCTTTCTAACCTCTGTTTGAATAGATTTGATAACACTCTTGGAGTAAACAAGTCTTATGACTAGTATTAAGATTGTTTATTCAAGGATGTGGTCTTCTGATCACCTGTTTTATGAAAAATGTCGAAATTAACAGGCACTGGTTAACGGCGGATGAATGCTTGGGCACTGGTCCAACAATGGCGTTCAGCAATTTTAGTTGACAGCAGTTTGACAGGGGATTTTTCAAATTTCTCAGCAGAGGGCGCAATCACTTTCAACAGACAGAATGATAGAAAATATGCGGAATTTTGTTTTATTTGCAAAGTCAATGGGATTTTTTATTATTTTTGAGAACGACGTCATCAGTGTACGGGAGGACACGTCACCGGGGTCGGGCGGTAAGCGGTAAATTCCGCACCGCTTTCGGGAGTTGGCGGTATTTGGTGAAATGGGAGCGATTTCATTCAGAGATTAACACGTGGCGATGGCACTGTTTTGAAACCACCGCGATTTCGTGAGTTAATTATCGGACGGGGGACAGTCAGCGGAATGCACGATCGCCGTTGATTTTCGATGGAATGATCCAACGGACGACGGGACGGGGAGATGATATGGGAATTAATGTGCGGGCCCGACATGATTAATTATAATTTAATCATTCCGGGAGGGTTTTCATTGGAGGTTAAACGAATAATTAATCCAGATGATTAATTAATTTCGGTGGTTTAATAGGGGTCGGGGTACGGAGACTCGGGGTTTTTCGAAGTTTTGGTTTAAATTAAAACTTCGAGTATTATTTTATTTTTTCGTTTAAAACATACAACATATGTTTAAAACCTTTTCAATATTTTTATTATATGGTAATAAATTAATGCAATTTATTAACCATAGGGGCGGGGATAGTTTATAAGGATATGTTTTTAACCAAAGGGTATTGTAATGAGGGATTTTATTTCAAACATATGGAATTAAATACTTTGGCTAAAAATCTATAATAAGAGAGTTTTGGGGATATTATCATAAAAGGGAGTTAAATATAATAGGATAAGGTATTTTATTAAGGATTTAATAAATAAATCAGATGTTAATATGACAAAGGGACAAGGAAAACTCAAAATACTTTACACAACTAAGAAAGTGAAGATTTCTGAAGCAAATTCCATTATATCAACTTCAACACTTAGATTTAGAATAGTAAGTGATTTTGAGGGGATTTTATGAAATATAGCATGATTTTCCTAAGTAAAATGAGATTTTACTTAGGAAAAGATTTAAAGTGAATAAGTGTAATGATGAATAATCTCAAGTACTAAGGTCTTTTCAATTATTGGGCCGAGGGTCCGGTCCCTCCAAAAGTCAAGGAAATGCCTTGAGCCCCTTTAATCTTCAAATACCTAGCACTTTGGGGAAATTAGTAAAAGCTTAGGGGAGAAAGTGAGATGGGAAGTTAATGATTCTGACTTTGCCTTCTATGAAATACTTCCAATGTATTTTCTGCTTCAGTACTTGTGATGAAAGTAAAGGATTAAACACATTTAGCACCATCATTCATCACATGAAACTTTGCAACACCATCTACCTACCCTATCTACTTTACTCTACCATTTTCTCTTCTTTAGTAGGGTGCACTTAGGCTGGCAAACCCTTATCAATCTTCTTTTCTTTTACATGGAAAATCTGTCTAATTCTACACTTATTACATCCAAGGGCTCAGATTAAACTGTTGAGCACCTTTTATTAACTCTACCTATCTACTTATCTGCCAAGATTAAATAGTTTGGTCAGATATTTATTCTCTATTCTACAACATGAAATTGAAAATGAATGAGTCAAGTTTATACAGTTTGACTCTTCATAAATTGTGGCAAAGTTCAACAAGCTGCACACAATTACTTATTTACAAAATATGAAATAGTAGTGGCATTTGGATTTGCACACTTTCCTTGGTCTATTTTTGTTTGGGGTTCATTTTTTCACTTTTTTGACCATTTTATTCTTTTCACCCTTTTGATTTTCCTTTTAGGGTATACCCTCTTTACATTTTTTAAATTTTTTGATTTTTTGGTTTTTCAAGAATATGGAACACCTTTGCTCAAGAAAAAGGTTTGAACATATTCCATAGTTCAATCAAGAAAATCATGAAAAATGACACATATTGGTATAGGAGTCTAACACTGGCTCCACTTGGGGATGGGTTTTCCTTGTGAAAAGTCAAGAATAGCAGGTCAGTTGCCTCAAAATGTCTTCAAACTAAACCATGTAATCTCCTTCTTCTGGTAGCTTTATTGTATATATGATAGTAAAACTTCTGAAGCTTAGGGCTTTCACTTCGGGCTTCAACTCCAGTAAGTTACTATCCACTCAAAACTTAAAACTTTTTTGCCCAGTTAGGAATTTTCTTCCTTGTTCCAGTCCCAAACATGAATTTGTTGTGGTTGAAAATCTTGAATTGAATATAGTCCTTTTTCTGCAACCTGAAATCTGATCTAAAACTAAAACAACACACAAAAAATTTCAAACCAACTTAATGAAAAACTAGCTGAAAATTGAAAAACTAAAAAAAAATGCTCAAAATTCTGAGCTTATTAGCACTCATCTACCTACTCAATCTACTGTTCAACTGCTAGTTAGGTAAAATGAAATATCCAATGCAACCATTCAAGCATTATGTACTTTGATAGATTTTGTTTCATTTTCTTGTTGATTATCAAAATTGTACTTCTGCAACCTATTAGAAACTTGTCAACAAATGAGAGGATAAGGAAACACTTGATTTCCTTTGTTGACTCTAGAAACTGTACAAAAGGATCTTCCAAAATATATACACTAATGTTTAACTGATCTGAACAACTGTACATCTGTTCTGGATGGCCTCCATACCATGAATATGAAATGCTATTTTCATCTTTATCTCCCTGTAAACTTTGAGATAAGATTTGTGATGATATTCCTACTGATTGTAATGTTTGAGTGTTGAATCCTTTATCATCTTGATTCTGAAAATCATAGTTAGTTAATAGAGGAATGCTTTGAATGCCTTCAATATTCAACATATCTGCTATTGGATCCTGAAAATCTTGGGAAAATTGTTGGAACCTATGACATATAAAATTCCATGGGACTTCATAAACTTCAACAAGTTTCCCATTCTTTTCTTTAAATATGTTATACCACATTTCCTTTAAAAGCTGAAATGGTTAAAAAAATAGTGGTATGGAACTTTCTTGTGTCATTTGATCATTTATTTCAATGGGAACTGATAACTGCAATTGTGAAACTGAAAAATCTTGATCAATAGTTTCATTATCTTTTTTGTTGTCAATCACAATTCCTAAATATTGCTGATTATTGATGGCATGATAGTTTTCTCTAATGAACTGAAATGAAGCAAAACAAAGAGGTAAAGAATCTTCACTTATTTCCACATTTTCTGCTCTTCCTTCCTCACTCTCATGGCTGATCTGTATTGGCTGATCACTGTCTTCAATCTGTTGAAACTGAATTTTTTCATCCTCCAAACTAGCTTCTGATATCTCTGTAAAGTTAGCTTGACTTTGGAGAACATAACTATCATCATAATGATCATACTTAGGCAAATCATAAAAATAAGGAATGTCATCAAACATACACATTAGAACAACATATTCCTCTTCCTCATATTGATTTGTAAATTCACTTTCTAATTTATGATAATTTGAATTAAAAGGAATTTGTTCATGGCTATCAACGTCTTCTATTTCTTCATGGTGATTTTGAATAAAAAATTCTTCTTTCATAGTGATCTCCTGTGTTATTTCATCTAGTTTTCTTACCAAAAGGTTGAGTTTTACCTCTGTAATGTTTTTATTTTCCTCTTCTTCTGCTTTCAACTTTTCCTGTTTGATTTGCAGATTAACTTCCACATCAACTGCAATGTTCTGCATCTGTACAAGTGTTTTTGGATCTCTTTCTCTTAATCGAAATTCTATTTCTGGATCAAAGGCACTTGGATAATGCAAGAGGGCTGAATCATGAGGAGGTCTAATATTTTCTGGCATTGAATAATAAACTTGATTAAATCTGTCAGAAAATTGTTGTATTGTTTCATTTGGATGTCTTTTTAATTGATTATATTCTTCCATGATCACAAAATGATTAACTTTGATTATCCATCTATCAAGGAAAAGTTTGATAAACTGCTGGAAATTTGAGATGCTAGCATTAGGCAGATTTTTGAACCAACTCTTTATTCTATTTTGGAAAGAAAGAGCAAAAAGTCTGATTTTAACATCATCTTCATCAATCTCAAATAAATCCAAATAATTTTCAAAACCTTGAATATGTTTTTGGGTAGTGATACCATTCTCTCCATCAAATCTAGGAAGATACTTGTAGTATTTTTTAGGAAAATCATGGAGTATAGGAGGTAAAATAAGGGGCTTATATCTATCTGGAACTTTATATGGTACAACGATATGTACAGGGATTGTAAGATCAGTCTTGATTATCTGAGGCTTCTTAATTGGAAAATGATCATCATTAGATTCATAAGAAATCTACTCAAAGAGATTAGGAGAATTATTACTTACAAACTTCAAAGGAAAATAACTAAAAACTAATCTAAGATCTTCTATAAAATACAATATACATTGAAAAAATTTCTTAATGAGAAAGAACATAATGTCTTGGATTAAGATCCAAGTTGAAAGCCTGATCTTTCCATATTGTCCTTTGAGGTTCATTCCTCCAGTGGAGTCTTAATTATGAAATTTATTTGGAGTCGCCAGGTGGATGATTTTAACCTTTGTGTGTCTGATCCCTGTCCACCATCATAGATCAGATCTAAACCTGTAAAACATTTTTGAAGAAAAAGTTAGTTCTTTAGGAAACCAAACTTTGAGTATTTTATGATTATTTAGTTTTTTATGAATTTTCAAAACAACTTCTATGATTTCTTTAAGAGGCTTTAGATATGAGATTTAAATTTTCTTAAAGATTTATTGAACTAGAGAAACTGATTGAAAGTTTGAAACCAAAGTTCAGTTTATAAGCTAGACCAGAGATAGATTGAAGTAGCATTTATTTACTATGCAATTGCAGAGCAAAAGCAGTTCAAAGACTACCTGGCTGATCTTCAGGCTCTGTCTGTAGCTTATAAGCAAACAATAGTAACAATTAAAATGATTCAGAGTCCCCAGTATGGTCGCCACTATGTTATCACTCAGGTTTTCCTTGAAGTTGTAAGAAAAGGAAAGTATACCCGAGGTAACCACAAACCAACCTTCAGATGTAGAATCTAGCTAATCTGCATCCAGAGAGGGCTCTCTCTTTATAATTTATCTTTGTTATTAGAAAGTTTTAGGCTAGTTATAAGTCCAAGAGCTTTGATTTTGTTTGAATGGTGGAATCTGCCAACTAAGGGCAAGGTTGAAGATTTTCAGTCCATTGGGCTATGGAGTCAAAGGATGGCTTTACTGGATTTCTATTCTACACACAAGATGGCTTTGCAGGGCAAGATAGCCAAACAGAGAACAATCCTTAAATTTTAAAGTGGATGGAATGGGTTTGAAGGGATGAAAGGCAGTTAAGAATATTTCACCATGTTCAAAAGAAAGAAATGAAATGATTACAAATAAAGAGCAGTGAATAATTCTTTACTATAGTAACCAAAATGTTTAAATTAGCGAAGCAAGAGCAATTAAGAATTCGTTGCTTATAACTAATTTAGAGGAAAACATTTAGAATAATCACAACTGAACTTAGAGTAAAATTAAGTAAATTCTGAGTTATTCTTTTATGTCAATTATTCAGAAATGGACACAATTATATTATAAACATATATAAAACTTAAGACATAGGATAGAAAGACTTATTGAACTGCAATCCGACACATGAATCCTGCAAAAAGTCTTGAGCTTCAAATTGTCATCCAGCAAGCCACAAATAAATTTCTCCAAAAATTTTTTTATTTCAAAAACATCAATGTCACAGCGAAGTAGTAGAATCCACCCAAAATACTTCCAAGAGTGAAGTATTTATACAAATTCTAAACTAAAATATCTTGAAAAAATATCAAAATTGGTTCACAAATCTCTCCAACTATTTTACATAAATAGAACTTAATTAAAGGACACTCAAACTAATGCATCTATTTGGCACTATTTTGTATGGATAGGTGATTACAAAGAGGATAATTCGAATTTGATCCAACTCTTAGTTGATGATGAGGCATCCAAGTCACTAACTGCTTCCCTTTTTTGTGAATTCTGCTCCAACAATTCTGCAAACTTGGGGTCCAATGATATCTTTTTTTTTCTCAATATGTAATAGATATTTTAAAAGTGAAAGAGGTTATTGTAGATAAATATGTTAGTGAGATAAACCTCTTTCATTTTCCTAAAATTCCTCTCCCGATGTGCACAATAAGCTCTGCAAAACTATGTGTAAAACAGAGTTTTACAGAGTCTGAAAAATAGCCTGTAACGATGTGCATGTATCTCTCATTATGAAATTAATGTGAAAAAAATGAGATAGGTTTTTGTAGATGGGTCTCTTAGGAACAAAAACCTCCTTCATTTTTGTAAAATTTTTTTCTGATTTGCCACAATATTCTCTTCAAAATTATGACTTAACAGGAATTTTCTGCAAAAAGTGTTTTCCAACATTGTTTAATATTTCCAAAAACATAATGGTTGTTAGAAACGTGAGAGAGGTTTTTGTATATGGCCCTCTTAAGAACATAAACCTCCTTCAGTTTTTCAAAAGTCATCTTGGATTGATCACAATAGTTTCTGCAAAACTATGACTAAAATATGCAATTTCTGCAAAAATGTTCCTTCTTGTTGTGTTTTTCATCTTTTCACTTTTTTGTTCCTTTGACTGTTTTACTTTCACTTTCAACGAAAATCATTGTTGGTGAAAGCATTTTCATCTCTTTTTACCATTTTATTGCCTCTGTATTTACTTTTACTATTTACCCTTGACCGCTCTGTAACTTCATTTTAACTTTCACTCTGACTTTTACCTGATACACTTTAAACACTGATACTCTTTAGCTGTTATGCTTTTTAACCTCTGTTTGAATAGATTTTATAACACTCTTTGAGTAAAAAAGTCTTATGACTAGTATTAAGACTATTTGTCCAAGGATGTGGTCTTCTGATCACCTGTTTTATGAAGAATGTCGAAATTAACAGGCACTGGTTAACGGCGAATGAATGCTTGGGCACTGGTCCAACAATGGCGTTCAGCAATATTAGTTGACAGCAGTTTGACAGGGGATTTTTCAAATTTCTCAGCAGAGGGCGCAATCACTTTCAACAGACAGAATGATAGAAAATACGCGGAATTTTGTTTTATTTGCAAAGTCAACGGGATTTTTTATTATTTTTGAGAACGACGTCATCAGTGTATGGGAGGACATGTCACTGAGGTCGGGCGGTAAGCGGTAAATTCCGCACCGCTTTCGGGAGTTGGCAGTATTTGGTGAAATGGGAGTGATTCCATTCAGAGATTAACACGTGGCGATGGCACTGTTTCGAAACCACCGCGATTTCGCGAGTTAATTATCGGACGGGGGACAGTCAGCGGAATGCACGATCACTGTTGATTTTCGATGGAATGATCCAACGGACGACAGAACGGGGAGATGGTATGGGAGTTAATGTGCGGGCCCGACATGATTAATTATAAGTTAATCATTCCGGGAGGGTTTTCATTGGAGGTTAAACGATTAATTAATCCAGATGATTAATTAATTTCGGTGGTTTAATAGGGGTCGGGGTACGGAGACTCGGGGTTTTTCGAAGTTTTGGTTTAAATTAAAACTTCGGGTATTATTTTATTTTTTCGTTTAAAACATACAACATATGTTTAAAACCTTTTCAATATATTTTATTATATGGTAATAAATTAATGAAATTTATTAACCATAGGGGGCGGGAATAGTTTATAAGGATATGTTTTTAACCAAAGGGTATTATAATGAGGGCTTTTATTTCAAACATATGGAATTAAATACTTTGGCTAAAAATCTATAGTAAGAGGGTTTTGGGGATATTATCATAAAAGGGAGTTAAATATAATAGGATAAGGTATTTTATTAAGGATTTAATAAATAAATCAGATGTTAATATGACAAAGAGACAAGGAAAACTCAAAATACTTTACACAACTAAGAAAGTGAAGATTTCTGAAGCAAATTGCATTATATCAACTTCAACACTTAGATTTAGAATAGCAAGTAATTTTGAGGGATTTTTATGAAATATAGCATGATTTTCCTAAGTAAAATGAGATTTTACTTAGGAAAAGATTTAAAGTGAATAAGTGTAATGATGAATAATCTCAAGTACTAAGGTCTTTTCAATTATTGGGCCGAGGGTCCGGTCCCTCCAAAAGTCAAGAAAATGCTTTGAGCCCCTTTAATCTTCAAATACCTTAGCACTTTGGGGAAATTCGTAAAAGCTTAGGGGAGAAAGTGAGATGGGAAGTTAATGATTCTGACTTTGCCTTCTGTGAAATACTTCCAATGTATTTTCTGCTTCAGTACTTGTGATGAAAGTAAATGATTAAACACATTTAGCACCATCATTCATCACATGAAACTTTGCAACACCATCTACCTACCCTATCTACTTTACTCTACCATTTTCTCTTCTTTATTAGGGTGCACTTAGGCTGGCAAACCCTTATCAATCTTCTTTTCTTTTACATGGCAAATCTGTTTAATTCTACACTTATTACATCCAATGGCTCAGATTAAACTGTTGAGCACCTTTTATTAACTCTACCTATCTACTTATCTGCCAAGATTAAACAGTTTGGTTAGATATTTATTCTCTATTCTACAACATGAAATTGAAAAATGAATGAGTCAAGTTTATACAGTTTGAATCTTCATAAATTGTGGCAAAGTTCAACAAGCTGCACACAATTACTTATTTACAAAATATGAAATAGTAGTGGCATTTGGATTTGCACACTTTCCTTGGTCTATTTTTGTTTGGGGTTCATTTTTTCACTTTTTTGACCATTTTATTCTTTTCACCCTTTTGATTTTCCTTTTAGGGTATACCCTCGTTACATTTTTTAAATTTTTTGATTTTTTGGTTTTTCAAGAATATGTAACACCTTTGCTCAAGAAAAAGGTTTGAACATATTCCATATTTCAATCAAGAAAATCATGAAAAATGACACCTATTGGTATAGGAGTCTAACAATTCATATTTTGCATAATAATAAAACTCTCTAGAGTTATTGCACAAGTTTTCCTGCATTGGATTTTTCCGGGGACATTTTTCCGAAAAATCTGTGTGTCATTTTGTCATATGTGTGTGATGTTCAGTAAATGATATGTAGTTGTGTAGGATGTTATTTTTGTTTACTTTGAATTTGTTTTAAATATTTAGTTAAATAACTTGTGTAATAAATTGAGTAGGAGAAGTAAATCAATAGTTAGCATTAGGGTTTTCGTATGAAGGATTCATAAATTTTCACATGGTCTCACAACATTGCAGATCAAGCTTAACCATCACGAAAGCGGTTGAAGATAATTTTTTTTGGGAGGGTAGCTAAAGCAACATTGATCTGGAAGAAGGCATCATAGCACCAGCGGGACAATAGAACCTGCAGAGGTGATGCAAAGTCATTCTACTCAAGCAGAGGCTGATGCAGCTCCAGATAGGTAACACAAAGCTAGTCTACTCACGCAGAGGCTAACACAACACCAAAAGAGGGACATTGAGCCAATATTCTCACATAGAGGCTGACGTAGCACCAGGAGGGTGATGCAGTCCGAGTTGGTGAGTTTTTGTGCAGTTTGCCGAGGCCGAAAGGGTAGTTTCTGATCTTAAGAAGTTGCTAGTGTGGCATACGTTCTGTTGGTGTAGAACAGTGCCTAGTAAAGGTGAAAAAAAGTGGGAGGAGAATAGTCGCTCAGTAGATTTGTGCTAAACAAACCTGAGATTCAATCAGGAAGGTGATTGTAAAGGACTGATTCAAGTGATTTGAATAAGGATTTCCGAGAGGGAAATTAGTTGTCTGAGGGAGCAGCTACTCTAAAGGGTTTCTATCACCAAAAAACCTATAAAAATTATACAACATGCATGTATATCTTGGATTCACCCGATCTAACAATGTACTAAAGATAAATAATCAATCACTTCTACAAATCTTTTGCGAAATTAAAAACACAGTCACTAATCACATGAACATGAAGAAGAACCAAATCACACACAACACAGATAATTTCCTGAGGAAATATTACAACTAAAAACCCCACTATATTCTATTGTATATTCAGCATGGATCATGAAACGATTACATACAAAACTATTATCAAAAGAGCCCTCGAGTACTCAACTAATTGTCTCACAATGTCATGAACAAAACTGACCAACACATAACCAATTCTCAGCCTCTAGACAACCTGCCTTGCTTGCGCAATCCCTGATGGATGAAATCCCTAAAAGATAGGAATTATTGCCTTCCTTGACTATGCAAGTATCATGGGCACTGCAATGGGTGTTTGGTTGCATGTGTGCAACCCAATAATCCTACCACTGATAGTCAACTTCCCTTTCCCCTAGAACTGAACTGGGTCTCCACTAGATCTGACATGCATGCAGCTAATAATAGTAAATCCTCAGTTGTGTGTGAGATCACTGATTGTGAATTATTTAATATTTATTTCACTTGATCTCTCACTAGTGTATCTTTAGTTACAACTAGCACAACTGAGTTTAACTCACTTCACTGAGTTAAACTGATTACAACCTACATTAACTAATGCACCACTCCACTTTGAACTTTGTTACAACTATAATTACTCTGTGTGCCTCACCAACTACCTCTAACTCGAAATCCACTAGCTAACTGAGTTTATCACTCTCACTTAACTATTTCAAGCTTACATTGAGAATAGATTACATTTTATTTTCCATCTTAATTAAGGGATAACTAAAATAGACATGCACCCAAAAATAGCACTGTGGGCCCCACCCTAGTTTTGGTGCTTAATGCAACTAGGTGTGGGTGCTGAAATTTTCTTGTTGAATCTCAACACTCCCTCTCAACAAGAAAGGGATTATCCTTCACCCTGATCATGTCTTTATGGTATTCAAATTTTCTCCTGGTGAGCACCTTCATCAGAATATCTGCATCCTGATCTTTTGTGGGAATTTAATGAAGCAACATCATCCTTCTCTGCACACAATATCTAAGATGATGGTACCATATATATATATATATATATATATATATATATATATATATATATATATATATATGCTTGGACCTATCATGAAACACAGGATTAATCAAGAGTTTAATGCAAATCTGATTATCACAATGAATCACTGTCAGATCCATCTGAGAACCAAACAAACCAACCAAGATCTTTCTCATCTAGATAGCCTCACATGCAGCTTGACTTGCTGCCTTGTATTCCACTTACGCTAAACTGAGTGCCACATATCGTTGTATCATATTGTACCAAGAGACTATTGTCGATCTTATGCTAAAGATCCCTCCTGATGTTCTCTTTCTGTCTGATGGAATGCCTGCCCAACCTGCATCCGTGAAGCCTTGAAGCTTCACTCCCTCTATCCATCTGTACCATAGACCATACTCTCATGTGCCTCTCAAGTATCTCAGGAAATGCTTCCCCACCTTCCAAAAGAGCTTGATAGGCTTAACCATAGCTTGACTCAGTTGGTTAACTGCGTAGCAAATGTTTGGTCTCGTGTTCACCAAATACATTAGTGAGCCCACTAACTGCCTGTAGACAGTAGCATCCACTACCTCTCCAAAAGTAGCATCCTCTTTCCTCCAATTTCCTTGAAGAGGAGTGTCCATGGGTTTGCAACTCTCTGGGTTAAACTTACCTAGCATCTTGTTTTCATACTTGCCTTGAGACACAAAAATTTCACCATCTCGTTGCCATATTTCCAATCCAAGGAAATAATGAAGGAGTCCCATGTCCTTCATTTCGAACTCCCTTGCAAGATCCTCCTTGCATGAGTGTATCAACTGCTAATCACCAGTCAAAATTAGATCATCAACATAAAGAACAATGATCAATAGCTTACCCTCAACCACAATCTGGTATAGGTTTGCATCTGCTTCACTTTTGTTGAACCCAAGTCCCGTGAAATAGTTGTCTATCCGAGTGTACAAAGTACGAGGTGCTTGATTCAGCCCATACAGTGCTCTTTTGAGTCAGCACACATGTGAATCACTGTTGAAGATCTCGAAACCTTCAGGATGCTCTATGTACACCTCTTCCTCAATGATCCCATTAAAAAACACAGTTTCACATCCGTCTGATGAATGCACCATCCCATCTGCACTGAGAGTGCAAGTATGGATCTTATGGAAGAGTAGCTTGCAACAGGTGAAAAAGTCTCATCATAATCTATCCCCTCAATCTATGAGAATCCTCGAGCCACAAATTTGGCCTTTTATTTCTCCACATTCCCATCAGTAACTTGCTTAACCTTGTCGATCGATCTCGATTCAACCACTAATTTATCGACATTTCTTGGGACTATCTCCCATGCACTGTTCTTGAAAATGGATTCATACTCCTCCACCATTGAATCAACCCAAGTTGGTTGATGCACTGCTTCCTGAAATGAATATGGTTTAGTCACAATAAATTTTCTCATAAGAGCCATGTATCCAGTAAATCGGTCAGGATGTTGTCTCTGTCTGCAATATGAAGTAGGGGATCCTACATTCCCCGCAGCATCAAGTATCAATCTATCAACTTCTGTGGTGTGCCTTCTACCATTTCTGATGGATGGCTTTGCATGAGTGTTTTCCTTCACTCCATGAACCTCCTCATGTGGCTGAACCACATATTGAGACTCATCCTTGGGAACCAATAGTTCTCCCTCTGCATGCAAGTCCAACTCCCTCTCAAGGGACAATCGCATCGCTCTCCTCATAAAATTTTATATCTCGTTGCACAATAGTCATTTTGTTGTTTAGAAAATACATACGATAATTATGGGGTGTTTCAGTGTAACCCACAAAAACCCCAACCTTAGATGTTGGTTCCAAATTCTTCCTGGCGTCCTTGGTCACATGCACATAAACATATGAGCCAAAAATATTAAATTGTGAAACATCAGGTTTCTTACCAGTGAAAGCCTCTTTAGGTGTACGCATGCCAAGTATCATATGAGGTCAATGATTTTGCACAAATACCATTGTGTTTCATGCTTCTACTGACAGATGCATCTGTAGGCCTTGATCATGCAACACCGCTTGTGTTGCACCCACAATAGTTCTATTCTTCCTTTCCGCAGCCCCATTCTGTTGTGGGTTATGAGGTGCTATGAGTTCTCTTCTAATTCCTTCTTTGCTGCAGAAGTTATTGAGTTCATTAGAGATCTATTCTCCACCATTATCGCTCCTAAGAGCCTTCACTTTCTTCCCTGACTCTTTCTCCACCGGTGCCTTAAACTCACAGAACTTAGAGAGTGTTTGATATTTCTTCAGCATGAAGAATATCCAAAACTTACGAGAAAATTCATCAACAAATATTACATATTACTTATGTTTCGTTGTTGAAGTAGCAGAGAAAGGACCACACATGTCTGTGTGAACTCTCTCAAGGATCCCCGAAGCAAGGTTCTTCTTCTCATGAAAGGTGGCCTTTACACATTTTCCCATAGTAAATCCCTTGCATGTGTCTAACTGCACAAGTGTACCCCTGGGAAGACCAATAGAAATATGTTGCTTGACTTTCAAGGCTCCATGGTGAAGATGACCCAATCTCTTGTGCCATCATTTTCCCTCATCCTAGCTCACCACTTGATCTGCCTTTCCCATCATTTTTGTGCAGCCACCTACCTCTAGCTTGTTGAGATTCTTAACTTGAATCCCTTTCCTCTTGGCTTGTCCTGTTTTTTTATGTCACAGGAAAGATTTTCCTTCACTAAAAACAACATCATAGCTTCTATCCTCCAACATTGCGACTGAGGCTAAATTTCTCTTCAAACCTGGCACATGCATTACATCTTTTAATTGAAAGGGTTTACCTGACTGCCTCTGAAAGGTAATGGTATCAATCCTGGTAGCACTGTACCGCCTGTCTTTTCCCTTTTCAATATGCATCTGGAGATACTTCTCCTCCAATTCACTGAAAGTTCTTTGTCTCCCGTCATGTGAAAGGAAGCGCCATTATCCAAATAACACACAGATCCAAATGCATTGGACACCATGCATGTGATTAATGAGAATTCAAGCTCAAATTGCGAGGCAAGGGCCTCACCAGCTGCGGATCCTCCAACCTTTTTGTTCTTCTTCTTTTGTGGAGACTTAGTATTAAAATTTCCATGCTCATGACAGTGAAAACACTTCACCCTGGACATGTCTTGCTTCTTGCAATTCTTGGACTCGAATTTAGAATGGAATTTCTTCCCCTTTCCCTTCCTCGCCTTGGCAGCCAAAGAACAATCCTCTTCATATTCATTCTTAGATGAAGATCCATCTCTGTTGTTCTTTCTGAACTCCTCCTGCACCAAATCCGACCACAGTCGTTCCCAATATGGAAATTTTTCCCTTCCATTGATAGAGTCTTGATAATTGTGCCAACTCTTGGGAAGTCCTAGGAGAGCCAAGCTCACCAAATCATCATCAGTGACTCTTATTCCAATGCTCCCTAGCTCATCCCGACATTGGACAAACTTTGTTGGATATTTTGGAATGGTTTCGCCCTTTTCCATCTTGATCTTCCTAAGTTTATCTTTGAGCGCCAATTTCCTATAGTCGCTGCTACTTTGGAATAGATCTGTCAAAGCCTTCCACATTTCATATGGTTTAGCTTTCCCATGGAGGCTTGAGAAAAAGTGGTGTCTTACTCTCTCCAATAGGTTCCTCCTCGCCTTTTCCACTTTCTTCTGCCATGCATCAAGATTTGCAGCATTTGTCACAGCGGGTTTAGGAACATCATTGTCAATGAATTCATTCAAGCCATTGTCTTTGAGTACTGCCTCCATCCTGTCCTTCCAAGAAATAGAGTTTGAGTTTCCCTTGAGTGCACACTCCAACCTCAAGCCATTTAAATCCATTTCGATCTTGAATTAGGTGTAGCACCAAGAAAGTCTTTCTGCAAATTCGAATTCTATCCAGTCACAAATTCAACTCCTTCTTCACTTCTGGAATTTTTTGTGCTCTAATACCATGTAGAAATTATACAACATGCATGTATATCTTGGATTCACCCGATCTAACAATGTACTAAAGTAAAATACTCAATCGCTTCTACAAATATTTTGCTAAATTAAAAACACAATCGCTAATCACATGAACATGAAGAAGAATCAAATCACACACAACACAGATAATTTCACGGGGAAATATTACAGCTAAAAAACCCCACTATATTCTATTGTATATTCAGCATGGATCATGAAACAATTACATACAATACTCTTCTCACAAGAGCCCTCTAGTACTCAGCTAATTGTCTCACACTGTCATGAACAAAACTGACCAACACATAGCCAATTCTTAGCCTCTAGACAACCTGCCTTGCTTGCGCAATCGCTGATGGATGCAATTCCTAAAAGATAGGAATTCTTGCCTTCCTTGACTGTGCAAGTATCATGGGCACTCCAATGGGTGTTTGTTTGCATGTGTGAAACCCAATAATCCTACAACTGATAGTCAACTTCCCTTGCACCTAGAACTCAATTGGGTCTCCACTGGATCTGACATGCATGCAACTAATAATAGTAAATCCTTAGTTGCATGTGATATCATTGATTGTCAATTAATTAATATTTAATTCACTTAACTGAGTTAAACTGATTACAACCTGCATTAACTATTGCACCACTGCACTTTGAACTCTGTTACAACTAGAATTACTCTGCATGACTCACCAACTACCTCTAACTCGAAATCCACTAGCTAACTGAGTTTATTACTCTTAGTTAACTATTTCAATTTTACATTGAGAATAGATTACAGTTTATTGTCCACTTAATTAAGGGATAACTAAAATATACATGCACCCAAAAATGGCATTATGGGCCCCAACCTAGTTTAGGTGCTTAATGAAACTAGGCGTGGGTGCTGAAATTTTCTTGTTCAATCTCAACAAAACCCAAATCCAGTCTCCTATTCAGTTTTGCAGCGGGAAGAGGGAGAGGAGTACCTGCTTCAAAAAAATTAAGCTAGATGGCCCCATATGGACTACGTTATCAGGATAGATTGGACGGTGTGTCCAATTTTGTAATCTGGAAAGCTAAAATCTTATCAGTATTGGAGTAGTATGGCATCAGAGACTACACAGAAAATGTCTCACATGTGTTGATCGATGCGAACGCTCTGAAGAATTTTAATGAGAATTGGGCATGGACAAAGCGCTTGATCATGGATGGGGTGAAGGATCACGTCGTCCCACACATTTCCGAGAAGAATACAGAAAATGAGGTGTGGAAAAATTTGAAAACACTGTATCAAGGCAGCTCCACCCAACGTAAGATGCTTCTGGAGAACCAGATGAGTATGTTCTAGATGCATAAATGGGTAGAGATTGATCCATTCCTCTCCAGATTGCAGACTATCCAAGATCAGCTGATTTCCATGGGGAAACTCTGGATGAAGGGCTCCTAGTAAGGACTTCCATGAATGTAGTCACTGATGAGTGGGAAACCTTTGTCCAAAGAATTTTCGGCAGAGCACAACTCCCTAATTAGGGTGACATGTGGGCTATCCTTCGACAGGAGGAGATTTGACGAATGACCAAGAGGGAATCCAGTAGTAGAAGTAGCAAAGTGAAGAAGGAGGAGGAGGAGGATGCAACCCTTGAATCAAAGGGACAGTAGTAGCAAGGGAAGAAGAAGGACATATCAAAGGTTCGATACTTTAAATGTGGCAAACTTGGACACTTTTCTAGCACTTGTCCTAAGAGAAAGGACAAGGAATTTTTTGATTCCAAGGTAGCAGCAACTAGAGGGGACAGTGGTAGTGAGGATAATGTGGCTATGAGTGCTCATGTGCCTCGAGAGGAGAGATGGGTAGATATTGATCTATAGAGTAGCTACAGATGGTAGGTAGTATACTTGAGGTGCCCAGACTCTTGGATCACATACGAGCTACGGGAGAATTAAGATAGTAGCAGGATGACTGGAGCAGTGGGTGCAGAAGCTAACAGTGAAGCAAAGGGAAGATATGGGATGCTGTAGATGGGAGAAGTGTAGTGCAAAGGCACCAATAGTGTAAAAGCAGCATCGCAGTGGGGCAGTGCCTATGTAGTGCATAGCAGTAGCAGCACAATGGCTTCAGAGAGATGGCGCAACGCAGTAGCCGAGGGAGCTTCAATGATGATATGCAACCTGAATGACTTGTCTGCCAGTGACTGGGCAGTCCTTTAGTTTCTTACTTCTCAACAACTAAGTTGCAGTGCAGCAATTGGCAACACGATGCAGTAATTTGAGAGGGATTTGTTGTACAGATGTTGCAGTGTCAGTGAAAGAGACATGGGTAGCAGTGCAGAGAGAAGCAACGCAGTGGATAAAGGGTAGTAGGCTAAGCATTAGCGTGAATATTGATGCCAGAGATTAGGGAAATGCTTCAGTGTGGAAGTATTTCTAGAGCACACTCCTTGCTAAGAGGGAGTGCTGAGATTTTTGAGTAGCATCGAGTGTGCTCTAGGTCCAAAATTTTGTGGAGGGGCTAGAACACATGAGATCTCCAAGACCCGGAAAGTGTTTGGAGAGATTCCATCTGGGGTAAAGGTATTCAAATAATTAAATTTTTTAATGGGGACCCTAAGCTTAGCTTAGGAAAAATTAAAAATTAAAGTGAATTAATTGACACATGTGATGAGAATAATCTAAGTGAGGTGGATCAAGCATTATTTTAATCTTAGCCATTGATTTGAGATTAGATCACAGTCATTTTTTTTTTTACCAATGAGAAAATTATAAAGGAAAGGCATGGGGTTAGTTGGAGAGAACACACACAGCAGATGCACTGAAGCTAAATCGAAATTCTGGGGTGGGGTTTGTTGAGGATTTTGAAGTGATTTTGCAGTGCAGTGAGGGGCAGAGATCGACAAGGGATGATCTGATCCAAGGCTAAAAATACAACAACAGAGAGGCAGCATCGTACCAAGGCAGCGTAGTGGCCATCAGAAGGGACGCAACCTAGTCAAGCTGATGTAGAGGCGACACAAGAGAGTGATTCAGACCCTTCTGGGTGATGCAGAGGCAACACAGAGGCCTTCAGAGTGACACAGGGGCAGCCTGTAATGTGCAAAGGATTTACTAGGCTAGAGGGTTGACGCAGTTGCAGGAAGAGCTGCGCCGAGGTTCTAGTGGGCCAGAAAGGGCTCGCTATCTATAAATCTTGATTAAGGGTGTGATTCAGCCATATTTTTTGTCTCCGAGTGATAAGGTAAATTTTTCATGCATTTTCTCTGTAGGGAAAATCGTATCTGGTACCTAGAATGTTGTATTCATATTCTACATAATAATAAAACCCTCTAGACTTGTTGCACCTGTTTTCCTGCATTGGGTTTTTCCGGGGACATTTTTTCGAAAAATATGTGTGTCATTTTTTCATATGTGTGTGATGTTCATTAAATGATCTGTAGTTGTGTAGAATTTTATTTGTGTTTACTTCGAATTTTTTCTGAATATTGAGTTAAATAACTTGTGTAATAAATCAAGTAGGAGAAGTAAATCAATAGTTAATAGTAGGATTTATGTATTGTGGATTCAAGAAATTTTACACTTGAGAGGTCATCCGAGGGGGAAGTTGATCAAACATGGCATCCTCAACCAGAGCATGTTTCCATGGATTCTCCTCCACCTCCACCTCCACCTTATATGTTCACTAATATGGGGCAGAGTCAGTATGTACAACCACATGGAACAACAATTGAGGTAAACTTTTTTATTCCCAATATTTCAACATTTTCTTTTTTTTAAGTTACATAAATATGCTACTTAATTTGTAGACTAATTATAATTTTTCCTTTCCATTGTGTACACATGCCCATATGCAGAGTGTCGTTGATGTCAATGTTATGTAGATACATGAGTGGGATGTTAGGTTTAGAGGCACTGATGATGCAGGTCCTTTGATGCAGACCCTAATCATTGAGCCACAAGCGCCAGGGGAGAACCAAACCCATATTCATAATCATACCCCCATCCTATCTGACTTGCATTTGGACTCGACTGAGATTAGTAATTAGAGGAATTTTGAGGTCTAAATGGGCCTCATAAGAAAAACATAAAACCACAATAAACATTATAAGAACCAATAGGATTCAATATGATGATGTCAATCATGGGGGATGATTCACCATTTTTGAGGTAAAAAAGTAAAAAGATTAAAAAATAATAAAATAATAAAACTACTTTTTCAACTTGTATTTTCAACTTATCTCCCCAAGGTTCTACTAAAATTTCGAGCGAGAGTACTCGTTGGATGCAAAATATAATTCATCATCCAAGGAGCACCCATGTTGCATACTTTCAATGGACTTTTCTACACGAAAAACAAGAAATACATGAAAAATGTAATTGTGATCACATTTTTCATGTATTTGTCATTTTTCATGTAGTTGAGTCCATCGAAATTATGCAACATGGTTACTCCTTGGATGAGGAATCAAATTCGACATCCAACGAGTGTTCCCACTTGAAATTTGAGTAAACCCATAGTGAGATAAGTTGAAAATACGAGTTGAATAACTAGTTTTACTTTTTTCCCTCTAAAATTTAATGATGTAATCTAATATTATTTTATTATTTCCACCATTATTTTATAATTTATTTAGGAGGCCCTTTTTAGACCTCAAAATTTCCCTAATGAGATCCATGTATATGTAATTAAAAATGTGGTTCAATATCATTTATATCCATATTGATTATTTTGTACAAATAATGATCTAATTAGTTTGAATTTGAATGTGTTATATTGCAGTACCAGCTTATGGACACTCACATTGCACAACAGAACTCATGTAAGAGTTCTGGTGGTACTTAGAGTGTCATAGTTTATATATTTTCAGGCTCATTTCATAGGGCATATTCACATGTGTGATACAAACTTTGTATATTTTCATAAATGGAAAATTTATGGATGTACATCATGGACATTATTTTAGTTTATGGAGGATTATTATTTCAGTTTGTGCATGTTCATGTGATATTTGTAATTTGTATTTATTTTCATATGGATAGTTTATCGATATATGTATTCACTATTTCACTTTATGGATTTGTATTAATCTTGTTTATTGATGCTCATTAATTTTTGAAGTTTAAAGGGATATTTTATTTAATTATTTTGCTAATTTAAAATTTTTTCTATATATTATAACTTTTATTAGTAAAATATATGTTCAACTATGATTTCCAGTTTCATAGAATAAGAAAATAAGTACAATCTTAAGTTATGATGCGAGTTACTTTCATACTTAAAATGAACTAAAATATATCATGTATCAATTTAATATTGAACATGGAAATAATTCCAATCATGCTTCATACTAGCTTGTATAAAGTGTCTTTTAGTGCAATCAACATGTATGCTATTACAATTCAATTTTAAAAATAAATTATTTCAATTATAAAGTCGTGTGTGTGTGAATTTTTTTGTGACCCGCCTATGTATCATTCCATGGACAACTTTTTTAACTATTTCAATCAATTTATTATATCAAGGTTCAATTAAAAAACACAAATATGATTGAAATAAGTTTTATTCAATTTTAATATTAAAAGATGTCACGTAAACAAGAAATGGGTTTTATTCAACATTATTTATTTTGAGATTATCTACAAGAGCTTAGTCATAACATGGTATAATTCAATTGTATTGAAATTTAATATATAGGTCAAACAACAATATATGGAAAAATTTCTATAAATTTATATAATGTTATCAATTTTCTTAAATTTATAGGTAGTTATCCAAGTATTTCAATCAATTCCTAATGATGGAAATTTAAGTTTTATTCAATTTTTAAAAACTCAAATATGATTGAAATAAGTTATATATTCAATTTTAAAATATGTGGAGATGTAAAGTTACAAATACAAGTTTTATTCAATTTTTTTTTTTTTTAGGTTACCTACAAAAGCTAAGGTGTAATGCTTGGCGTCAATAATTTTTTTGTGATTACACTGAAATCAATGCATAATGTTAAACTAATTACCGTGAAATTAATGTACATCATTTATCAAAAATCAACATCTTCATTGAAATCAGAGCATCTAATGAAAGCAATCAAATAGGATGAGAAATCAACTTCTACACTAAAATCAATGCATCTAATCCAAAGAATCAAATAGCCTTAATTAGAAATCAACTTCTACACTAACATTAGTGCATCTAATGCAAACTCAATCAAACAAGATTATAAATTAACATGCAAGCAATCAAATAAGATGAGAAATCAACATCTACAAGTCTAAAATCAATGCATCTAATGCAAATAATAAAATAGGATAATTAGAAATCAACATCTACACTAAAATCCATGCATCTAATGCAAACAATCAAATAGGATAATTAGAAATCAACATCTACATAGAGATTAATGCATATAATTTGCAAGAGATCAATGCATCTCTACGTAGAGATAAACATCTACATAGAGATCAAATAGGATTAGAAATCAACATATGTATACTGAAATCAATGCATCTAGTACAAGAAATTTTCTTCCCTTTCTCTCCCCCCTCCATATATGTCAATATTTCCCTCCATATCTCCTTCTTTGTCTCTGTATCTCACCCCCCAGAAACACACACACTCTCTCTTCATATCTATTTATATCTCCCTCCCTCCCTTTATCTCCCTCTTCTTCCCTCTATCCACCTTCCCTCTATATCTCTATCTCCCTCTGTTTCTCCTTCTTCATCCATATATATCATCCTGTAAACATACACATTTTTTCTCCATATATAACTATATCTCCCTCCCTCCCCCTCCCCCTCTCTCTCTCTCTTCTCCTTCTCTCCCTATGTCTCCCCTTCTATCTCTCTTCCATCATACTCTACTATGTCCCTCTCTCTCCATCTCCCTTTTCATTGCCTCTCTCTCTCTCTCCAACTCCCTCTAGAGAATTGCATGAATAACAACACGGGAAGAATATATCTAATAGGTTTCTCAGAGGATGAGCAACAATTTCAGTAGGGGGGTATGTTGGGCCTCCAAATTAGACACAAATTAAGGTCCATCTAACCTTTTCTAGGCACATAAAGGTTATATTAAATCTCTCCTTCTACACTTAATAATGTTTTTTTAGATTTAATATGTTCTTGGGAAGGTTTAAAGATAATTACATATTATGTGCCTAATATTATTTATTTTTTCAGAATATTGAGAGAATATGGAGTAAATTATGAATGATATAATATATAGGGACTTACTCCCTACTACAGGATGGACCAAGATTGGATAATAAATAAGCTGAATATCTTGAAATTATTGACAAATTATAGAGCTCCACTAATTGAGAAAATCTAGGAATGTGTTGTAGAAGTTATAAAACAAGCATGTATATCTTGGATTCACCTGATCTAACAATGTACTAAAGTTAAATATTGAATCGCTTCTACAAATATTTTGCAGAATTAAAAACACAATCGATAATCACATGAACATGAAGAAATATCAATCACACACAACACAGATAATTTCTCGGGGAAAGATTACAGCTAAAAACCCCACTATCTTCTATTGTATATTAAGCATGGATCATGAAACAATTACATACAAAACTCTTCTCACAATAGCCCTCAGTACATCAGCTAATTGTCTCACACTTTCATATGCAAAGATGACCAAAACATAGCCAATTCTCAGCCTCCAAACAGTCTACCTTGCTTGGGCAATCCCTGATGGTAAATATCCCTAAAATATAGGAATTATTTCCTGCCTTGACTGCACAAGTATCATGGACACTCCAATGGGTGTTTTACTGCATATGCGCAATAAGATAATCCTACAATTGATATTCAACCTCCCTTTCACCTAGAACTCAACTGGGTCTCCACTAGATCTGACATGCATGCAGCTAATAATAGTAAATCCTCAGTTGCATGTGAGATCACTGATTGTGAATTAAATAATATTTAATTCACTAGATCTCTCACTAGTGTATCTTCAGTTACAACTAGCACCACTAAGTTTAACTCACTTAAATGAGTTAATTTTTTTACAACTTGCACCAACTCATGCACCACTGCACTTCGAACTCTGTTACAACTAGAATTACTCTACATGTCCCACCAACCAACCTCTAACTCAAAATCCACTAGCTAACTAAATTTATCACTTTCATTTAACTCATTCAAGTCCACATTGAGAATAGATTACAGTTTAATGTCCATCTAAATTAAGGGATAATAAAAAAAATACATGCACCCAAAAATAGCATTGTGGGCCCCACCCTAGTCTGGGTGCTTAATGCACTAGGCATGGGTGTTGAATCTTCTTGTTGAATCTCAACACTCCCTCTCAACAAGAAAGGGATTATCCTTCACTCCGATCTTGTCTCTCTGGTATTCGAATTTTCTCCTAATGAGCGCCTTCATCAGAATATATGCATCCTGATCTTCCATGGGAATTTACTGAAGCAACATGATCATCCTCTACACACAATCTTTGAGATGATGGTACCGGATATCTATATGATTTGACTTATCATGAAACATAGGATAAATCAAGAGTTTAAGGCAACTCTGATTATCACAATGAATCACTATCGGATCCATCTAAGAACAAAACAAACCAACCAAGATCTTTCTCATCTAGATAGCCTCACATACAGCTTGACTTTCTACCATGTATTTCGCTTCCATTGAACTGAGTGCCACAGATCTTTGTTTCCTTCTGTACCAGGAAACTATTGTCGATCCAATGCTAAATATCTCTCCTGATGTGCTCTTTCTGTCCGATGGACTTCCAGCCCAATCTGTGTCCGTGGAGCCATGCAACTTCACTCCATCTGTCCCTCTGCACCATAGACCATACTCTGATGTGCCCCTCATGTATCTCAGGACATGCTTCCTGACCTTCCAAAAGAGCTTGGTAGGCTTAACCATAACTTGACTTAGCTAGTTAACTAGGTAGCAAATGTCTGGTCTCATGTTCACTAGATACATTAGCAAACCCACTAACTGTCGATATATAGTAGCATCCACTACCTCTCCAGAAGTAGCATCCTCTTTCCTCCAGTTTCCTTGAAGAGGAGTATCCATGGGTTTGCAACTCTCCATGTTAAAATTACCCAATATCTCCTTTGCATACTTTCCTTGAGACACAAAAATTTCACTATCCTGCTTCCATATTTCCAATCGAGGAAAATAATGAAGGAGGCCCATATCCTTCATTTCGAACTCCCTTGCAAGATCCTCCTTGCATGAGTGTATTAGCTGCTCATCACCAGTCACAATTAGATCATCAACATAAATAACAATGATCAATAGCTTACCCTCAAACATAATCTCGGTGAAGCCCAGTTCGGTGAAATAGTTGTCTATCTGAGTGTACCAAGCACGGGGTGCTTGCTTCAGCCCATACAATGCTCTTTTGAGTCTGCACACATGCGAATCACTGTTGAAGATTTATAAACCATCAGGCTGCTCTATTTACACCTCTTCCTTAATGATCCCATTGAGAAACACAGTTTTCACATCCATCTGATGAATACGCCAGCCCATCTGTGCTGAGAGTGCAAGGATGGATATTATGGAAGAGTACCTTGCGACAAGCACAAAATTATCATCATAATCTATCCCCTAAATGTGTGAGAAACCCCGGGCCACAAATCTGGCCTTGTGTTTCTCCACACTCCCATCAAAAACTTGTTTTAAAATTTAGATCCATCTCGAACCTACCACTGATTTGTCCACCGGTCTTGGGACTACCTCCCATGCACTGTTTTTGAAAATGGAGTCATACTCCTCCACCATTACATCATACCAAGTAGGTTGTTGCACTAGTTCCTGAAAGGAAGATGGTTCAGTCACAATACATTTACTCATAAGATCCATGTATCCAATAAATCAGTCAGGAGACTGTCTTTGTCTGCGTTGTGAAGTAGGGGCTCCTACATTCCTCGCAGCATCAAGTCTTAGCCTATCAACTTCTGTGGTGCGCCTTCTGCCATCTCTGATGGATGGCTTTGCATGAGTGATTTCCTCCACTCCATGAACCTCCTCATGTGTTGATCCACATCTTGAGACTCATCCTTGGGAACCAATAGTTCCTACTCTGCATGGAATTCCAGCTCCCTCACAAGGGACAACCGCATGGCTTTCCCCTCATCAATTTTTACATCCCGTCGCACAACAGTCATTCTGTTGTTTGGAAAGTACACATGATAATTATGGGGTGTTTCTGTGTACCCCACAAAAATACCAACCTCAACAGTGAGTTCCAGCTTCTTCCTGGTGTCCTTGGTCACATGCACATAAACAGATGAGCCAAAAATCTTAAAGTGTGAAACATCAAGTTTCTCACCAGTGAAAGCCTCTTCAGGTGTACTAATGCCACGTACTCTATGACGACAATGGTTTTGCACATAAACCGCAGTGTTGCATGATTCCACCCACAAATGAATTGGTAGGCCTTGATCATGAAACATTGCTCGTGCTACACCCACAATCATTCTATTATTTCTCTCTGTGGCCCCATTTTGTTGTGGGTTATGAGGCGCTATAAGTTCTCTTCGAATTCCTTCTTTGCTACAGAAGTTCTTGAATTAGTTAGAGATGTAATCTCCACCATTATCGCTCCTAAGAGCCTTTTGTTTCTTCCCTGACTCTTTATCCACCAATGCCTTAAACTCACAGAACTTAGAGAATGTTTGATCTTTCTTCTGCCTGAAGAGGATCCAACATTTACGAGAAAATTCATCAACAAAGATTACATATTACTTATGTTTTGTTGTTGAAGCAACCAAGAATGGTCCACACACGTCTGTGTGAACTCTCTCAAGTATCCCTGAAGCTCGGTTCTCCTTCTCATGAAAGGTAGACTTTACATACTTCCCCATGGTGCAACCCTTGCATGGATCTAATTGAGCAAGTGTTACCATTGGAACTCCAGTATAAATTTGCTTCATGACGTTCAAGGCTCCATGATGAAGGTGGCCCAATGGCATGTGCCATAATTCACCCTCAACACGGCTCACCACTTTTTCTGCCTTTCCCATCATGGCAGCGCAACCATCTACCTCCAACTTGTATATATTCTTAACTCAAATCCTTATCCTCTTGGCTTGACCCGTTGTTTTATGTCATAGGAAAGCTTTTTCATCACTAAAAACAACGTCATAGCCTCTGTCCTCCAACATTGCGACTAAGACCAAATTTTTCTTTAGACTTGGTGCATGCATTACATCTTTTAATTAAAATGGTTTACCTAACTCCATATGAAAGGTAACGGTACCAATCCCGGTAGCACTATATCTTCCATAGTCACCCATCTCAATATGCATCTGGAGATCTTTCTCCTCCAAGTCACTGAAAAGTTCCTTATCTCCCATCATGTGAAAGGAAGCGCCACTATCCAAATACCACATAGATCCCAATGCATTGGACACCATGCATGAAATTAATGAGAAGTCATGCTCAAATTGGGAGACAAGGGCTTCACTAGCTGAAAATCCATAAGCCTTCTTGTTCTTCTTCTTTTGTGGACAGTTAGTAGAAAAAATCCGATGCTCGTGATAGTGAAAACACTTCACCTTGGACATGTCCTACTTCTTTCCTTTGGACTCGGATTTTGAATATAATTTCTTCCCCTTCCCTTTCCTCACCTTGGTAGCCAAAGAAAAATCCTCTTCATCATCATTCTTAGATGAAGATCCATCTCTGGTGTTCCGTCTAAACTCCTCCTGCACCAAATCCGACCATAGTCATTCCCAATCTGGAAATTTTTCCCTTCCATTGGCAGAGTCTTGATAACTGTGCCAACTCTTAGGAAGTCCTAGGAGAGCCAAGCTCACCAAATCATCATCAAAGACTATTATTCCCACACTCCCCAGTTCATCCTGACATTGTACAAACTTTGTGAGATATTTTGGAATGGTTTTGCCCTTTTCCATCTTGATCTTCCTGAGTTTATCTTTGAGCGCCAATTTCCTATGGTCACTACTACTTTGGAATAGATCCATGAAAGCCTTCCACATAGCATATAGTGTGGCTTTCCCATGGAGGCTTGAGGAAATGTGGTCTCGTACTCCCTCCAACATGATCCTCCTCATCTTTTCCACTTTCTTTTGCCATGCATCAAGATTGGTAGCATCTGCAGCATCTAGCTTAGGAACATCTTTGTCAATGAATTCCTTCAATCCATTGTCTTCGAGTACTGCATCCATCCTGTCCTTTCAAGCAATGTATTTTGAGCTACCCTCGAGTGCATACTCTAACCTTAAGCCATTGAAATCCATTTCGATCTTGAATCAGCTGTAGCACCAAGAAATTCTTTCTACAATTTCGAATTCTATCCAATCAAAAACTTAGCTCAGGCTTCACTTCTGCAATTTCCTGTGCTCTAATACCATGCAGAAATTATACAACAAGCATGTATATCTTGGATTCACCCAATCTAACAATGTACTAAAGTTAAATACTAAATCACTTCAAAAAATATTTTGCGGAATTAAAAACGCAATTGCTAATCACACGAACATGAAGAAAGATCAATCACACACAACATAGATAATTTCCCAGGGAAAGCTTACAACTAAAAACCCCACTATATTCTATTGTATATTAAGCATGGATAATGAAACAAGTACATACAAAACTCTTCTCACAAAAGCCCTCAGTACATCATCTAATTGTCTCACACTGTCCTATGCAAAATTGACCAACACATAGCCAATTCTTAGCCTGTAGATGGTCTGCCTTGCTTGCACAATCCCTAATGGTAAATAAACCTAAAATATAGGAATTCTTGCCTTCCTTGACTGCCCAAGTATCATGTGCACTCCAATGGGTGTTTGCCTTCATGTGTGTAAGAATATTATCCTACAACTAATAGTCAACCTCCCTTTCACCTAGAACTCAACCGGGTCTCCACTGGATCCGACATGCATGTGGCTAATAATAGTAAATCCTCAGTTTCATGTGAGATCACTAATTGTGAATTAATTAGTATTTAATTCACTAGATCTCTCACTAGTGTATCTTCAATTACAACTAGAAAAACTGAGTTTAACTCACTTAACTGAGTTAAATTGTTTACAACTTGCACCAACTCATGCACCACTGCACTTCGAACTCTGTTACAATTAGAATTACTCTGCATGTCCGACCAACCAACATCTAACTCGAAATCCACTAGATAAATGAGTTTATCACTTTCAGTTAACTCATTCAAGTCCACTTTGACAATATACTAGTTTAATGTCCATCTAAATTAAGGGATAATAAAAATAGACATGCACCTAAAAATAGCACTGTGTGCCCCACCCTACTCTGGTTGCTTAATGCAACTAGGTGCTAAATGAAAATAGGTGCTTAATGCACTATACATGGGTGCTGAATCTTCTTGTTGAATATCAACATGTTTTCCCTATCATTTAATGAAGATTCCTCGTGTTGGAAACCATATCCACTTTTTGAGGGATTTTGGAGGGAAATGTTTCCTCCTTTCAAGGAGAATGCTTCGTCATCTATTTGTATAAGTACCAATTCTATTTTTCCTTTAAAGGCATGTGTTTCTTAGTCTACTTGTGGAGAAAACTTGTTCTTAAGTAGCACCACTTTCATTTCTAGCAGGGATGTACTTGGATTGATTCAAATAATGAAGTTTGGTGCCATTTTAGCTTCTAAATCTTGGTTTCCTTCATGGGATTCCAAGTTTCCTTGGGTTGGGCCATCCCAAGAGGCTCAGAGCCCTGTTGTACAATTTATTTATTTCCTTTGAATGTCTCTTTCACTTGCATCTCTTATTTCTGCATTTAATATTTTTTATAGGTCTGTTTAGGCACCATTCCCAATGACATGGTTAACTGGACATCATTTCGAGAACCAATGAATAGGGTCAATCATCCCCTATCATTTCATTTACTACATGCCCTAAGACAAAGAACAAGACAAATCATTCATGACTTTCATTTGAAAAGGTTTCCAAGATTTGAAGTTTATAATATATCATATGAGAGCTCACCAACGCTGCCTCTAAAGGGACTAAGTGTGTTTCATATGCAAGTGGCCCCACTCAAGGGTGCTCTGCAAAGCACTTCCCGACACTCATGGGTGCGTTGGCCACATTGGGAGCGAAATTATCATTGTTCTGGAATCTCCACTTGGCCAATGCCTTCTAGAAGAGTTCACATGTGTCAAACTTCAAATCCATGTGTCCATTTGATACCTCTGAGACTGGGAACATGTATTGCCTATTATTAGAAATTCATTGATTGTAAAACTACCTTCAGCTCCTCTATAAATTGAGCATAGATCTTAGTGTTTGATAAGGAATAATTTGAGTAGAGAAATGCTAGTGGAATTTCAATTGAGGAATTGATTTGAGTGACATGTTGCTGGAGAGATGTGCATTGTGATGAGGCTGGGATGCTACTGGAGATGGTGACACTAAATCAATCACTGGGTTGTAGCCTCCCCTTCTATCCATTAATAAAGATTACTGCTTACTTTCCCAAATATGTATCTATATAACCTCATGTGTTTCATATTATGAATTCTTATCTGATGTATATGGTTTATGTTTTATTGATTTAACTAAATAACTTGAATAGACATCTGCATTATTGCTATCTTTTGTTGTTTAGTGTTCATCTTTGCATGAAATATTTTGGCGATCTAGCTCAGATTTGAAGCTACAGCAAGAGCGACGGAAGGAGAATAGGAAGCGCTTGGACTGTAGGTTTTAACACTGAACATAAATTATCTACACACGAATCTTATAATAGAAAATAAACAATAGCGAGAGCAGAAAACATAAAACAGATAAACACAAATATTTTCACCTGAATCCCAAATCGGGACGACCAGATTGTTTTTCATTATATTCCTTTTAGTGTTACAACACATATATATACATGCCGAAGCATACATAAACCCCAATCCATTAACCCTGGATTATAACATAACCGTAGTTCCCTTGACCGGATCTACAAAATACCAAGGGCCGAAAACCATCGTATCCCAAAACCATGTGCAAAATCATGCACAAAACATGGGTG
Organism: Pinus albicaulis; assembly: GCA_034641835.2. Classification (NCBI taxonomy): domain Eukaryota; kingdom Viridiplantae; phylum Streptophyta; class Pinopsida; order Pinales; family Pinaceae; genus Pinus; species Pinus albicaulis. The sequence goes on along the minus strand of CM076579.1, from coordinate 1,072,768,428 downwards.
GGTCCGCCTATGAGTAGGACTGTACACCAAACAAATTCTTGGCGTGGCGCCGCCCTCGACCCCGCCGCGGGGGGCCGCTCTCTTGTGACCCCCTGCTGCACCCGGCACAACGTACACCACGTGGGGCTAGTTGTGGAAAGAATATAACACATACCCAACATTCTCCCACTTGTTGTTTTCTTTCCATAGGGGGCCACAGGAGAGCTTAGTCATTGGGCCAATTATTCAACACCCATTGTTTCTCTACACCACGAGAACTTCTAAGTGCTCACAGACTTCGTCAATGCATCTGCAACATTCTTCAAAGTGTCCACCTTTACCAGCAACACCCTTTTAGCCTCAACCATATCTCTAACAAAGTGATATTGAACATTAATGTGCTTTGTCTTTAAATGGTAACCAGGGTTCTTAGCCAAGAAAATTGCACTTTGGCTATCACAGTCTATCCTTATAGCTTGTTGTACCAACCCCATACTTGAACACAATCTCTGCAACCAAACTGCTTCCTTGCTTGCATGAGTGGCTGCTATGTATTCTGCCTCTGTAGTTGAAAGAGCCACTACAGACTATCTTTTACTCATCCAACTGACTATGCCTCCAAATAGGCTAAACACATACCCACTTGTAGATCTTCTTTGGTCCAAATCTCCAGCCCAGTCTGCATCAACAAAACCACGAATGTCCAACATTCTTTCCAATCCTGGTCTTCCCTGGTAGCACAAGCCATAATCACTAGTGCCACGTAAATATCTGAAAACCCGCTTCACTGTTGTCCAATGCTCCTTCCCCGGGTTTGACATAAACCTGCTCAATACTCCCACTGCATGTGCAATGTCTGGTCTAGTACAGACCATTGCATACATCAGGCTACCCACTGCACTTTCATATGGAACATGGGACATATCCTCCTCTTCTTCTTGTGTCTTGGGACACCGTGTAGTAGACAGATTTGTACCTACAGGAATCAGAACATTCACCGGTTTACTATCCTGCATATTTAACCTCTGCATTGAACCTCTGCAATATAGTCTTGACATACTTCCTCTGGTTTAACCAGAGCTTCCTCTTTGCCCGATCTCTCTTAATTTCCATGCCCAAAATATAGTTTGCAGCACCAAGATCCTTCATGTCGAATTTGGAGAACAGTTGGGTCTTCAAATCTGGATAATTTCTTTGTCATTTCCAATCAACAACATATCATCCACATACAAGACCAAATAAATAACACGGTCACCAATTAATTTAAAATAAACACAGTGATCCTCCTTGCTTCTGGTGAAGCCAAGTCCCCGTATATATGTATCAAATTTCTGATACCACATCCTTGGTGACTGTTTTAACCCATACAGAGACTTCTTCAACCTGCATACTAGTTCTTTCTTACCCTTCACCATAAAGCCTTCAGGTTGCTTCATGTAGATCTCCTCTTCTAGATCCCCGTGAAGAAATGTTGTCTTCACATCCATCTGTTCTATCTCAAAATCAAATGCGGCAGCAATAGATAAAAGTAATCTAATAGAAGTAAATTTGGCAATAGGAGAAAAAATATCACCAAAATCAATTCCCAGCACCTGGGAATAACCTTTGGCTACCAACCGAGCTTTGTATTTCTCCACCTTGCCTTCTACATTCATCTTCTTCTTAAACACCAATTTTCTCCCAATGGGCTTCCTTCCAGCCAGCAACTCCACCAAATCCCATGCCTCATTTTTATGCAAGGATGCCATTTCATCAACCATGGCCTCCTTCCAGAGTTTTCCATCCTCTGAATCTACTGCCTCCCTCACAGTTCTGGGTTCATCATCAGTTATAGTTAAGGCAAAACCTGAACAGAAAGCAGATGGACTATACCTTTCCGGTTGCCTTCTTTCCCGAACTGATCTTCTCAAAGCTGGAGTTTGTGGCTCTTCTTCTTCTGAGTCTTCTTCTGTTGTAGAGTCTGATTCATCCTCCTTTAGCTCAAACTCTATCTTCTCAGGTTCCTTTGGTAGGAATTCATGTGTAACAAAATATTTCACCTCTCTAAACACCACATCTCGGCTGTACACAACCTTCCTTGTTTCTGGGTTCCAAAGCTTGTAACCCTTTAAACCATCCTTATACCCAATAAAGATGCACCTTTCAGATTTATTATCCAACTTGGTCATTTTCTCCTTTGGAACATGTACGTATGCATCACATCCAAATACCCTTAGATGTGAAAGAGAGGGCTTCTTACCAGTCCATACCTCATGTGGAGTCTTATCCTCCAATGCTGATGAAGGTGATCTGTCAACTAAGTAACATGCAGTTTCCACTGCCTCTGCCCAGAATTCTTTTCCTAACCCAATACCACTAAGCATGCTTCTTGCCTTTTCCATCAGTGTTCTGTTCATTCTTTCTGCAACTCCATTTTGCTGAGGTGTGTATGGAGTAGTCTTTTGTCATGCTATGCCACACTTCTTACAGAACTCTTCAAATTCCTTCTTCCAGAACTCCCCACCATTATCTGTCCTCAGCGCCTTTATCTTCTTCTCTATTTGGTTTTCCACCAGAGCCTTAAATTCTTTAAATTCGTCAAAGACTTCAAATTTCTTCCTCAAGAAATATATCCATGTATTCCTTGAGAAGTCATCTATGAATGAAACATAGTACACAGACTTTCCCAGTGATGGAACTGACACAGGTCCAAACACATCACTGTGCACAAGTTCTAATATCTTGTTCTCCCTCTTAGCACCAAAAGGAAAACTCACCCGATTCTGCTTCCCATATACACAATGTTCACAGAAATCGAAATCCAGAGAGCAATTAGACATACCTTCTACCATACCATTTCTATGTAGTATCCGAAGGCCCTTCTCTCCAATATGTCCAAGCCTTTGATGCCATAGCATGGTCTTTTCTCCAAAGACAGCTAGGCTTTCCGCTCCTCTTTCAAGAACCACAGAACTGTTACACCCATCAATAACAGTGCTACCTTGTAGCTTGTACAGACTTCCAGTCCGAACTCCCCGCATTAATACCAGTGCTCCCCGAACCATCTTGCAGGCATCTTTCTCGAACACTGTTTTTACACCTGCATCATCCATCTTGCTTACAGAAATCAGATTTCTGGCCAATGCAGGAATATGCAGAACACCAGAAAGTGTTCTAATCCTTCCACCTTGCAACTTCAGCTTGACCTTTCCACGTCCGATGATTCTGGCCCTCCTATCATCCCCTAGGAAGACATCACCACCATCATATTTCTCATACTCGCAGAACCACTCCCTATGGGGAGTGAAGTGAAAGGATGCACCTGAGTCAATCAACCATGACTCATGATCTATATGTGTATTTGAAGAAGAAGCCAAATACACATCCCCACCTTCATCCGAGGTGGTTTTTGCCTCTGCAGAAGGAGCATCATCAGATCCCTTTCCTTTCTCAGGAGCTTTAGGTATGAGGTCCTTTTTGTAGTGCCCTTCCTTTCCGCATTTCCAGCATACCTTTACAAACTTTCCAGGAGATTTAGATCTCCCTCTAGATTTGGATCTCCCACTCGAAACCTTATTCTTGTTTCTGTTTTGGGACCTTCCTCGTACAGATAAGGCATCTCCATTCCGGCCCTCCATATTTCTCCGTCTCATTTCCTCCGACAGCAAGGCTGAGACAATGTCATCAAAATTCAAGGTAGTTGTATTGCTACCTATTGCAATAACCAAACTATCCCACGAGTCTGGTAGAGAACACAACAAACTGATGCACTTATCTTCATCTGATATTTTAATATCAACAGATGACAGCTGACTTACCATCGAATTGAAGGCGTTCAGATGCTCTGTCACCGAGTCTCCATCCTTCATCCTCAGGTTATACAGCTTTTTCCGTAGGAACAACTTATTCACCAGAGACTTAGATTGTTACAAAGTCCCAAGTTTTTCCCACAAATTCTTCGTCCTAGCTTCCCCAGATACATTCAACAATACTGAATCTGAGACACACAGCCATATTGTGCTCTTAGCCTTCCGATCTAGTTTCTTCCAATCTTCATTTGACATTGTCGTTGGTTTAGTACCTGGATCTACCACAATCCACTGATCTTTATCCACCAGCAGATCCTCCATCTTGAGCTTCCACAACTCAAAACTCTGACCATTAAATTTCTTGATCTCTATCTTTCCGCCGCTCGCCATCTTCTTTCACCACAAGAATCAATCCCACAGATCTCCTGCTGGGGCTTGGGGGTAGTGCCCGAGGCAAAAAAAAAAAAAAAACCCCATGAAGAAAGGTTAAAAATTCCCTTGAAGCCGAAACAACTTCCGATACCAAATGTAGGTTTTAACCCCCGAACAAATTATCTACACACGAATCTTATAACAGAAAATGAACAATAGCGAGAGCACAAAACATAAAACAGATAAACACAGAGATTTTCCCCTGGATCCCAAATCGGGACGACTAGCTTGATTTTTCGTTATATTCTTTAGTGTTACAACACATATATATACATGCCGAAGCATACATAAACCCCAATCCATTAACCCTGGATTAGAACATAACCGTAGTTCCCTTGACCAGATCTACAAAATACCAGGGGCCGAAAACCATCGTACCCCAAAACCATGTGCAAAATCATGCACAAAACATGGGTGGGTCCGCCTATGAGTGGGTCCGCATACCAAACAAGTTTTCGTCGGGGCGCTGCCCCGGACCCCAACAGTGGGGGCTACCTCCCCCTTTGTGACCCCCCTGCTGCGCCTGGCGTAGCGTACAGTGCATGGGGCTAGTCGTGGAAAGAATATAACACATACCCAACATGAACTCCAAGTAAATTCTTTGATCTATTCTGTGTGTCTATTTACATTTAGGAAAAGTAGTTGCAAATTCTTTAACTCGTTGTTCTAGATGAGCACTACATCTAGGGAAGAATGTTTTATCCATAATCCATAATTCCGCGTAACAAATTGGTGACTCCACTAGGGAGTTTACCCTTCATCCTTAGTGTATTTGCCTTTGATTTTCTCTATTTATTCACCTAGTAGCATTTACTCATAAATATTAGGCTTTTTGAAATCAATATTTTCATTAGAAGTGTGTTAAACAGTTGTATTTTTCATTATAAACTGCGCCCAACGCACTTTTTGAAATCAATATTTTCATTATAATTGTGTTAAACAATTGTATTTTTCATTATAAGCTGTGCCCAACGCACTATTGAACAGGACACAGTGCATTGCATAGCATTGTCTCCCTTCCAGGGGTGTGTTGCAACGCATTGTCTCCCCTTAGATACTGCGTTTCCCCCTAGAATCAGCCAAATTCCATTAATTTTGTCATTGCATTTTCTTTTATTTTGTTGTTTGTTGTGTTTTAAAGAGCATGATACCTCAGATTGACCAGTGATCTTACCTACTCCTTCCTCCTTAGAAAGAAAAATCTGTTCAATGTTTATTTAAAGTGTTTTTCTTTATCATTGACAAATTAATTTCAAAGTATTTTCACCGCTGCCTTAGATCCATTTGCTTTTGAAAAAGGAAATTGTCATTAAATTATTCATTTCTTGATAGGAGAAATTGTTGTTAAATTCCTCATTTTTCCTTCAAAAGAGAAATTTTTGTTTAAATTCTTCATTTCTCAAAAGTAAAAGGCATTTGTTTTTGTTGATTTGGTGCACTTAGTTTCTTTTCTGCATTCATAACATTGAAGAGACTAAAAAGAAAAACCTGAATTTGCATGTAGTGGATTGTGTGTTTGCAAAAGGAACAATTAAGAAAGCTGCATTTTAGTTTGTGCTCTTTGTTTATTTGCTCTCAAATTTATTGCTCTTTCCCTCTAGTAGCTAGGATTTTCATTGAGAAACTAAAAGTGAAAGATTGCTTATCATTTTAGTTTGCATTTTAGGAATTTCCAATACATCATCGTGGTGAACGTTGAAAGGAAAATTGATAAACAAGATTAACTTAAAATTTATCTCAATTTACCTATCAAAGAATTGGAACCATAACGATAACATTTAGAAGGTCTAGGCTAGAGATGTGTTCCGACGTCATAAAACATAGCAGCTATCGTTAATTCTTTGCGATACATTCTGAGTGTGACACCTCACTCCACGTACATTAGTATATCATAGCTCTTCCACGTACTTTCAGGTATATCGGGCGGTGTTACAATACGAAAAGTATAAAGGGGTGCTCTCAGTGTGCAGTTTCACATCATACAACGCTAATACGGACTTGGGCCTCCACGTACCTTCGAGTATATTTGGGAGGACAAATTTAGGTTGCTATCCATCCATAGTGAATCGAGTCAGCCGCCTTGTAAATTGTGATACACCGAACAACATTCGGGGAGATTTCCTAGCTGCACTTCTTGGTTCGCCAGGAGGTATTCTGCAGTTCACAGTTTCTTGGGAAACCTTTTTGCCTAGAAATACCCTTTTATTTTGTTTATTTATTTTTGGTTAAAATAAATCAGTAACCATGGAAGAAAAAAATCCTTTCCCCCATCATATGCGTAGATTAGCATTGAAACCACCTTTACCACCAGAAGTTACTCCTGGTCGGTGAAGGTGACAACACTTTACCGAATCAAGTACTATATGTACCTTTGGTGAAACATCATCTTCCCATATAGCAGAGTTAGCTCAAGTTGTTTCTACACATCCTGGTTTTTCTACTGTTGTCGAGACAGAGTCCTCACGACAACCCGTGGTCACGATCCATCCAATCAGTGAGACCATACCTCCTAGACCCGACGTTGTTCAACCAGAAGTTGATCCAGATCATGTCTCTTTTTTTCTAGAACATTTGAATCCCAAAGTCAAACAACCGGAAGTTGTTCCTGCATTGGTCATTCCACAAATTTCTGTAGCCATTGAGTCTCCCATATCACACAGTCAACCACCTGAAATATACTTTGGGCCTGACTGTGAAATACTTCCACCTGGTTTAATTTCGATTAAAGAAATCCCACAAGATGAAACACCTTTAACTCCAACCCATTTTGGGGGGGATCTTTACCTGTACAAGTCTTTTCCTCAATCACCACCCTCTACTTTTGTTGATCCTATTCCTAATCAAAATCCTGTCGATTCAAAAGGATATACATTTGGTCAAGTAACCATGCCTGAACCAACATCTTCGATTGGGTCATTTGTTCCAATTAAGTTAGTACTTGCCCTCGCTACCCCGTCAATGTTCATAACTTCACCAGAGTCATATTTATTAGGTTATAAATATTTATCTGGAATTTTCTCTAGTGCATCTTCAAATCCATGGACTTTACCAATGTCATTGTCTGGTATTATAACTGGTAAACCTATAGTGAGTATTGAACAACTTGATTCTTTATACACATCATCAGGGAAATATCAAGTTGGTCCTTCTAGGTCTATTCCATCAAGTACCATATCAACTGGACTCCAAAAATTTGGAGAGCAATATTTTCCATCTTATTATCTTCCTCAAGCTAGGGGGAAACCTTTGGTCACCCACTATGACAGTACTCCATCACTTTGTGGTCAACCTAATGTCGAAATGAATGTTTTTCAATGGCAGCCCACTTTGCCTATCCAACCACAAACGGCTGTACATTCGTATCAACCAATTCAACCTGTTACACCCACATCATTTACACTTTTTAATACATCTTTACCCCTGTTATAGAATCAAAATGTTGTATGACAACATTTTCAAGCGGGTCCTTCAGCTCAATACTCTCAAATATTGGGTTAACAGACTCTAAATCCTTCAGTTAATTTACAACAATCTGTATCCATAATCATTTATTCACAAGATAGTTTACCATTTTATGGTATGTCACAGCTACAACCTGGTTATACCTATCAACCAAATCCAAGTTATTCTAATTTTGGTTATAACATTGGTGGACAGAACCCTTGGCAGCATCAGGCGCAAATACCACAGACTTCATTTCAACAAGTATCATATCCAAGTTTTGGTCAACAGAATCCTCAAGCGTTTACTTTTCAAAACAACCCCTATTTGGGTTACCAGTAGCAGCTCCCTTATGCTGGTGCTCAAAGGCCTGTTGCTTAAGCAATTCCATCATACCTTGGCTATGCTCAACCTGACCTTAATAGACAGTTTCCCTTTGTTGCAACTTTAGAATTACCAGATTTAAGTCGACTAACCAATTATCCAATAAAATATTCTCCTTAGTCGTCGGTGATACCTCACAAATAACCATCGGATATTCCTAAGTTCAATGGAAACCTTAGGGAAGACCCGTCAACTCATGTCATGACTTATCATTTATGGTGTTCATCAAATTCCCTAAATTGTTGATTCTGTTCGACTACGTCTTTTCCAGCGTACACTCACAGGTCCAGCTGAAAAATGATATATTAAGTTACCTAGAGCTTCTTTTTATAAGTTTACTGCCCTAGCTGCTGTGTTTCTGACTCACTTCCAGTTACCCATACGATATGAAACTAGAACAGAACTCTTGACCAATTTCAAATAGACTAATGCTACTCACATTTGCGATCATATTCATGAGTGGTGTCGTCGTCATAGAATGGTTAAGACATTTGTTCCTGATAAAATCCTTGTTGAGTGGTTCATCAAGTTCTTTTTACCATCTATAACTAAGGATGTGGCTAAGGGTGGCGTCATCACAGAAGAGAAATTTATTTCTTGTGCCCAATATTTAGACTTGATTTATACTCAGTTTGGCATGCTCTATGAAACATTTCCTAACGCGTCGAGATCTAATTTTACTGTTCCTCCTCAATTAAAGGAATCTCACGCCGGAGATGACTTGATTGGCACTACAAGCACACATCATACTATTGCATTTGATCCTGCACCTTCTTCCAAAATTAATGCCATGTCATTTGACAAGGGAAAAAGTGACAAGCAACCCAAAAGTAAGAAAAAAGGGAAATCTAATAAAAAGCAAACTTCTAACCCACAAGAAAGATCATCTGATTAATTGTCTAGACCTAGGAAACCTCGTTATCCATGCATAATCTGTAATGAGGAACACTTTGTTCGGGACTGTGCTCACCGCGCTAAAGTCTCAAAAATCATTAAGACTTCCAATGCGTCAATTGTGTTGACAAATCCGTTTCCGAATCCAGACACAAATTTGGTTGCTACGGATCCAACTTCTAGTTCTCAAGTACTTATGTTATCTGTCACAAAACCTTCAACAGATATTTTGGTGACAACGCGTAATAAAGAGTATAATATTCAGGCCACTGATCAACCTACTACCTCGACTATGAATCTGTCTACGGAATCGATACCACCTACTGCTATTCCCGAATTGACAATTAAGCCACCAAAGGGAGTAATTCACAAATCGACATATAATCCTGGAGCAACAGCTGCTCAAAATTATAATATAGTTGAGATTTGGCTCAATCCCCTTCAGCTATGTCTGATCTTGAGGTATTACAAAATTGTCCCTCCCAAAAACAGACTTTATTGTCGGCTATTGGTAGAATTGATCCGACTGATTCTAATCTTGTCGTCTTTAATCATACGGGCTATGTGCTGCAACTACCAGCAGAATTGGAATTCCCCGTATAAGTAAATGTTCTCAATCACCTTTTTCATCATACTATTATTGATGAGGGAGCATCTACATGCATTATGTCTCATCGCATTTATCTCAATCATCAACGACGTTGAAGGCTTTCGATGGATGTGCATATAATCCTTGTGGTATTACTAATAACTTGCATGTTGAACTAGGGAGAAAAACAGTAAATGTTGATTTCGAGGTTGTTGACGAACCCCTTGAATATAATATTCTACTTGGAAGGCCATGCATATATGCAATGACTGCAATTGTTTCTACATGTTTTAGAATTATTGCCTTTCCATATAAAGGTACTATCATAGTCAATAATGAGCTATCCTTCTTTGCCTCTGCTTTGCAGGTAACTGGAAGTGTTCTGTTTGTTCACGCACCCCAACTAGCACTTCAGAACATTGGTGTAGGACTCTTAAAGGATTACACTCTCATGGGAACTTTTTCATTACCGCCACCCGCGACGTCGGCAGAAATTTCAAGTATAGAGACCTCCTACATGATCTCTTCCACTCCATCTGGCTTAAGGGAGAGTACAGGTGATTCTAAAATTGTTACATTGGATGAGTTTCTGCCGCTGAACCCTATTGAGTTGGCATAGAAATCATTCTGTCTGGCTTGGGCGGCAAATCTAAAATCAACATTGCCAGTTGTTTGGGTTAATCGTTCCTTAGATTTTGGTACTCCATCTGATCCATTTTCCTCAATTTTCTTGATATATGAGAATATTTTGGAAGCCATGATGTCAGAAGAAGAACCATGGGAATATTATCATCATCATTCCCATCTTCATGATTATGAAGAAAATTGTCTTACTGAACTATATCACCCATCAATCAAAAATTCCTTTTCAAATTATTTACCTATTAATGCAATCGATTCTGAGCGAAATCTGTCAAATATTGAAGAAACCATTTCTATCGATATTTCAACCAAACCTGGCGTTGTAGAAAATATTCATGTTGGTGTGTCTTGTTCTCCATCATAACTCGAATCGCTCTCTATTTCGTGAATTCTCTGATGTATTTGCTTGGTCTTACGAGGAAATGCCAAGCATAAATACTAGTATTGTTGAACACACTATTAATATGTATCCTGATGTCAAACCGGTGCATCAATGGCTTCATCCTGTTAATCCAAAGAAAGCCGCTACCATCAAAGTATAAGTTGAAAAAATTTTGCGTGCTAGTTTCATTTACCCTGTTCCGCTAACTAAGTGGGTTTCCAATATCGTTCCTGTCATGAAAAAGCAAGGAACCATTAGAGTGTGCATCAATTATCGGGATGTCAACATTGCTTGTCCAAAAGACAATTATCCTACTCCCTTTATCAAATAGATTATTGACTATTGTGTTGGATGTGAAATATTTTCGTTCATGGATGGATTTTCCGGCTACAATCAAATCAATATTCACCCAGAACATCAACATAAAACAACATTCATCTGTCTGTGGGGCACATTCGCTTATAGGAAACTACCGTTTAGTTTAAAGAACGTTGGGGAAACTTTTCAGAGAGCAATGGATTATGCTTTCAATGACATCAAGCACATTTTTCAACCTTATCTAGATGATTTACCCGCTCATTCACGAAATCATATTGATCACTCGATGCATTTGAGAGCCATCTTCTTATGCTATCGACACTACAAAATACGCCTCAATGCACATAAATGTGTGTCTTGTGTTGGTTCTGGTCATTTGCTTGGATTCTTAGTCTCAAAAGAAGGAATTTGAATCTATCCATTGAAGGTTTAGGCCATTCTTGATTTTCCTGCACCATCAAATTTACTTCATATACGGAAACTTCAAGGAAAGGCTAAATTCCTAAGAAGGTTCATTCCAAACTACGCTGAAATGGCTAAAGGATTTACTTGACTCTTGAAAAATGGGGTTTCCTTCCATTGGGACCAAGTTGCACAAGATTCTTTTGATGGTGTCAAGGATACTCTTGTCTGAGCGTCATTAATGTATCCCCCTAATTCTTAGAATGATTATTTCCTATATATCGTTGCAGCTGAAGCAACCATTGCTATGGTTTTGGTCCAAGTAGAAAATGGAATTGAACATCCAATCTATTATTTGAGTCATAATCTCAATGATATGGAAGTTAAGTATTCGTATGTAGAAAATCTTGCATTAGCAGTTGTTCAAGCTGTCCAAAGATTTTGCCACTATATCCTGCTCCGAAAGACCACTATCGTTTTAGATTGCAATCCCATAATTTATATCTTATCACGTCAATTACTGGGGGGGAAATATTCAAAAAGGATTGTCATTTTGTAGGAATTTGATTTGGAATTCATAAAATCCAATTCAAAGAAGTCTTTAGTTTTGGCTGAGCTTCTTTGTGACCTTCCCTCTGATAGTACTGCAACTACGTTAGAACCATCAATTTCTGACGAGTCTCTGTTTCTGATCGAATCATCTGATCCTTGGTATGGAGATTTCATCATTTATCTCCAAACTCAAACTTTTCGGCCTAATACCTCTCGCTCTAAACAACGATGTATTCGATACCAAGCCAAAAATTATCTCATTGTCGGCGATACACTTGATCGTCGTGGTGTCGATACTATTTTAAGAAGGTGCCTAACTCATGAGGAGGCCGAAAAGGTTTTAAATGATTGTCATGCTGGGGCTTGTGTTGGACATTTATCTAGATATGCTACCACGTAGAAGATACTCCACGTCAATTACTTTTGGCCTACCATATTTCGCGACTGCATCCTCGCGGTCAGAAGTTTTCATGCGTGCCAGATTTTTTATCGTAAAATACGCAAACTGCTGGTGCCAACACATCATGTTGTCTCTATGGGACCATTTTCAAAATGGTGTATTGACTTCATGACCTGTAACCCTCGTTCGTCTGGGGGACATGGTTATATTGTTGTCGCTATCGACTACTTTACCAAATGGGCCGAAGCGATGCCTACATTCAACAACACAGGATATACAACTGCATTGTTTTTCTTTAATCATGTTATTGCACGGTTTGGGGTCCCGCAGCCTATATTTACAGATCATGGGAAGCATTTTCGAAACCACATGATGACTGAATTAACTACCAAGTTAGGATTGTCACATGATAATTCTACTCCTTATTATCCATGATCAAATGGACAAGTTGAGGCTATCAACAATATTCTTAAATGTATGCTTCAACAAATGATAGGAGTACATAAAAGAAACTGGAATTTGATCCTGTACTCGGCCTTGTGGGCATACCAAACCTCGGTGAGAAAAACAACTGGATTTACTCCCTTTCAATTGGTGTATGGTCTGGAAGATATCTTGCCAATATAATGTGAAATACCGTCGTTAAAACTCACAATTGACTTGTTACCTGACACCTCAGAAGAAGAAGCACATATTTTTAACCTCATCCATCTTGATGAAACGCGTCGTGAAGCCCAATTGGCCAATGAGGCACATAAGAGACGTATAAAGGCGCAATACGACAAAAATGTCCAGCCTCGCATTTTCTCAGAGGGCGACTTGGTCCTACTTTATGATCAGGAATCTGATGTAATAGGTACAGGAAAATTTGTGCCATTATGGCATGGCCCCTATATTGTCAAAAAATTTCTTACTAAGGGTGCCTATGAGTTAGTTAATTACAATGGAATTCCGTTGGCGCAACTCAGAAATGGGTTGTATCTGAAACGTTATTATGCTTAATCATGAGCGTAGTAATTTTTTGTATTATATTGTATATATATGCTATTGATTTGCATTCATTGTCTTAGTTTGTTTTTAGAGTTTTCTTGACATTAGTAATCCACTTTACATTTCATCGCAAATGACTAAATCTTCGGAACCATTTTTTGGATATGCTGATGGTGCTAGTCGTAGTACGCAAAATCTATCCTCTGCAGCGTGGGCCATTTTCACTTCGAACGACGAGTTAGTGAGTTTTCAAGGGATTTGTATTGATAGATTGATGAACAATATCTCTAATTATAACGTGTTGATTGAACTTCTCTCTGATGCCTTTCATTTGGTATTAATCGCATCATGATAAGGATAGACTCACAACTTGTGGTATTACAACTTACTAGTGTTTATACTGTTAGAAATCCAACACTTCATAGATTGTTCCGAAGAGTTTGAATTTTGGAAAGACACTTTGATTTTATTCAATATCAACACATTTCCAGAAATTTGAACACATTGATTGATTCTTTAGCTAATCAAGTTTTAGACAAACATTTACAACACATGTAAAGAAAACATTCACATCATTGAATAGGATTGCACAATAAACATAAGAAAAACACTTAAATCAAATATATAGATAGTTATAGGTTTTTACAAAAATTTGTGCCCAAGACACATTGGTCATCTGACCTCAAAATGTATGCAAAATGTCAAAAGTAAACTAGTGGTGCTTGTGGTAACATGTTATAGATCTAGCTATCCTACGTAGTAACCACATCCAATGGTTAGGAACACCTATAGTGTGACATTATAGTCGCATGGGTAACTCTTCGATTCAGCAATTCGAAATCCCGAAGGTCAACCCCTCTATGTTCTGTCGAAGCTCAGCCAGAGTCTCAGCCATATCAAGATCCTGAAAAATTGCTCTCTCGACAACCCTCTCTGCTGGCTCATCTGGTACATGCTCTGGTTCTTCCACCGGTTGAACTTGACCAACATCTGCATTACATCAAACATTTAGTTTAGTCTTGGGAAAACATCAAAAATAGAAAAAAATGTATAAACCTTAGAAAAATCAAAACCATGGTCAAAACATTCTTACACATAGCACCCCACTAAGCACCTTCTGGTAAAGCTAAATCTAGATCTCCTCGGAAATCAACACTTGCATATGCATACTCATCGATGGCGACAATATATTGCCTAAATCAAGCGAAGAACGTAGTCAAGAACACAATGATCAACTAGAATGCATGCCTACCCATTAGTTCTACCCACCTCTGCATCCTTGGATCTCTAGGATTAGACACATCTAGTGTCACATGCTGTGGCTGCATCAGTGGAATTTTTTCTAAAGAAAACAATATGAGGATCAAACCATAACTGAAGTTCTTCTTCCTTCCTCCCTTTTCTTTGTTCAGTTGTTCTTTTATCTGAGAAAGTACAGCTTTAGACCAGTTGAAGGTTGTTGACTCCATACACTCTAGCACATACTGCATATGCGATCTATTCACTACATGTAATGTGACAGTTCCAGCAAGTTTTGCGATCGTGAAAAGGATAGTTCTCAAAGGAAAATATATAACATCTCGGATGTTTATCTTTCCATCTTTTCTTGGCTCTGCCCCTGGATAACAATGTTGCAAAACATAATCTCTCACAGTCTCTCCTCCAACAATAGACCCTAAGAGCGAAATAAGCAAACCTCTCCTCGACAAACCTGTAAGAAAGTATACATCCTCTACTATTATGGGAACCACTTGGTTCATAATATGAAATGCCTTGATAGCTAGATCCCATGCTCAAACTAAGAACTCCAATAGTTCTATTTGTTGCCTCATCCCTGACAACCGGAAGTACTTTAACAGTCTGCAGTCTCTTAGGGCTCATATTGTGCTCGGATCCTTTAGGGCAATCATATTTTTTCTTCATACTCTCTTTCCCTCCATGTAATCATCATTGTAATCTGATGAAAACCTGAAATGTAACCATAAGAACCATTAGATTCCATTCAATGCAAAAAACTGGGCAAATGTTGGGCATAATGCAAAAAACAAAAATGAAGATTGCGCCCAATGCAACCTAGGATAAGAGACAGTGCATTGCATATGCAGGTAGCCTTCATTTTAGCTGCTATGCAATGCACTTTTCGATGTCCAAGGGTGTGTTGCCCTCTTTGGGAGAAGAATTTACCCTAGGGGCCCCAAAACCCTAAAAATTTGCAATGAATGGAAATGAAATGATTACTAAAGTAAAGAGAGGGTTCATGGCACTAACCTGGATCAAATGGCAATGAAATCCATCCACAGAAACAATCGCAATCAGCAACTGAAGTTCGGGGGCAAAATCAAGTTTAGAGCTTCAAAATGCAAATGGTAACTATGGAATGGTAAGAATGAATAGTAAAACTCTTTTTATTAGTCATTTGATTATTTTCAAATCATATTTATTACTATGACTATGTTTTTATTATGTTTTTATCATGAAACATGTATTTTTAATTCATTTGATGTTGTTCTGAATAGGTCTTACAACTGATGAACATATTAGTCATGCAGATTTATTTCAAGAATGATTTGACCACAAAGCATACTTTTTCTCCTTATTTTTCGAGCTTTGTTAAAAATGAAAAAGGATTTGAAGCGCACTTTTATCTCTTTTTCGAGCTTCGATAACAACGAAAAATGAACCCCTGGAGTCTTCCTTCAGCTCTTTTTAGACTCCAATAATGTGAAAAGATTGTTGAGCACTTACCTTTTCAAGCTCGTACAAGTAAATTAATTGATATCTACTCAGTATAAGTTTAACTATTTTTCGGACTGAGATAGATTATTTACGAAAAAGGAATACCTTAGTCGAACATGGCTAAAGAGGTTCTCTCAAATATTATTTTACACTTTTTCGGATCTGAGCGACAACTTTACGAAAAAGTACTTATGGAGTTTTCTTTCGTCCTCTTTTTCAAACTCTCTAAATATGAAAAAGGACTAGGCTATCACTGTCGTTAAGCTCGTTAAAACATAAAATTGCGACGAGCTTGTCGATCATGGAAAGAATCGAGTTTCATTCATCTCTAGACTCATTAAATTATTAAATAACAATACTTTATTCGCCCGAAGGGTTGAATTATAAATCAAGAAAATGTTATCCTCCTCATGCTTGTTAAAAAATAAAGAGGTACTGGTCGACAAAAGACCAGGGAAAATTTAGGAAAGTAAACAGAACTTTTTACAGTAGCAGGTCACTCTTGAACATGACACTTCACTCCATCATGATGACTGTTTAGGTTGGGTAATATTCTTAACGATTCATTCATACCTATGGTTCATCATACCTTCACTTCGGTTTTGGATCAATGCTGCCAACCCATCTCAGTGTCGCCGATATTTTCAAGAGAAGTCATCCAGTGAATACTCATCCTTCTGCAATACCCATAAACCTTCATTCTCATAACAGTCATCCCTGAACATTTCTATATCAAGTCATACCTTTGTATCCGAAATCAGTAACTCACGTTTCGCAATAAGGTGGCTTCCTGTCGACGACAAATCATTATCCAGGAAGTTCACTTAGAAAAATCATATTCCAATACCATGAGGCTTGTTACAACATCGACAAGATCCTCGCTTCCGGATTTTTGACCAAAAGATTTTGATTGGCGTTCGACATCAAATCATCTATTCACGCCTTACGAAATGGTGGTTCTATCGCGTTTGTTAATATCTCAGATCATTGGGTGGTAATCAAACGATGTCTTTCCATGTTCGAATACAAATCATATATTTGCATGGCTAGACTTGTACCCGAATGATTGAGTGAATGAGATAAGAAGACCCTGGATCTAGTTTCAACCATCCGGGCTGCGATTTTAGGATTGTTGTACACATCATCTATACAGTGACCTTACATATAGATCGTCATCCGAACATGGACCTATATCTGTAGGCATGTCTGTGTTGGACAACATTCCAATGTAGACGACTTTCTGAATTATGTACATGTTATTAGAAAGTTTATGTGTTGAACATGGGAATGCCTTCCCTCAGCAATTATGATCAAGAGGATATATCATGATGTAATGTATTGTAATATTGATGTAGGTTGCCACTCCGCCTCATCTCCAACCCATCACAATGTAAAGCATCTCAATCAAAATATTGTTATTATTATTCTGATTTCATGCTTTAAGGGGGGAATTGTTATAGGTCACTTTGGGCATCATTCCCAATGACATGGTTAACTGGAAATCATCTCTAGAACCAATGAATAGGGTATATCATCTCATATCATTTCAGTTGCTACATTCCCTAAGACAAAGAACAAGACAAATCATTCATGACTTTCATTTGCAAAGGTTTCCAAGATTTGAAGTTTATAATATATCATATGAGAGCTCACCAACACTTCCTCTAAAGGGACTAAGTGCGTTGCATATGCAAGTAACCCCACTCAAGGGTGCTCTGCAAAGCACTTCCCGACACTCATGGGTGCATTGGTCACATTGGGAGCGAAATTCTCATCGTTCCGGAATCTCCACTTGGCTAGTGCCTTTTAGAATAGTTCACATGTGTCAAACTTCGAATCCATGTGTCCATTTGATACCTCTGAGACTGGGAACATGTCTTACCTATTATTAGAAAGTCATTGACTGTAAAACTACCTTCAGATCCTCTATAAATTGAGCACGGATTTTAGTGTTTGATAATAATTTGAGTAGAGAAATGCTGATGGAATTTCAATTGAGGAATTGATTTGAGTGACATTCTGGTGGAGAGATGTGCATTGTGATGAGGCTAGGATGCTGCTGGAGATGGTGACACTAAATCAATCACTGGGTTGTAACCTCCCCTTCTATCCATTAATAAATATTGTTGCTTACTTTCCCACATAGGTATATGTATAAGCTCATGTGTTTCATATTATGAATTCTTATCTGATGTATATGGTTAATGTTTTATTGATTTAACTAAATAACTTGAATATACATCTGTATTATTGCTATCTTTTTTTGTTTAGTGTTCATCTTTGCAGGAAATATTTTGGCGATCTAGCTCAGACTTGAAGCTACAGCAAGAGCAACAGAAGGAGAATAGGAAGTGCTTGGACTCCAAGTAAGTTATTTGATCTATTATGTGTGTTTATTTGCAATTAGGAAAAGTATTTGCAAATTATTTAACATATTGTTCTAGATGAGCACTACATCTAGGGAAGAATGGTTTATTTGTAATCCATAATTATGCATAACACTATTCATGCTTCTTTTGTTGTAGTTCATATCGGTTAAATGATTGATGTGAGTTTTTTTGTAGGTTATTTAAAGAGTCACAAGTATGATGCATCCTTAGAACAACTTTGAAAATTCATGTTCATCATTGAGCTACTTGGATTGGTTTACTAGTTCACAAATCTAGAATTTTTGGAAGTCCCTTGTAGCAAAATAGTAGTAATTTTCTTCTTATTTTTAGAAAAATCAAGTTAATAAAAATATTCCATTTGTATTGGGTCATAAAAAAATTCAAGTTAATAACAAAATTTACCCCATGTCAGTTTCACTTGATTAGGCTACGGATTTGGTAGGTTAACTAGCTCACTAGTTCTTGAATTTCCATTTTTTAGAGTAGTAATTTTCTGCTATTTTTTAGCACGTGTTAACAGAGATATTTTGGAGTGATTCCACTTGGAAATGAGTCCTCAGAAATCCTACTTAGTAATTAAAAAAATACCATCTCATTTTTATTTGGTTTACTTGGGAATTCGGTAATTTATCTCGCTCTTGTAGCAAAACATGGCCTCATGTAGCACTCATGTATCACGTGTAAACTTGATAATATTTTTTCCAAAAGTTTGGTTTTTTATTTTTAGGCTTGAATAACGACCCCTGGGCTCTGAAACCATGATTGAGTAAGACCAAAACTCTCTTAATCCTTGCCTCTTCTCCAATGAAATTCACCTCTATAGTTATGATTAGTGGACAAATTCATGACTTAAAGAGCATAATGATTATTTTCATGATTACTTTCGGAAGCACCTTATGAAATTTGTTGACAAAATATATCTTGAATGCAATGATTGAAGAATTATTTCATTTTGTTTCATACATATTAAGTATGGTTTCCATTTCCAACATATTTATTTCTATTGCATAGACTAAGCTTCCTTTTTATGTACCATTTACACTTTGCAAATAGGTTAATGTTTACATTTTTTCATATAGGACTAGAATTTACATTCATGCAAAGTAGAATAGCCTTTCCTTTCTACAAAAGTAACTAGGATTTCCTCTTTGAAAGAGTAATTAAGTTTCCTTTCGTAAAATAGAGTAACATTTCCATTTCTACAATTAGTTTATGTTTGGATTTCATGGCATTCATTTTGTTGCATCAGATCAACAAAAGACGGGCACATTGCATGTTGCACATATAGTGCTGAAACCTCTTAAGTTTTTACGAAACATGGGTTGATAATTTATGTTGGTAGCCTCGGGATTTGCAACATTATTGTTGCAATATTTGGGCTCATCAAAATCATTGATGACAAATATTCTAAATGGATCATTATCCTTCAATATTTTGATTTGGAATTGTGGTCATTAAATCCAATAAATTCCTAGCATTAATAGAGTTACTTGTTGAGTTACCTTGAGCAGATGAAGAAATCATGGCTACAAGCACACTTCTTGATAAGTCCTTATTTCTCATTAGTTCTTCTGATCCTTGGTATGGGGATGTCTTATTATATTTCCAAACTCAATGTTTTGAACCTGAACTTTCTCGTGGTGAACATCAACACATATGCCACTAGTTTCAACACTATCTTATTATTGTTGATACTTTATATTGTTGTGGTGTCAACACTGTGTTACATCAATGTCTCACTTATGATGAAGATGAATGAGTTCTTAATGATTACAATGTTGGAGCATGTGGAGGTCATTTATCTGGTCTTTTCACTGCTCATAAGATTTTGGGCGTTGGGTATTCTTGGCCTTTGATCTTTAAAGATTGTATCATTATTGTCCAAAATTTCCATCCTTATCAAATTTTATCATGAAATATGCACACTCACCCTGCTCCTTTATACCTTGTGGTAGTTGATGGCCCTTTTTCATAGTGTGGCATTGACTTTATACAGTGCAACCCGCCCTCTGCACATGGTCATCTCGGCATCATCATTTTTGTTGAACACTTCACTAAGTGGGTTGAAGCCTTTTCCATTTTTTCTAATGATGGTCAAACAACTGTCTTATTTCTCTTCGACCAGATTACTTCCTCATTTGTTGTGCCCAAACTAATTTTTAGTGATCACAGTGCACATTTTCAAAACCACATGATGGAGGAATTGGATTCTAAGTTGGGTTTTCGCCATGAAAACTCAACCCCTTATTATCCCCAAGCTAATGGAAAAGTAGAGGTCGTAAATTGCATCTTAAAATCTATGGTAAGTCAGAATGTAGGGAAACAAAATTTGAACTAGCACCTTATGTTCTTTTCTTCACTTTATGCATATTGAAACTCAGTCAAGTCTGCTACAAGTTTTAATACTTTCCAATTGGTTTATGGAGTGGACGTTATTCTTCCCATTGAGTATGAAATTCCCTCCTTTCAACTAGTTGTTGAACTACTCCCTGAAAGTTTTGCTGACGAGGAATGTTTTTTACACCATTCCCATCTTTATGCACAATTCCTTTATACCATGATCACTAACGAAACTCATAAGAAATGTGTTAAGGCCTAATATGATGAGTTTGTTTGACCTTGTGTATTTTTAGAAGGTGATATGGTTTTGGTATATGATCAAGATCATGACAAGTTAGGAGAAAGTAAAATTGAACCCATGTGGAATGGGCATTATGTTGTTAAACATGTGCTAAAAAAAGGGGCCTATGAGTTAGCCGATTACAAAGGAAATCCACTCAAGGAGCCTCGCAATGGGATCTACGTCAAACGATATTATGCCTAATATGTTGCCTAGTGTCTTGTACATAGTGTACATAGGCGTACGTGTGATGTCCTGTTTTTTTTTCACTGTGCCTTGATATTTTTTGTGAGTGATTTGTGTGTCTGGTATTTTTTGGATAGATTTCATCTCCCTCGCTTCATTATATAGTTTTTGTATATGGTGCAAGTTATTACACTCAGAACACAACTTCCGCTACTTTGATCATTTTCTCGCTTACTGACGAGCTTGTGACGTCATGGAGTGTTTGTCTTCACCCAGTCACCAACATTGTGGCATAATATAGTGTTTTCATCAAGCTCTTAACTGAGGCTAATCACATTTCCATATTCCACTTAGTTGTTCAACTCGAATCCCAAATCGTAGTGTCTCAACTCAACCATATTTATTCTATGAGGAATCCTAACATCTTATGTTAGTTTTTGAGGGTTCGTCTCCTGGAATGGTCATTTGATTATATTTATTTTGTTCACATTCCTAGAGAACAAAAAACATTGGGTTATTATTTAGCTAATTATTTTTTATATTTCCTTTTGTCTCATTGAAATTTGTAACCATGTACATGATAAAATACATTGTAAAGTACACTCTTTTTTTTTGAAAAATACACACCATAGAAGTCATAATTTTATTTTATCATAATAAAGTTTGGGTACATCATTAAAAATCAAGGTATTTGAGGCCATGTCCATAATTCCATCCATATACAGTAACATAAAAAATAAAATAAAAACCAGGGAAAACCATTATCCCTGGTTAGTGGTGCTCATGATAACATAACACAACTTGCAAAATTTGTCAGAGGATACCTCGATGACAAGCAGAAGTCCCCCCAAATATATCCCTCTCCATATGTCGAGGAATATTTTTTATCCCCCTTGGTGGAACTACTATTATCAATCCCTCGACATTGCAAGTGAAATCTCGTAACTCCTCATTTTCATCGTCTCCTCCGACTTCTGCATGTACCTCTTTGGCTTGGGCCGGTGATACTACTCTCTTCAACAGGGAATAACCCATGGAATGAACCAATGAAATGTATGTTTAACACATTCATTATTAGTTAGTAACTATTTTCCCATACCAAAAACAACAAAAAAATCAAAATATGACAAAAACTTCTTCTTTTTTTACCTATGTCTCTCCACTACCTTCCTAGGGGTAGGACCAAATCTAGGTCTCCCTGCTAGTCCACCCCATCATATGTGTAATCATTTGCTACCAAGGGTGCTTTCTCTAACCATTTGCAGTACTCAGGGGGAAACCAGTGTCCACCATGGACACCCTCCTGCCTCATCATAAGGGAATGCCATCTCATCCTCTGAGGCTCCATCGATGGTTGGTCCAGCTCATAGTCTACCATCATTAGCCTCATTTCCAGGACCCTCTCCATAAATAATAACACTATAAGACTCTCGTACCCAAAGTTTTTAATTCTTCCTATTTTCACCTTGGTGAGTTGATCTTTCACATTTACCAGGATGCACTCACACTAGTTAAATAATGTAGGCTCCATACATTACACTACCAAGTCCATATGTACCTTTGCCACTGCATGTGGTTCCTTTTTCCCTACCAGCCATGTGATGGTGTACACTACGGTCCATACATTTAGGTCATCTATGGTTTCAATCAATATTTTATCCCCATCGGCTCTTGTGACTTTCCTACATTATCGACCAATGTAGATCCTTATTATTTCTTCGGTCCTACTTCTAACACTAGATAGCATAACTGGAGTTCCTCGCCCTGGAAACCCTATGAGGAAATAATTTTTTCCAGCCCTAGACTAAATTATTTCGGCTCCACTATGAATTTTTGGTTATATGCATCCCACCAATAGATTATTTGTTTCAATAGCCAGAGTTGGTTGGTCATGCTTGGAATCTTGAAGTATCTCAATCAACCACAATCCCTCAGTGCTTCCAATGTTGGTGTATCAACTATGGCTTTCATGTCATTTGACACATTCTCTCTTTCCCTCCACTCAATCATGGTTTCTTCTACAACAAACAAGACACACATCAATGGTGAACATAATCACAACCAAAAACACTCATTCCACTCTAAAACCCTTAGAAAAAATTCGATTTGGGGAAATTTCACTATAACATAAACAAAAATGACCATTTCAACCCTAACTAATAGGTTAGAACGGCCAAATCTCGGCTCCAGTCGCATGGTGCAAGACTGCTACAGTGTGGCTAAGGCCTCTCTAACGAAATTTTCTCGTTCTTTCCCAACAATTGGGAGAATACATAAGCAAAATATATTTTTCCTAAAAAATATTGTGGTCATGATAAAAATCGACGTGTAAATTACTCAGTGAGGGAGGAAAATTGACTTACCTTGGCTTGGGAAGATCCTCTGGTGCTCTTGCTATTATTTTCCCTCCGTGCACAATGCTTGAGAATTTTTCTCTTCTCCTCTCTTCTTCAGCTCGCAATGGATCAAATGGGGAGGTATGTGTTCTTTTTATAAAAAAATTTGAGCATCTAGATAATATTTATTTTTTAATTCTTTTTGGGCTTGTGGGTTTTTCTATAGTCTTTCTCTATGACTCTAGGGAGTTTTTATTTTTATTAGTGTCACTTTTGGGGTCCCATTTTCATCAACGAGCTTGAGGTACATATCATTTAATGGAATATAGGGGTACTTCAACTATCATCATCACAAATACATTTTTTACCATTAGTGCCATTGTTATGCCTTAGGTTTGACCCCGTCAAGTTGTGACATTAGGAACTTTTCTCTATGAATGTCATAGCTTGATGATAGATCCCACCCATACATGGATACCCTAGACTAGCACCTATTTTCCATTATGGTGTCCATGAAATATCTTATCCATTCTATTTGTGGAATCCCTCCTCTTGACCTGCCATGACCTAGAATTTGAGCCTCATGTCCTCTTCTTTGTGATATTTTTCGCCTTACCCCAGGAGAATTCCACACTTTATCCTTTGTGATTGCCACTTTTTATCAACCTATTTTTGCACAATGAGCATTTATTTTTTTATTCCACCACCATCCTTTGCCTGGTCTGTCATCTACTTTCACTTGTTGTTTTACCCTTTCTTGGAGGAACCATTACGATGAGTGGTCTTATTAGTTAGTCTCATGACCTTTCCATGTTTTGAGAAGTTCCACCATGACCAGAACCAGTTGCTACCCTTTATACCACTTGTTCCTCCAAGAGGAGTTCCATTTAAGCTCTTTTCAGACTCCTTAACTTAGAAAATATTGCCAAGTGAACTTGCCTCCTTCATGCTCCTTAACGTACTTGAAGAGACATTTATTCAATATAATTTTAACCCTTTTCCGGACTAAGTATACTAGTTATGAAAAAGGAATACTCTAGTCCTTTTTGGCTAGAGGTTTCTCCCCTATATTGTTTTATCTCCTTTTCAGGCTCGAGGGACTAAATTTACAAAAAGTCAATCTATTGAGCATATTTGTCTTCTCTTTCACGCTCATTAAACCATGAAGGAGACTAAAAAAATAAAATGGGAAGGGAACAGTTACTTCTGTCAAAATCAAAATGACAACATCAGTTGCGTCGCCCTTGAAAATGACACATATCTACATCATTCTCTTACAATTGGGTTTTATATTTCCTAGGATTCGTACCATACATATGAGTCTGTCTACTACTCTGGCTAGTTACTCTTCCAGTTATATGGAGCATGTTTCAATGCCTCCTACTTTGTTGCACGATATCATGTGGTTCTCACTAGTTGGGTTTCTTAGTCACTCTTTTGTCATGCGATTACATGTTCAAGGGAAGTCTCAGCCTGTGTCAACCATCTGTAATTTATTTTTGATTTTTTTGGGTTGGTCATCCTAGTATCAATTGTACTTCATCATTTCATGAATTCATCCATTCAATTCACCTTTCAGTTTGTTTCATGTCGATTAATGGGGGATACATAAAGGCCCTCCTTCGATGGATCTTCTCTTGTTAACTTCAGCTCATTATCCAGGAGCTTAATCTAGGAACTAGTAGTACTTTGGAGCTTGTATAGCTCAGTGGAAAATTTCCTCGTGATAAACTGTGGGTTTACATCATTAACTCTCAATCAGTCGAGTCCAAAATTGTTTGACATCAGCTCATCTATTCACACTTAGAGGAATTTACTAGGTAACTTAGGGTCCATTTTCGTTATTGGTGGATCCCCCTACGTCTAGTAACAATACACCTTATTGACCAGTAATCAAATGGTTTCTACCATGCTCGACATCAACTCATCTATTTGCATGTCGTAGATTATTACCATCGGGGTTATGTCGAAGACCCTGGGTTTGGGACATTTCACTCTTATATTACACCCTTCCCAGGGTGAGTTGGAGTTATGTATCATTTATGTACTTTGAGGACTAATATGGGACACCTGTTATGTGTCCATATTCCCACTCATGTATACTGTGACATAGATCCACACTGTATTTGTTGGTAGCTATGTTCATTCTAATTTGTCACATGGATCCACTATATATTATTCATGGCCATGTCTTAGAATTTAATGGTCATGGATCCATAGTGCATGGTTGGCGACCATGTTAAGTCTCTCTTTCTGACCGAGCATGGGTATGCTAGCATTGAGGATGTTATCAACACCGATGAGACCTCGACATTTGGATTCTTCTGATTTGGTTTCTTCGATTTGTATCCTTCCTCCCATTTGGACCTCTAAGCTTTATTGTAATGAATTTTGGCCATTAGTTACTCTTCTAACCTCATCCATTAGGGGGCATATATTATTAACTTATTTTTCTCCCTAGAGTCAGTACTAATGAGTGCTTCTATTAGTTGAATTTTTCTAGGCTTTGGATCCTTTTTTGACCTAGTTTAGGCCATAACCACTAGGACCTAGTGTTTGACAGAGAAATTAAAGGCCTTCAGCCATAAGGAACAATCTTCTTTTTAGTGATTGGACCTAAAATTCCCTAGTTCAACCCATGCAGTCCTGGCATTTGTTTTAGAGACCTTCCTTCCCTAAGAAATCAATTTGAAGTTATACCGTATCTCATCCATTCGAGTTAGCTTGGGTGAATTACTAGAGAATTTTCCCAACTTATCTTCACCATATGCATCTATATTCATCATCATTGGGAGCTTTTTGAGTCTTTATATACATGTCCATCCTTGAGAGTCAGGCTATAGATAGAGAGAGATCTAGAGAGGATTACAGCTTCATGATGTTATTAGTAGAAACTCTTTCGGTAATCACATAGTCCTGATGATGAACCACACTGGTTGGTTTGAAACGCGTCGACCACGTTCTTGTGCATGTGATTATTACCGAAAGAGTTTCTACTAATTTATATGATGGATCACAGAAGTTTAGATTCCAAAAATCATGATGTTATCTTAACTCTTATTCGGAGATTGTGATCCACCTTGTCTTGAACTCCTATTACTTGGAGAGGGGGAGACTCTATCGGAATCTGGAGAGGAGGTTCCATGTGTGAACGTATACTTGTTGTATTATTTCATTTTATGATCAATAAAAGTGAGTATTCCATTCCTATAAGTCTGAATTTATGATTATTTGTTCATGTCTATGTTTGTTTGTTTGTGTTGACAGTCCTATGTGGAAGCCATTTGTGCTCCTTGTTTGGTGGTTCTTGTGTGAAGGTGTTATATCTATTGTGGAGGACGATATCTCCTAGTTGGAGCAAGGAATCTCTACATTGAACCCATAGTTCATCACCAATCTGTAAGGATTATAGGTTCTAGCTCAAACCATAGATAGCAAATTCTATGCATGAATGATTGGATTGGATCATATGGTTTGGGATCTATTTTCTTGATTGATTTTTGTCACATACTCCATGATTTGTTAGTCTTTTCAAGACTATAAGACCAAGGAAAAATACCTCGTAGTGGTTGTATGTAATTTTCCATAACAACCATAGCAGAGGGGAAAGATATTATCATTTTTATAGAAACACATGAGCATGATAGATACAAGGTTCCAGATTTCAAGCGTTACAAGAATATTCAAGTTTGGAACAAAGGAAAGGAAACATGTAAAGGACGTGTGAGAGTCACAATGTTAATAAATGAAAAATCATGGGGAATTGTAAAAGTGGAAAAAGAGTATCCAAACAAACAATACATGTGGTTGCAAATAACTGAGAAGGAGGTTACTTTCAGGTTGGCTACTTGTTTTTTTCCCCAAAAAACTCAAAGATCTATAAAAGAATAAATTAGACAATGAAGACCCATATGCCTCATCGAGAAAAGATATCTCTCTATCAAGCTCCTTGGAAGAAATAATGTTACTGGGTGACTTCAATGCAAGGAAAACTAACAACCAATCTCTCTAATTGAGAAATAATGATAGAGGGGGAAAAAATATCTTATGTTTGGAATAGGGTGAAGGTAATTCATGGGAAATAGATTCACAAGATGGAAATGGGGGTGTGACACACTTTGGGGTAGAATCACTCAGACTTCATGGTTTGTTTGGCAATATTTTTTGCAATGGAATGAGAGGGTGGACAACTTCAAGAGGTATCACATGCAAAACATACAATGGTCAAAGTGTGGTAGATTACGTAATCTTCTCTCAAATTTTTACGTTTAGATTTTTCAAGTTTGATATTGGTGATTGTCCGATTGAAATGAAATTTGATCATGCACCCCTATTTATTTAGATAGAATTTTCTTGATCTGGATTTATGCAGGAACACAATAAAATATAGAAATAAACATAAACATAGAGATGCAGTAGAAATAACACTTCATTTAATTAATATCAAATAACAAGAATATGCTTACAGACATAATGAAAATAAACTAGCTAGGGCACTGGTAGCTTCTCTGAGAAGAGATGTAGAGGCTACAGGCTTCTAAATCGTGTTACAATGAGGCTCCAAGGCCTATTTATGATTAAGAAACAATTGAATACCCTAAACATCCAAAAACATAACCCTAGGAGATGAAGCACCAAAACTATGGGCCCTGTTTGGGTAAATTTGTACATCAACTTCCTGGGGATGTAACTTTGGCATACAATCTTTGTTTGACACACACAATACCTCATTAGAAATATATGTCTGGGTAATACGACTTTCGAGTGACCTAAATTGGTGAAAACCTATAGTTCGTCCTCAATTTCCCCAAAAAATGTTGTTTAGGGCCTCAAAACGACTTTGGAAGTTAAGGACCCGAAAACTGCCAAAAATAGTAAATTGTGCTACAATTAAGGAAACCGAAAAGCTGAAAGAAACGATGGAGGGGTTCCAAGTGGAATAGGCGGGTGGCCACCAATATTGACCTAGATCATTCCTCCCCCCTTAGGAAGCAATTTTCCCCATTACGTTGAGTTCCTCCATGAGATGAGGAAACATATGTTGAACTTGATCACCGGTGAGCCACTTTCCCTGCTAAAGGAGTTGCCCCGCTTTGACAACTCGATATAGTTGGATCCTTTGTTGCTGGGTGTTTTTTTATCTGCATGTCCATGATACGATCTATGGTGGCCTATTCCATATATTATAGGTTTAACTATGTTAGTGTGAGTTGTTCTGCCATGTCGGAGGTGCTAGTAGAGGTGGAAAGTAGGGCTGAAGATGATCCACCTTGAACACTGGGTGAAGACCAAGGAGTTTTGGAATACTGAGCTTGAATGAATTTTACCCTATATCCTTGGTGATAGTTTATGGCCCATATCAAAGCGGACGAAGCTTGAAGTGGGGCCCAACAAGACGCTACATTTTCAAATGTAGCCAAACTGTGTCGCTCACCTAGAACTTGTGTGGCACATGATGTTGATCATGGCGCTACTTGTACTTGGCATTGGATTTCTCCAAGATGTCATGGAAATACTAGCGGGCGTGTTGGATGTGTTCAATAAATATGGCTACTTTATCAGCCTTAGATAATACACATGTGGATTTTGTTTGTGTGGTCACATGAGGTATGGAAAAATCAGGCAGCGACATGCCTGGGGTTAGATCAATGGAGTGCTTGAACTGAAAATGTAGAGGAGCCTTTGTGGGTGAGGATAAAATTCCCTTATATTCCTCCACAACTTTGTCCATCTACTGCTATCGTGTAGAGGAACCATGTTTGGAGGTTGTTGCCAGAATTGTAATGAAAACAAATTATTGGGAAATAATCTTATTGTGTTGCTTTGTAGTAATCAAAGAGA
Organism: Pinus albicaulis; assembly: GCA_034641835.2. Classification (NCBI taxonomy): domain Eukaryota; kingdom Viridiplantae; phylum Streptophyta; class Pinopsida; order Pinales; family Pinaceae; genus Pinus; species Pinus albicaulis. The sequence goes on along the minus strand of CM076579.1, from coordinate 1,072,739,126 downwards.
TGGCGAGAGGTGGTACTACCTCCAGTATCCACAACTTATTTCCCAAAGTAATAATAACATAACGAGGCTTAGACTCATACACAACATGTCGCTTCTACAAGTATGGTTAGCCCAATAATACATCAGACACGTCAAGAGGAGCAACATCACACAATACCTCATCTGTGAAGGGCTTGATGTTGAACGAAAGGTGGCACTGTTGGATAATGCAGAGATCTCTTCCTTGCTAAAGCCACCCGATGGTATATGGTTGCGATTGTGATATGGTCGGTAGGTCGAGCCTCTTCACAACCTCTACTGAAATGAGGTTCTTTTGGCTTCCACTATTGACAAGGAATTGTAGTGGAGAACCCTTCACCCACATTTGGAAATGGAAAAGGCACCCCCACTCCTCTGGATCCTTCGGATCCTCCCTATGGAGCTTGGTGGTGACAATGGTGGCACTTGGTTCTGCATCAATTATTTTCTTCCCTTTTTCATTTCCCTTTTCTCGTTCTGACTCAGAATCAGAACATGCATCTGATTTGGATATCTTTAGTTTGGCCACCAGCGACTATTTGGCCCAACACTTGCTTGTGTTGTGAGTGGATCTGTTATGAAATTCACACCACTTCCCCGTGTCCTTCTTTGTCTTTGTGGTGTTGTTCTGAGTCACCCCACTTTGGCTTTGCCCCTTATTCTGCAGTTCGGGGGCACCTTTCCCTAGCTTCGGATTAGGAAAAATTTTAAAGATGGAAAATTATCTTGAAGTTTAAAACATTGGCGAATCTCACTATTCCTTAATATGTAAACTATAAAATGTTTATTGCTGTATTTATCAAATTATTCAAATTTATAATTATTTTATATATACTCTCTATACAATTTTGGCGATTTTTAAGGTAAAATAATTTTATATTGTAAAATTTCGACGAATTGTTTTTAAAAAAAATGGAAAATGGTCAATATTTTTTTTGGAAAAATCATGTAAAATTAGCCCACCTACGAATATTAGCCCCTAAAATTTTCCATGCTTCAGATTCGTGGATCCAAAGTGTCACTTCTTATGCTTAAATTTATGCTCGATCTTGGTGGCATATCAGCGAGGTAATGTCGAGGAACTCCATTTCCTCCTGAATTTATTTTTGCAAACAACTGTGGTATTTAAGCACCAAATGTTTCTCTGGATCTTTAATACCCAAATTTGTGTGCAGGGTATGGAACAAATTTGACTGCTCAAGCACATCTTGATCCCTTTGATGCCACAGCGTGGTCCATTGGATGTACTTGTCCTCATAGCTCCCCACGGGGTAATATTGTTCCTTGATGCCATCTCAGAACAAATTCCAAGTGGGTGCGGCCGAGAACAGAGAGGGTTCCCTCTCGTCCTTTCGCTCACAATAGGTTTCCCACGAGTCTTTGACATGGGGGCGGCTTTGAGAAGTGAAAAATTAATATTTTCTCGGATGGAGAAATCATGGACCAACAAATACCCTTTTAGAAAATTCAGCAATCTATCTATGGAGTTTGTATCTATCTGGCCTTAAAATACAGTAATGTCTAAGTTGACATGTACCTTGAAAGGAGTGGCACCTCCAGAGTGGTTTCTAGATGTAGATGTGGAGCCGGTGGGCAGTCATTGAAGGATCTGGGCAAAGTTATCCATCATCACTTTCCTTTGTTTCTCGAGGGCCTTCTCAAGAAAAATTTTGATAGGATCTCCTACTCCCTCGTCTTTCTTTTCTTATTCCATGGGAGATCTTCGGGGTTTGCAAGGTTGATCTTGCAAGGGTTCATCCAGATCAAACCCTAACTCCTTATACCTTGACCTCGTTGGGGACATGCAAAGAAAAACAAAGAAAGAGCAAACTTCTCTGATGCCACTAATCCAGATTTATGAAGAAACACAATAAAATACAGAAATAAACATAAACACGGAGATGCAACAGAAATAACACTTCATTTCATTAATATCAAATAACATAAATATGTTTACAGACATAACATAAATAAACTAGCTAGGGCGTTGGTAGCTTATCTATGAGAAGAGATGTGGTGGCTATAGACCTCTGAACTGTGTTACAATGAGGTTCCAAGGCCTATTTAAGATTTAGAAACAATGGAAAACCCTAAACATCCAAAAACCTAACCCTAGAAGATGAAGAGTCAAAACTAAAGGCCCCGTTTGCGTAAATTGATACATCAACTTCCCGGGGACGTAACTTTGGCATACGATCTCTGTTTGATGCGCACAATACCTCGTTAGAAATATCTATCTGAGGAATACGACTTTAAAGTGATTAATGTTATTCAGATAGCCATATTGGTCCATGTTTTCCCAAAAAACGTCTTTTAGGGCCTCAAAACAGCTCTGGAAGTTCATGACCCGAAAAAATGCCAAAAATAATAAATTGTGCTACAATTAAGGAAACAAAAAATCTGAAAGAAACAATGGTGGGGGTCCAAGTGGAATAGGTGAGTGGCCACCAATATCTACCTGGATCATTGCTCCTACAAGTCCACACAATAATTAAATTCTTGGCATATAGAAGAAATCTCTTTCCAAAGGAAAAGTCCCCATGAATGAGGAAAATAAGGAAATATTTAGTGTTGCTCTTAAGAGACAACTTCAGGTTATAAAGTATAGCATGGCATATGTGACAACCAATGATTTGGGTGGTCATGTTCATGGTAGTTTGATGATCTCAACATTCCACAAGGCCTTAAGTGCATGAAAAGGATCTCATCCCAAGAAGAGGGCTACAACTACTTTTCTAGAAAAATCCATGGTATGATGAAGAATGCAAGGTAGCCAAGAGATCACTAAAAGAGAGAAAATTCAGAAAAGAAAACAAGAAGAAATATGAAAAAATAATACAATAAAAAATAAATAAAAATATGTAAGTGTAAGAAGAAGAGAGTTAATCTCTCTTGGAAAACACAACCCCAAAGAATTTTAGAGAGAACTACAACAAAGGAGAAAGAAATCTAAAAACACTATTACAGATGTTCAATGGTTAGAGTATGTGAGGCTCCTCTATGAGTGAGTACACAAGAAAGACACTCCTACCATAGTGAACACATCAATGGAAATCTTCATAGTGGATGATATCAAGCAAGGAATCAAGAATTTAGCAAGCACAAAGTGAAGGACGTAGACGGGATTCAAGCACAATTTCTAAAATGGGGTGTTGAGCTTCTTACCCCTCACGTAAAAGGAATTTTAAATGGGGTCATCCACAACGAATTTCTCAGAGAATGGACTACCAGTGTGGTCATCCCTCTCTTTAAGAATGGATATATCAATAAACCTTCTAACAACCACACTATTATGGTCAAACCCCTCATGGGAAGGCTTTTTGGGAGTATGATAGAGTGAATAATCATCAGTTTGGAAGAATATGAGGGGAAAAGGGAAAAAGGAAAGTGTAGTTTAGACCTCGGCTCTCTACCATTAATCACTATGTCACCCTTAGACATTTGATAAAGAAAATTTGCCAACAAACAAGGTGAAACAACCTATTGTTGTTTTTGTGGAATTTAAGAAATCATTTGACACAATGCCTAGAGACAAACTATGGAACAAAATGGAAGAGTTAGGCATCCTAAATCGATACAAAGTGTAAGTTCATAGAATTTATGAGAAGGTTAGTGATAAAAAAAATGATGGAATGTCTGAATGTTTTGGTAGTGATATTGGAATTAAACAAGGATGTCTCCTGTCCCCCACTTTTTTTGGTTTATACATCTATAGGCTGGAATCTTTGTGAAACAAAGCGGATGGAGAGGGTGTCCATTTAGCAGGCTATGTGGTGAGCTACTTTTATACACAAATGATCTTATTCTTATTTAAAAAATAGAGCATGGATTAAGAGAACACTTAAAGGCCTTAGAATAATTTTGTCAGGAGGTCAGGATGCAAGTGAACATTACCAAGACCAAAATCATTATTTTATCTTTAAATAGAAAATACAAACCAATCACCATTATTTTCAAAGGAATCCCATTGGAGATAGTGAAAGAATACAAATATCTTGGGCTTGAATTCCAATATAAGCTTAGCTGGGAAACTTGTAGGATGAAAAAGATACAAGGAGGATGGAATGCCTCGTATTTACTCCAAAACAAGTGTAGAAAATATGAACTTTGGGATTTGAAAACCAATAAAAACCATTTTGGTTTGTTGGTTACGCTGGTTTTTCTCTACATTTGTGAAGTATCGAGAAGTAGCATGCCAAATTGCAGGTGGAGACAACCAAAAAGAATTTAGAAGCAACTAATTACTAGTAATCTCAAAGTTAAAGCCACAATGTCATATGAATTTCTTTTACCCGAAGTAGGTACTTTTTCATTGGAGGCGACATTGATAATCAGGTTAATAAGCTAGTTAAAGAAGGTTGAAAACATGGATAACCAACAAAACTTGGCTCAAGATACCCATGGAGGAAGAGTTAGACCGTAGGAAGAAAACATGGATGAAGAAACACAAAAATGGTGGTTAAGTGGAGTATCAAACAACATGAATGTCCTAATACCCAGGAAGAAACAATAAAATTCATGTTTCAAAAATTTAGGACCGCCATGTGGACGAATCCTAGTGGGCATTAAAAATAACATTGCATCAAAGAGTTTAACCCAACATGTGTCCATGGTGAGAAAACATATTTAGGGGTAGCTATTAAAGGAAAATCAAGGTTGTTAGCTGCACAACTAAGGACAGGATCACATTACCTAAGATGTGAGACCAATAGGTGGAGGGTACCCAAGGTATTTTGGGAAGATAGAACTTTCATATTCTACAATAAGGGTGTGGTGGAGACAAAATGGCACTTTGTCATAGAATATGTAGCCTGCAAGGATATTCCACATTTAATATGAAAACAATTTAAAGATCGATAACATACGCCATTTGTTTGACGAGGATACATACATTTAAAAAAATGGAATAAAATTTTTGATGATGGAAATTTATCCCTACTTTTATAGATTATTAATTTATAAATAAGTTGTGTTACTCAATTCAAATGACACTTGTTTATATGACATTTTTTCAATTACTCAATTTAATTAATAGGAAAAAAAAGATATAACTATTTTGAAGATAAATCTCATATGAATATTCTAGAATATCATGTGAAGGTTAAATTTCTATCATCCACTTTATAAGTACTCATAATTAAATTAAAAATTTGGAAACCCTTTTCCAAAATAGACACCCCTATCAACATATAAAGAAAATAAAGAAAATGTTTCTCAATATTAAAAATTTCATCATCATTAAATGTAGGAATTAGATTTTAAGTGAATAAATTTTATATATGCATTTGTTATATGTAATTGAAATGATACCTATAATTGTATTTTTCATGGTCATGGCCATTTTATATTTGGCATGTCATAGAGCATTGAATAGAAACGGATGGGTCAGATTTCACAAATCAAGAGCCTTAAATGGAAACATGTTTATCCACCTATTTAATTTGGATTTTGTGTGACCTATATATTTACAACCTATTTGTCATGGTTGAGGATTGTGATTTGTAAGTTGGAAGTAAGAAGACATCACCAACAAAGCGACCCACTAGAGTAGCATCGACAACAACAACACGAGTGTGACTTATAGCAAAAGAGGAATACCTATTTAAAACAAATCAAAGCATCAACATTTTGAAGCCTCAATCTATCTATTTATGAGTTTATATTTATGCATGGTATGGAATTAAGGGGTAACCCGCTAAGGTCAAGGAGGTTTGTTTCTCATCTTAATAATGCCCACTTAGTCATTTTTGTGGTTGAATAATTTCTTGTCCCTTGGTAATCAATTGAGTCCTTGGTTTCCACCTCTAATTGAATTGAAAATAGTGACACATGAAAATGCCATGATACATAATGACATTGTACTTTTCTATAACCCAATAGTTATTGGAATGTTCCCTTTATATATCACCATTTTATTGTTCCTGAAAGCTCTATTAAAATCATTGATTAAAATAGGCTTAACAAACATAAAGCATCTCAAAACCTCATGCATTGAAACTTTCCATCAAATATGCATTCACATTTTCCCTTGCTAAAAAACCTTTTGAAAAGATCCATTTTAATAATAATAATAATAATCCTGAATCTTTAAAAAGTATAACCATTCCGCTTTCCCTTTCCTAGCTATGGGGTATGCTAGTTATTAGCTTTAATAAAGATTATCAAAATAAAATATTAATTTAAGAATTAATATTAAATGAGTAAATATAACGTTGCAACTTCTCAAAATCACAAAATGCAAAAAATGAATAAGTCTAATACTGCAACTTTTCAAAATCACTGGTGATGTTTCGGAAAAATTATATCCCCTCTTTGACTAATGTTCTCGATAATGAAGGATGAAAGAAAGTTTCGAGAGATGGCCATCATGAACCCTAGCGGAAACACCTGCGACTATATGCTCCTTACCGTCATCAAGGGGTTAAGCTGCAACAAGGCTCTCAAAGCCCAAAGATCTGATTTGCCCCCACCATCTCTCTGGCCCAAGAATGTGCACAGCCTTGCCGAAGACCAATGGAAGCAGATTTGCACGGTGCTTAGAAAGAGAAACTACTGCGTTTTTCCTGTAGTAGACAAGGATGCGAAGGCACCTCACATAGAGGACAACGACGAAGACGCAGATTGGAGGGGATCGGTTATCTTCCCAATCAGAAACATTTTCTGAATGCTCCAAATCAACATGCAGTAGCTGCCATAGCGCAGGGCAACGTGGGTACTAACCTGCCTATGCTTTCCATCAGCGCACAACTACAATATGCAACCCCAGATCTAATCAGCCAAATCTGCCTTAGCACTAGGAGCGATGGAAAATGAAAAAATAAAGTCTTAGGTGGCAGCAAGGCAAAAAGAACAGCCAATCTGGCTTCCAGGATGTGCCCTAGCTACTAGAGTGACCTAGATCTATCTCTCCCTCCTTTTCAAATACAAATCTCGCTTCCTTCGGGCAAAACCATGCTCCACTAGGTGCACTTAACTAATCTAGTGCAGAACCTCTCGCATGCCCTTGAACACAAACTAGGAATCCCCTCAGCTTTCCAAAGATTTCTTGATGGAGGTAAACATCTAGAGAACTCTTTTCCCCTTTCATTTTATAATATTGAAAGATATACTTCTATATTTTTAACCCTTCATCTTTGAGGGGGAGAAGCTAGGTAGCTATCTTCTGCTCCAACTTTCTCTTACAAAGAGGTTGTCCATGCTCAGCGCCCTAAGAAATATTCTCAACCCTCTAAGGCTCCCAAGCCTTTTTTGGTTGATAAACTAGAGGAAGCCCCCTCCATAGAAATCTCCCACCCAAATCTTGAAGATCAGCTTCAAAAGTTCTCAGAATCAACGATTATTTGCCGCTTTAATGGTTTGTGGCCTCGCAGAGCAGATCTCTACCAGTGGATTCATTTAACATGGACCAATAAAAGTAGGGTTTTCTTCTTCTCAAAGGGTTTCTTCATAGTTTTGTTTGCTTTCGATGAAGCTTATCAAAAGGCCCTAACTGGGGGCCCCTGGTTTTGGGGATCGACAGGGCTATTCCTCACCCCTTGGTTTCGAAACTTCGATCCCTCGATGACAGTGATTACTAAGCTCCCTATCTGGGTCAGGCTTCCAAACTTACCAACATACCTATGGCATTGCTATGTTTTTCAAGGAATCAGAGATACCTTAGGCCACTTTCTGGAAATGGATCCCTCCAAGGGGGAGAAAGGAATATACACCTATGGCAGAATTTGAGTTGAAATAGACGTCAGTAAAGGTATGCCTGATCTAATTAATCTCAAAGTTGGCGATCTCATGTGGACTCAATCTTTGGACTATGAGAACACTGCCTTCCGATGCGGCCACTGCCATCAAACAGGGCACCTTCAGAACACTTGCACCACATTCCTTGCTCAAAAGAAGAAAGACAGTCGCAAACCAAAATCCAAAATCTGGAAACCATGCGATCCACCACCCATGGATGACATTGAGTCCTTCAGCTCAAATGAGGAGGAGGTTGAAGATGAAGTGTAGGCTACAAATCAGGCAAAGGATGCGCCCTCGACTGGTCTTGAGGGACCCAATGTTTTTTCAAACACACAGAATCGCACTCATGAATCCTCCTCATTTGATTTGGATAAGAAGACTCCTCCTATAGTTAACAACAATCTTCAAGTGGTACTTGCCCATTCACCCCAAGCTGGATGGGTCAAAGTTATCAAAAAGAAAGGGAAAAAAATGTCATATTGAGGACTCAACCCACTATGGGTAGACTCCAATGACCATCTCCTTCTGTTTCTTTGTTTCTCCTTTAGATCCTCTTTGCTTATTTCTTGGTTACTTTCAGGACTGAGGTTGATAGTCATCATTTCTAGATCCCCTGTTTCTTGCTTCGCATGATTGTAACTTCACTCTGTACCATATGATTTCTTAATAGAATTAGTATAATTTACCAACAAAAAAAAACTTCTCGAAATGTAAAAAGGATGAGTGAGTCGATCACGGCAACCCCTAAAGTGTGTAGATACAAAAGGGATGAGTCTAAGGAGTTGTCTATGGAGGCAAAGGAATTGCCTGGACAACCAAAATTGGCTGGAATTCGGGCAAAAATAATTTAAGAAATTTCGCAGTAGCAGTTTTTGAATCATGTTTTTGATAGTGGAAATGGATTCAGCACCATCAAAAACCTTTAAGACACCCAAAATATTGAAGTTGATAGCTATAACCTAGATTTACAAAAATCCCTGCCAAATTTTTTTAAAATCTTACCAAAATTTCCATAATTTTTAAGACAAAAATACAATCTAATTACACTAATGCTTACTCTAATACTACTACTTAAAAATACAAAAAACAAAACAATAGTTGGCATATCTTATCTATGGCATATCTTATACAATAAATTAAGGAGACACAATACTTAATTTCAAAAGAAGTTGTCTACCCACCACGCAAAATCGCTCGGACGGCAAAAAATTGCTAGAATCCGATTGAGTAAAATTCGAAAAATCATGTGCTTGGAGTGTTTAGAATCCATTTTTGATGCTGGAAATGGATTCAGCACTATCAAAAACCCTTAGGGCACTCAAAATATTAAAGTTTAACAACTGTAAAAAAGATTCTGGGCAAATCTTTGCCAGATTTTCTAAAAATCATTGCCGTGGGTGAAAACACGTGCTTTTTAGATTAAGCTATTTCAAAAGGTAGATGAATATAACAAGTTGTGCCCCTTTTAAACTGCAACAATCTGACCAAAGTAACTCCATTTATTGTGATTGTTTTTTCTAACGCACAGGGTTGGTGGCGGTAGGCGAGGCTTATTTCCTCTGCCATAGGCCCATAAATGCGCCCAGGCAGGAAATGCCCGCCCCGCCGGCGGGCATTTCCTGCCTGGGCGCATTTATGGGCCTATGGCAGAGGAAATAAGCCTCGCCGGGCATTTCCTGCCTGGACGCATTTATGGGCCTATGGCAGAGGAAATAAGCCTCGCCGTCGGCGGGCATTTCCTGCGTGGGCGCATTTATGGGCCTATGGCAGAGGAAATAAGCCTCGCCGTCGCGGTAGGCATCAATCTCAGTTTCATTTCCCGGCAAATCCGCGTGTCTAAATCTGAATAAATGCACTTCACTCTCTCCGCCTGTCTTAGCATGGATGATTTGACATTTGGTATTATTTTGTTTTCATCGATCACATGGCCAGTGAAGCAGCTCGTGCTCTGTTCTCTAGTCGTACACTACCAGACGTTTACCATCTCTCCATTAAGGCCCACTCTGTAGATTAAAAAAAGAAACTTGTTCGAACTATAGACGATGAAATGACCTTTCTCATGTTATTGAGATGCCAGCTAGTAGTGATTCCGCCGGGATATCAAATTCTGGTATATAATATGCTGGCCTATGAATGTTGTATGAAGGTGATATGTCTTCTGGTCAAATGGCTATCTCACCTAAGATATCAACCCCAGGTACAGAAGAATCACTATCTTCCACCATTATTCTAATTCATTTTCCATCCATGGCATTATAAAAGCTGAATCTATTAAAATTGTAACAACAACCAAAAAAAATCTCAATCTCCGAAATTCTAATTTAAAAAAAAACCATTATATCTGCGAAAAAAAATCTTTATGAAGTGAAGTGAAGTACATGTAAATGTGAACGCCATGACAGCGTGGAATACGGGGCATCAAATCGGCAATGGTTTTTTCCAGTCAATTTTTTGAAACGTTTTCATTGTCATTTTCTTGAAGTACATCCAACTGTGACCGTTTCCTAAAAAAATTAGTTTTTCCTGTAGCAGCAACGACCATAACAACTTTCATCGTTTTCTGCAACTTTTCTTGTCTGTGTTTTTATTGAAATCCAGTGGAAATTTATAAAACTGTTCAACAACATTTCATTTGTTACCGAAAAGGCTTTTTATGTTACGGAGAAGGCATTTTGCTGCATGTTGAGTGTTTTTCAATACCTACGAGTAACTTAGAAAGCTGTAGATATTCGAACAAGCAAAGATGAATAGTGAACAGGTCGTTCTGTGACAGTAACTTAGTTCTGCAGGGAGAGTACAATGTATCTTTGAATTCTGTATTGAAAATAACAATACAACTTTTATTTTTTATTTTAATTTTTCCCTCGGGAACAATACATAGCTGTAGAGATTCGAACAAACAAAGATAAATAGTGCAAATGTCGTTCTGTGACAGTAACTTAGTTCTGCAGTGACAGGACAATTTGCTAATAATGATATTTAAAGATTGATACATTAATGTACTGGTGTAAGTATGTAAAGCACAAAAACATGAGGGTAAAGCAACGTAGGCACTATGTCGGTTTTATATATATTAATTTAAGCTATAATAGGCCCTATGTGCCGACGTACTACCAGCAGCACAAAACTCGAATGATAGAGAAGCGTAAATACTATGCCAGCCTTATATGGATTAATTTCACCTATGATATCAAAGTACTGTCAACAACACAAAAGCGAGAGGGTAACGTGGCCTTACAAGTAGTAAGTTGGATTTACATGGAATAATTTCAGTTGTGATACACCCTAGACAGGTTAGTTCTTCCAGGGAATTGGGGGCTTTTATTGTATAGTCTAAAGTTTTGTCTAGCATTTGTGGTTTTCAACTGCTTGTTATAATTCATTGGAATTTATCCATCTTCTTATTGTGATGGATATGTTATTCAATATCTTTTTTGAAAATATATTTGATTAAAAAAATATTTTTGCATTGGTTAAATAGGAGAATGTAAGTGTTTTGTTCTCATCGTTAAGTCTTACATTATGATACAGAGTTTATCAAGCAGAATCTAGCAAAGTTTGTTTATATGCACATTTTTTTTCTTGCTGGCTTATTTGCTCTATTTTGTGGGTTAATACACATATTTTCTTCTTGCTTTGTTTTATGTGTTAATGCATGTGTTTTCTTATGTGTTCTTGCATATGAAAGGTAAATTGTAAATACAAATTTGCAATTTCAATATTGTTTTATAATTTTGCAAATTCAAATTCAAATTCAATACTGTAAACAAGTTTAATTTACTTTCCATCTTAACGTATCATCTCAATTATTCTCAATTCTATGTGTAGGGTGCTATGGTGGAATGCTTGTCAAGAGGGGGCACATAATAGAAAGTTAGTTAATAAGTGGCACTAGAGCCATAGCAGAAAGCTGGTCAAGAGGGGACTCTTGAATAGAAGTTAGAGGTGGTGGATTTTTTCTCCTTTTAAAACCTTCATGTAATACCCCTTTTGTTGCTCTGCTTTCTACCCTTTTTCTCTCTTCGCTTCTATTGTTGGAAACTAGTAGGGAAAATAATTGGACTCTCTTCAAATCATGATGAAGCGTGGTTCAACTATGAGCATGCTGAGTGTGAATTGAACATGGTATGCAATTGAACATGTGCCTACAATGGTAGGCAGAAATGATCAAGTGTCCAAATGGAAGATTCGATAGAATTGAACAAAATTTGTGCAATAGTGTTTGGACTAAAGCCTAGTGATTGGACTCAATAAGTGGATCATATAGAATTTGTTATCGATAGAGCTAGTTCATAAAGGCATATGACATGAAATTTTTCAAGAGAGGCTTGTAATATTGGAAAGGCACATGACATGAAATATTTCAGGAGAGGCTTGTAATATTGGAAATACATATGATATGAAATATTTCATGAAAGACTTACCTTAGCTTAATATAAAGTTTCTTATGAAAAATATACATCAGGAAGAGCTAGAAATAAGACCTCAAACATGTGTGACCAATTAAAATTGATTAGATAATTTTAAATATTTTTTTTTTTAAACTCTGGTCAAATCATTTAATTAATAAATAAATCAACAAAATTAATAGTGAGTCAAAGCGATATCAAGCACTATATACCTATGCCTTTCCAAATATAATAAAGGGTAAATGTAAAAGACTGCATGTCTGGTCCATCCCTCAATAATTCCAATGATTTGTGAAAAATTCTTCTATATACATGGAAATGCATGCCCTTGTGTAAATGGAGTGGTAGTCAACATTTAATTTCAAATTAACCTTGCATCGCATCACATATTGACCTCCTTTTCTATTTTCCAACCATGCGTCATAACACAGTCTTTTGTCCCTAGTTGTACCATTTCATTTTGTTGCACATCATCTTACTATCCCCATCCAGTCTGATATGATCCCATATAATCCAATATCATTATTCTCTTGTTACCTAACGAAGTGTATCCCTTTTCAAGGAGGAGGACGCTAGGGGAATTTTACATTGGATTTCTCTAGAAACTTCAGAGATTTGGGCTCCGTCAGTGTAGATCGCGTGTTCTTTTATAGTTTGCATGTTCCTTATAGTGTCTTACTAATGGTTACTAGGTTTCTATAGGTAGGCAATAGTTAAACTGCAATATTTCAATAACAAGGTCCGGTCGTCATTGCATCTTCTCACCACATCAGATTATGATGATAAGATCCAGTGGATCCAGTAGAGAATCGATGGAGCTAATAGGATGGCTCAACAACAGGAACAAGGGTCTCGACAATAGTGAGCAGTGAGAAAAGTTCCGAAGGTTAGGGGGACCTAGTCTCCAAACAAATTGAATTCAAAACCCAACAAGAATAGGTGGGACGAGGGTTTTCTCTTTTCATTTTCTTTTTTTTTCTACACATTTAGGATTTCTTTATTTTCTTTCAGATGACACAAAACAAATGTGAGAAAAATAAAAATGGAACAAAACACAACAAAACAAATATGATTGTTAATTTAGAGGGACCAAAATAAATTTTATCCTTAGCAAACCATGGGTCCAGTGAGCAGGAGACACAAATACCAATGTCTAACACAATAAGAAACAAAGCTGCAAAATATTCAATTATTGTGGAGAGAGAAGGATCCAATGATGGTTTACAATCTCAAATGAGTGGTTCACTACTATTGTTAAACTTGGTCAACTAAGAGAGTTTGTGCTATTATGAGAAACGAAAATTTTAGCTTGCTACTAGACCTCCATTTTCTCATCCTGCTATAACAGTGGAGGATTTAGCAAGAGTGTGGGGTTATTTTATGGAGGATTTCGTTTAGAAGGATGCATGAAACATGGACAAAATATTGGTTTTTTTTTTTTTTTTTTAAATTTGCAAATAAATGTAAGGGGATTTTAAAGCATAGAAAAACCTAAAAGTTAAGACAACCACATAAGAAAAAAATTGTTATGGTACTGCCAAAAGTGAAAAACATATCTAGTAAGGATTCTCAAAATAGTGTGGAACAAACAGAAATTCTTAAGGGCCTCAAATCAAATTTGAATAGAGTAGAGGTTTTCACAGTAAACAAAGAGAAGGGAAAAGTAGATAATCATGAAATAAAATACCTATATAGTCCCAAATCAACACCTTTAATGTGGTCATTTGAGTTATTTGTGAAAGAACTCATGAGCATGAAAATGAGACTCAAAATTTTAAAAGAGAAAAGATGGTATGAAGGCAAAAAATTAAATGAAATAGTTTAGTTTAAGAGAAAATTAGAGAGAATAAAACTCTTAAGTAACCAATCTCAAACATGCAGGTCAAAATGGAAATAGTATAGCAAGAAGTGGTTTCCTTGAAAAATGAATTAGAACAATTGTGGATAACCATATTTGAGGAATCAAAATTGATAAAAGAAGAGGGCACAACACAAAAAAAGGAGATTCATTTAGTGTTAGCCAGCTTGGAATTTAAAGAAAATGAGCTAAAATATCGGATATAAGAGGTTAAATCATGGTCACAAGTTGTAAGTGGGTCATCAAAAAATAAAATTAAAAAAAATCATTGAGAAGAAAATGAAAATTCAAATAAAGGAATAACAAGATAAGCAAGGCAAACTTGTAAATATCATTATCAAATACTTGAGGGAATTTGGTGAAAATGAGAGGACTGACATTTTAGCAAGGGGCTTCCTTAAAGATAAGTTGAAGTGGATAGGGTGTAGTCACCTTGAAAGAATAATTGGAAAGAAGATAGAGGGAGGAAGGGATAGACATGTAATATTTATCTTGAGGAATATAAAGAATAAGAATATGATCCTTAGAAATAAAGGATTGCTCAGAGGAACAACAAAGAAAGGAGTGGGAAAAAGTGAAAACAACAAGAAACAAGGGAAAGAGGGCATGGTTGAAGAATGGGCAAACTCAAGTAAGTGATCATTTATCAAATAGGAAATATGAAATAGGGGGCACATGGGACTATTTACATGTATTGAGCTGGAATTCCAAAGGTTATCCATGGAGAAGAGCTATGGGGTTCGTGCCCATAACATAGGGGGGACATATTGTCATTCTTGTAGAAACACATGAGCATGATGGATGCAAGGTTACAACTTTCAAGGGTTACATGAATATTTCTGTTTGGAAGAAAGGAAAGGAAATAGGCAAACGACACAGGGAAGTCACAATGCTAATAAGTGAAAAATGGTGTGGAATTGTAAAAGTGGAAAAGAGGATCCAAACAAACATTACATTTCGCTGCAAATAATTGATAAGGAGGTTGCTTTCAGGTTGGATGCTTGTTATTTTTCCCTAAAAAAATCAAAGATCTATAAAATACGCAATTAAACAACGAAGACTTGTATGCCTCATTGAGAAAAGATATCTCTTTATTCAAATCCTTGGGAGAAATAATGTTAATGGGTGAATTTAATGCAAGGAAAACTAAAAATCAATCTCTCCAGTTGAGCAATGAACATAGAGAGGAAAAATCCCTTATAGTTGGAAGAGGGTGAAGTTCAATCATGGGAAAGAGATTTACAAGATGGAAATGGGGGTGTGGCACACTTTAGGGCAGAATTACTTAGAATTTATAGTTTTTTTGGCATGGTTTTTACAATGGAATGAGAGGATGATTGACTTCATGGGGTATCACATGAAAAACTTACAATGGTCAAAGTGTGGTAGATTATGTAATCTTCTCTCAAATTTTTACTTCTAGAGTGTTGAATATTGATATTGGGGATTGTCACATTGAAAAAAAAATGATCATGCACCCCTCTTTGTTAAGCTGGACTTTTCTCCTAGTAGTCCACACAATAACCAAATTCTTGGTATACAAAAGAAATCTCTTTCCAAAGGAAAATTCCTCATGAATTAGGAAAATAGGGAAATATTTAATGTTTCTCTTAAGTGATAGTTTAAGGTTATAAAGTATAGCATGGCATATGTGACAACCAATGGGGTGGGTGGTCATGTTCGTAGTAGTTTGTTGACCCCAATATTCCACAAGGCCTTAAGTGCATGCAAAAGTCATCATCCCAAGAAGAGGGCTACAATTAATTTTATGGAAAAATCCATGGTATAGTGAAGAATACAAGGCAACCAAGAGATCAAAAAAAGATAGAAAATTTAGAAAATAAAACAGGAAGAAATACAAAAAATTAATACAATAAAAAAAACTGTAAATGTAAGAAGATAGGAGTTAATCTCTCTTGGAAAACAAAACCCCAAAGGATTTTGGAGAGAACTACAACAAAGGAGAAATAAAACTAAAAACAATATTACAAATGTTCAATGGATAATGTATGTGAGTCTCCTCTATAAGCAGGTACACAAGAAATGCACTCCTCCCATAGTGAGCACATCAGTGAAACTCTTCACAATGGATGACATCAAACAAGGAATAAAGAATTTAGCAAGAGAAAAATTGAAGGACATAGATGAGCTTTAAGTTGAATTTATAAAATGGGGAGTCGAGCTTCTTTCCCCTCACATAAAAGGAATTTTCAATGGGGTCATCCATGACAAATTTTCTAGAGAATGGACTATCAGTGTGGTCATTCCTCTGTTTAATAATGGAGATATCAATAACCCTTCCAACTACCAGTATACTGTTATGGTAAAACCCCCTCATGGGAAAGCTTTTTGGGAGCATGATAGAGCAGAGAATCAACAGTTGGGTAGAAGATGGGTGAAAAGGGAAAAAGGGAAAGAAATTTTTAGACCTAGTCACTCTACCATTGATCATTATGTCACACTTATAAATTTGATAGAGAAATTTGGGACAAACAAGGTGAAACAACCTATTGTTGTTTTGTGGACTTTGAGAAATATTTTGACATAGTTCCTAGAGACAAGCTATGGAACAAAATGGAATATTTGGGCATCCTAGATGGATATAGAGTGACAATTCATAGACATTATGAGAATGTCAAAGCTAAAATCAGAACACGTGAAGCAATATATGAATTTTTTGGTATTGATATTAGCATTAAACAAGGATGTCCCCTACCCCCCACTTTGTATAGTTTATACATCGATATGATGGAAGCTTGTGTAAGAAAAGCAGATGAAGAGGGTGTCCATTTAGCAGGCTATGTAGTGAAGCTACTTTTATACATGAATGATATTAATCGAATTTAAAAAATGGAGCACTGATTAAGAGAACACTTAAAGGACTTAAAACATTTTCATTAAGAGGTCAGGATGCAAGTGAATATTTCGAAGACCAAAATCATGATCTTCTCTTTAAATAGAAAATACAAACCAACCGCCTTTCTTTTTGAAGGCATCCCATTGGAGATAGTGAAATAATACAAATATATTGGGATGGACTTCCAATATAAGCTTAGTTGGGAATATTTTATTGCAAAAAGCATACAAGTAGGTTAGAAAGCCTCATACTTACTCCAAAACAAGTGCAAAAAAGATGAACTTTAGGATTGGAAAACAAAAAACAAAAAACTTTTTGGTTCACTGGTTATGTCGATTGTTCTCTACATTTGTGAAGTATGGGGAAGCGACATGCCAACTTGCAGCTAGAGACAACTAGAAAGAATTCAGAAGAAACTAATTACTAGCAATATCAAAGTTAAAGCCATAGTCCCATATGCAATTCTTTTAGCTAAAGTAGGTACCTTTTTGTTGGAGGTGACATTGATAATCAAGTTAATAAGCTATATAAAGAAGGTTGAAAACATGGATAACAAACGTTGTCCCAAGATATCCATGGAATACGAGTTAGACCATTGGAAGAAAACATGGATGAAGCAACAAAAAAAGTGGTTGAGTAAGTGGAGTATCAAATTCCATGAATTTCTTAACACCAAGGAAGAAATGAAATATTTCATGTTTGAATTATGGACTAATCACAATGGGTGTTAAAAATCATATTGCATCAAAGAGTTTAACCCATCTTGTGACCATGGGGAGAAAACATATTTAGGGGTAGCTATTAAGGAAAATAAAGTTTGTTAGTTGCATAGCTAAGGAAGAGACACTAGTACATATGGTCAAATTTCTGACACTTTAGTTCCGACACTTTTGACATATTGTCAGAAATTTCCTCAATTTTTCTAATTTTTTTTAATCCCGCCAACAAGCGTCGCTCTAGTGACATCTTTGGAATATTGTCGTAACAACGACGTTTAGGACAATCGTCGGAATATCGATGTTTCAGGACAAACCGTCGAAATACTGGTCCAACGTTTAGGAGACATACGTCAGTCTTGCGACGTTTAGGAGACATACGTCGGTCTTGTGACATTAAGGGAAAAACCGTCGGAATACTGACGTTTAGAATGCATACGTCGGTCTTGCGACATTTAGGGATACCATCGGTCTTGCATCATTTAGGGCCAAGTATCGGCCTTGCGACTTTGAGGAGCCAAAACGTCAGTCTTACGACGTTAAGGGAAAACACATGGAAATTTATTTTGGCGGCCTATTCAAATTTATTTTCCAGCTTCGCTTGTTCGGTGCTAATTCCGCTTGTTTGTTTTCTTAACAGAGAATGGGTTTTTGAGTATTTGCTGCTTCAAGGGTTTCCTGACAGAGAAAATCGCAATATAGGGTTTAGGGCGCATTATTGTGATAATACAAATTTTAGAATTTGAAGTTTGAACAGACCCCAAATCGTTCATTTCCTTGCTGGTTGAAGTTCTATAGTTGAGACACAAATTTTTATGAAGAGGGAGGTTGAATCCCCTCTCATTTTCTGCTAGACACGAGTTCTCTTACTGCAGGGAACATTTCGCTGTCATTTTCTGGATCTTTCTGCTGTCTACATGAGCAAGTATAGCCACTATTTGGGTGTCACAAAGTTGTTGTGTGTTGGAAAGTCAACCTCAATTCCTTCCAGGAATTCAAATCCTTTACGAGGAAGTTCGCCTACTTTAAAATCACAACCTTGGCAACTAGCAGCAATCACTGTTTTTTCACTTGATGCACCTCCAAATTTAAGGACTACTATGCCACAACGACCTCCTTCATCTATGAGAGGTAGACCTTGAACTCCAAGTGATGCATGATCTGTTAATGAGGCACCCATTGCAGGTTGCAGGCCAAGAAGACAATCATGCTCTCCAAATGTCACAAGAGGAAGAATTCCAAATGATAGCCAAAACAGTGATCGGTCTAGTGTACAATCTAGCAAATCACATAGTATTGGTAATAACATTTCAGTGTCATGTGTAATTGGCAACAAGATGGTTGAAAAGGTGTTGAATGCAAAAGAGCAACCCCTAAACAACAGGAAGATCAATTATCTGTGAGGTCTATCTCATCTACAACACAAGCTAAATGGCCAGTGAAGCCAGTATTATCTCCAAATAGCACAAGATTTGGAAGGACGCTCTCAAAAAAAAATTTGGATATGGATTTAAGGCACATGGTACTATGTTATGCTTTTGTGTTTCTAACTTGTAATTAGAGCTTAATTGAAGATTTGTGTCTAGGTTTTGTTTGTATGACAAATTTCAGGATTTATTATTATTTGAAAAATTTGACTGCCCATTGATGATAAATATTTGGATATGGCTTTAAGACACATGGAATCCTCATTGGACTAGACCATGAACACATCTTAATGTATCTACCTTTATGAAGAGGCACTAATTTAATGATTTTATGTAGAGATGGATACATAACTTCATCAAAATTCAATGGATATCTGACAGTTGAGAACTCTTTTTGATGCCCTTGTATTGTTATTAGGCCTTGTATATCATTTTAACAAAATCAACAGGTATTAACTATTATATGAGCTCAAGTCATACAACAAAATTCAGATGTCAATGTCAAAATTCCGAACTAAAACTCATAGCTAGATTTGGTATATCTTGTACACATGGGATTAAAGGAAAATTCATAGATCTTAAACAATAAACCAATGTTTGCATGGGAATACTCCTAGGCCTCCTGCTCCTGCTCCCACTCCTTTTACGAAAGACCAAAGAATAGATTTATTTCACATTGAGACACTGAAAAATGCACCTACAATCATAATTTTAAAACTACTTAGACTTTGACTGAACCACCTATCAACTCAGGTTTTAACCTAGCCTCAGATCAAATCAAATACAATGACTCAGTTTTCAACTCAAATTGACTCGGGACAATTAGGATTAAATGACTCATATTTTGACTCGTTTTTTACTATGGCTAAGGTTAATGCTTTAGTTGTCGTCCTGGTGACTAGTTTGATTCCTGTGCATGTGGATACATGTTTTGCACTTCTTTCTGGGATCACTTGCAATGCCCCTCACCAGTTAATCGTTAAGAGTTACCCTTGGGTTAAAAATTTGGTTTTTGTTGCTTCTCTGCATGCTTGGATCTAGAGGCAGGGGTAGCAATATTTTTAGAAATGATTAATGTTTAAAAGTTTCTAGGATCTATGTTTCCCTAGTTTCTGCAAATCAAATGTCTGCAATGGCTCTTCCTGTAAAAGATACAAGGCCATAAATTTGTTCCATACACAGGTGGGGATTGTGGTATGTGTTCCATTAAGTTTAGATAAAGACAGTATAATGGCAAATACCTTTCCAAAATCTCATTGCTACAGGTTCTATAGAAACGTAGGGGGTAGATACTTGCTCAAAGAGTACAAATAATTAGAGTAATTTTAGAGCTTAGTATGTAAATTTATGAAATCATTGTAAATTTATAGTCAAGGGAACAATTGTGCATTCATCTTTGGGTCAACCTTTATACTAACTCTACTCTATTCTGATGATACTATTACTTGTGTGTATTATTCTATTACTTTTGTGCATTGTTTTTTTTTCTTTTTCTATATTATATATTTATTTCAAACTATTTGAGATTATTTGAATCCAAGCTGCAGTTATGGAGATTGGGATCCTAGTTTGTAGATTGCACATATTTAGAGTATTCTTAGGGATATAATTCATTTATCGGTTAACTTGTGGACCTCAAATCGGCTATTTATGTCAGTAAAGAATTGAGAGTGTTATAACACTCTATAAATATTCTGTTAGGAGTTGCATTGTGCATTTGTGTGTGTCAAAATCTGCAATTAAAATTTCATCACTAGTAAATGTATAAATGCTCGCAGTGGATGTGTCTTTGATAATCTTGAATTACTTAGCATTTTATGCTATGCTATTTTCTAATTTGTTATTGAAATATGGAAAACTGAATAAATTATTTTCCCTGAGAGTTTTTATAGATGTTTATGCATAAAACCTTCACAAGCGTCATCAGGCTCTGACTCTATCTGTAGAGAAGATGTTTGTATTTGTAGGATGAGAAGTTACTTTTGTTGGGAATTATGATATGCACAACTATACAGAGTTAATTGTGGAAATATTACATTTCTTTCTGATCTAGCACCTCAAATTATATGACATAGTTGTGCATTGTGTTGTTATTTTTGTAGGCTAATGCCCCAAGAATTAAGATCAACCTGCACTAGGAAGTGATCTCCTTTTATAATGGTGTTTTGTATTCAAACTGCATCATGTGGTTAATGAAAATTTCCAATGAGAGGATTTCCAAGTGGTGACATTGAAAATCCTTCGGACCTTCTTAAGGGTGAAAGAGTAAAAGTGGGGCCAATTTCATCTCTAGATCGATTTTTTGAATGTTTATACAATTACTATTGTGAAAAGGGGCTTTGGTGTATTGTGACTCAGTGGATAGTTGAGATTTCATGTTTGGGCTTCACCATTGGTGTCTCAAGCTTTATCTTATTATTTTTGGATTGGTAGGGTCTCAGAAAATGTGGAATTGCAGTTGGATCAGGCTATAAGCCTTGTGATCTTGCTAAGGAGGCATTCCATAAGAATCCTTTTAGGCCATTTAATGTTTTCACTCGGGTGGTGGTTGTATATTTAGGGATATTTTCATTATACTGGATATTATGTTTTCTAATATTTTACTTCATTGAAACCACAGGTATGAATCTCGCGATTTTTGCATTTATCTCTCTCTCTCTCTCTCTCTCTCTCTCTCTCTCTCTCTCTCTCTCTCTCTCTCTCTCGCTTTGATAAATGGATTGTAGATTAGAATTTAAGTTTATGATATACAAAAGCAGAGTAACATGCATTCAAAAGACTAGAGACATTGTTGTGTGTGCCTCTTTTTCAGCCTCAAAATTACAGATCGCGAAATACAAACAATATCCTGGTCATCTGTGTTGGAAAAGACTGTTCAATTTCAAGTATCAATTAGACCACAAATACCAATTGCATCATAGGCTATTAGAATATATACAACACTAATTAATGATTTTCCTAGACAATCTAAAGCTCATAAGTTATACTTCCCAATCCTTTTCCATATTGGCCTAGGTTCATCCACCAACAACGATGCAGATTTTAGGTGACTTATAATAGGCATGTAACTAGTGTTATCAAAAGGATTAAACTCTAAAGATAAATGTTTTTTTGGATACTCCTCATTGGTCATAGACATTTAGTATGAAAGGAGATCCAAAGAAATCAAAAATTCATATTTTGGTGATAGAATCCATGACTTCCTCCTTTTAGTCAAAAATTTTCAAGTTATCACATCAAGAGGAGGAGAAATAACAACGCTACTAAACTTAAAAATTTGGAATCCTCAATGGAAAAAATGCACTACTTATTGAAAGGATACCTGTCCTGACTTTAACATGCAAATAAAATGGAATGAATACCTTCCTGTAAACAATATTAAAGGCTATTGAAGCAAATAACTCTACTTGCATGCAAAGCATTGAATTTTAAATCTCTTTCTTCACGTTCACTTCCCATATTCAATACTACACTATTGAAAAGTATGGCCTACGTAAATATCAAAAACTCAATTCTTACAAGAGAACACCTATAGGTTTTTTATATCTGTGTATATTGCCCTTTTTGAAGCAAAAAGTCATGGAATGCAAAGTTGATACGTAAAGGAAAAAGAGGCCTTGCAAAGCCAAATGTTAATGCATTTGCAAGGGAACTAAGAAAACATAAAACAACTTGGGTAAAAAAATTAAGGATACGTAGACATTGACAGTAATGAAAAATAATATTTCTTTGAGGGAAAAGTTGGCAAGGTCTAGGTATCTTGGAGAATTTCCATGGACAGTCTACCTTGGTTCTAAATCCATTTTTAGAAAACCTTATAGAAAATAACAGAATAAATACTAAGGATCTCAAATCAACAGTGAACCCTACATAAGTGTTTACAATCAAAATAAAAACAAAGGAAAAACTCATGAAAAAATGTATTGTGAATAACAATGTTAATATACTACCAATGACTATCAAAATTTTAAATGACAGCTAGAACAATGACCAATCCAGTGTACAATCTAGAAAATCACATAGTATTGCTAATAACATTTTAGTGTCATGTGTAATTGGCAGCAAGATGGTTTAAAAGGTGTTGAATGCAAAAGAGTTGCCCCAAAACAACAGGAAGATCAATTATCTGTGAGGTCTATCTCATCTACAACATAAGCTAAATGGCTAGTGAAGCCAGTATTATCTCCAGATAACACAAGCTTTGGAAGGACTCTCTCAAAAAAAATCTTTGGATATGGCTTTAAGGCACATGGAACTATGTTATGCTTGTGTGTTTCTAACTTGGAATTAGAGCTTAATTGAATATTTGTGTCTAGGCTTTTGTTTGTATGACAAATTTCAAGATTTATTATTATTTGAAAATTTGACTGCCCATTGATTATAAATATTTGGATATGGATTTAAGACACATGGTACGATGTTATGCTTTGGAATTTGAGCTTATTTGAATATTTGTATCTAGGGTTATGTTTGTATGAAAAATCTCAGATTTTAGCATTATTTTCAAAATTTCACTGCCCATTGATGATGGCAATGTGCATTACTTGAAAGCCTTAGTTGTATGGAAAGATATTGTAGAGCCTTAGTTGTATGTATAAGATATTGTAGAGTTGTGAAAGCCTAGTTCATATATGGTTTTTCATTAAATGAAGAATGCTAACTCATCGATTATTTTGCATGAAATGACTATTTTTTTCTTGGGTTACCCATGAATTATTTTATAGCCCTGGCTACCCTAGAGGAAGCCAAGATGAGCCTTCTGAGTATGTCTCTAAATGGTTCTCTGATCTATCTGAGTTTTATCTACACCCATTTAAAGGTGTCTCCATCATGACTCTTGTTTGGCTTATGTAGATTTATTACATGAACAATCATTAAGTTTCTCATTAGAAGTGTACAAAGATACTTAGCAGTAGATATATTTAAGAGTGTTCTTCTGAGCATCTCATTGTTTGAACTTTTTCATTAAATATTTAAGCACATAATGACTGTAGAAGTATGATTGGAAAATTTGACTTAATTGTTCTCAACAATAGTAGGAACCTGCAGCTTTTGACAAACAAAGCAGGGGTGAAAATTCAGTGAATACAAAGGCTATCAAGGTGACAATGACTACAAAGAAGGCCAAGGTGATTTTCATTTCCAAGTAAATCCAGTCAACATTGGGTTGGATATACATTACATTCAAATTCCTTCAATTTCATTTGGGGATTCATATGGAGATGATATGGGTCAGCTAATGGAAAACTATATATTCATCCCAAAGTACACATCATTTTCTATGTTTTGACTCATTAGTAGTTGAATTAGTACTGGGATTTAATAGAAGACATTATGAGATTTACCTGAAGTAACCTTCAGTGCAAATCTGTCAAAATTTTCTAGATATCACTTCTTTTAAGCTATTAAAAGTTGAAACTAAGGGCCATCCATTGAGATATGAGAAATAAAAACATGGCATACGATGCCTATGGTTTCCCTAGGCTACCCATTAATTTCTATATAGGCATGGCTTTCTTAGAGGAAGTGAAGCCGGGAATTCTGAGTATGAATTAAAAATGTAAATGAACTTACAAATCCCCAAAAATTCTTCTAGGTTATCACAAAAAGGTAGTGTGGGATCATCTTGATGAAATTGCAAATCTGAAAGCATTCTTCTATGCTAATCTTCTTCACATGTCCCTTTGACTATTGTTTTGTATTTTTATTCTGTAGAGAAAGGTGAAAGTATATGTTGTTTTTGTTGGTCCAAAGAACTGCCCCTATGCTAAGACTGAAGGCATGGCTTTTTGTAGACTTCTGTCATCCATGGATCCTGCTCAATATAAGTTTGAATGGCCACACAAATGAGTTTCATTTCTTTTCCCAAATAGAAGGCCAAAATATAATGTTCCCTTTACATGTTGGAACACCCTGTTTGCGGCTGTTCAGTGTTATGTTTTTTAGTTTGCAGGAACATATTGCTTTATTGTTCAGTGTTATGTATTTTAGTCTGTAGGGATATACAACTAATTGCATAGTCTGGTGGAAGTAAGATAGATAAAGTTCCCACTAGTTGCTTGTAGACTAACTCATCAACTTCCTTTAAATCAATCTTGGTTGAAAGTTTTCGTGTGTTAGACTTACATGTAGATGAAATTTTACAATCTGCCATCATGAAGATGCCTAACAAACCTTGGCCATGTTTTTTTTGTGAAACAAAGATATGATTGTTTTTCAAATTCTACACCTAAGAAGAAATGTAGGATACTTAAATCTGTCATGTTTAAAGCTAAACATAACTTGAATTTAACAAGTGGAATACCAAATTGGTCACATTTTTTTTTACATGTATGTTCTTCGTTCCCCAAATTGTGAGTGATTATGATTATGGTATGGCCAAGTTTGTTACTATTTGGGGAGCACACTTTTTCCTGTACATTGCTGGCTGAACACATCTCATAAGGGACTAAGTTTAAAGTGCTTGCTTGGTTGAGTTAGACGCGGAGACCAAGACACCCATTCCTGTGCGTATTGGTTGAGTTAAGGCCTTCTACTCCCACAGCAAGGTCTACACTTCCTGCAACAAGGTCGTCATCAAGACCATCCACACCAACAAGGCGTCCATCAACTCCAAACCTAAGCCAAATTAATTCTAGTCCACCAGCAGCCCGTTCTTCTTCTGTTGGAATGTCAAACTCAATGCCTTCCAAGAATTCAGCTCCTTCACAAGGAAGTTCGCCTACTTTAAAATCACAACCTTGGCAACCAACAACAATCCCTGGTTTTTCACTTGATGCACCTCCAAATTTAAGGACTACTATGCCAGAGCAACCTCCTTCAACTACAAGAGGTAGACCTGGAGCTCCAAGTGCTGCATGATCTGTTAATGAGGCACCCATTGCAAGTAGCAGGCCAAGAAGGAAGTCATGCTCTCCAAGTTTCACAAGAGGAATAATTTCAAATGACAGCCAGAACAGTGACCGGTCCAGTGTACAATCTAGAAAATTACATAGTATTGGTAATAACATTTCAGTGTCAGGTGTAATTGGCAGAAAGATGGTTGAAAAGGTGTTGAATGCAAAAGAGTTTCCCCAAAAAAATAGGAAGATCAATTATCTGCGAGGTCTATCTCATCTACAACACAAGCTAAATGGCCAGTGAAGCCAGTATTATCTCCAGATAGCACAGGCTTTCGAAGGACGTTTTCAAAAAAATATTTGGATATGGCTTTAAGACACATGGCACTATGTTACGCTTCTGTGTTTCTAACTTGGAATTAGAGCTTAATTGAAGACTTGTGTCTAGGCTTTTGTTTGTATGACAAATTCCAGGATTTATTATTATTTGAAAATTTTGACTGCCCATTGATGATAAATATTTGGATATGGCTTTAAGACACATGGTATGATGTTATGCTCTGGAATTTGAGCTTATTTGAAGATTTGTATCTAGGGTTCTGATTGTATGAAAAGTCTCAGATTTTAGCATTATTTGCAAAATTTAACTGCCCATTGATGATGGCAATGTGCATTGCTTGAGAGCCTTAGTTGTATGGAAAGATATTGTAGAGCCTTAGTTGTATGTATAAGATATTGTATAGTTGTGAAAGACTAGTTCATATATGGTTTTTCCTTTAATGAAGAATGCTAACTCATCGATTATTTTGCATGCAATGTCTATTGTTTTCTTGGGTTAACCATGAATTATTTTATAGCCCTAGCTACCTTAGAGGAAGCCAAGATGAGCCTTCTGAGTCTGTATTTAAATGGTTCTCTGATCTATTTGAGTTTTATCTACACCCAGTTAAAGGTGTCTCCAACATGACTCTTGTTTGGCTTATGTAGATTTCTTACATGTACAATCATTAAGTTGCTCATTAGAAGTGTACAGAGATACTTAGCAGTAGATATATTTAAGAGTGTTCTTCTGAGAATCTCATTGTTTGAACTTTGTTCATTAAATATTGAAGCATATAATGACTGCAGAAGTATGATTGGAAAATTTGACTTAATTGTTCTCAACAATAGTAGGAACCTGCAGCTTTTGACAAACAAAGCAGGGGTGAAAATTGAGTGAATACAAACGCTGCCAAGGTGACAATGACTATAAAGAAGGCCAAGGTGATTTTCATTCCAAGTAAATCCAGACAACATTGGATTGGATATACATTACATTCAAATTCCTTCAATTGTATTTGGGGATTCATATGGATATGATATGGGTCAGGTAATTACAAACTATATATTCATCCCAAAGTACACACCGTTTTCTATGTTTTGATTCATTAGTAGTTGAATTAGTACTGGTATTTAATAGAATACATTATGAGATTTACCTGAAGTAACCTTCAGTGAAAATCTGTCAAATTTTTCCGGATATCACTTCTTGTAGGCTATTAAAAGTTGAAACTAAGGGTCATCTAGTGAGATGTGAGAAATAAAAACATGGCATACGATGCCTATGGTTTCCCTAGGCTACCCATTAATTGCTATACAGGCATGACTTTATTAGAGGAAGTGAAGTCGGGCATCCTGAGTATGAATTAAAAATATAAATGAACTTACAAATCTCCAAGCATTCTTCTAAGCTATCACAAAAATGTAGTGTGGGATCATCATGATGAAATTGAAAATCTGCAAGCATTATTCTATGCTGATCTTCTTCACATGTCCCTTTGACTATTGTTTTGTATTTTTATTCTATAGAGAAAGGTGAAACTATATGTTGTTTTTGTTGGTCCAAAGAACTGCCCCTATGCTAAGACTGAAGACATGGCTTGTTGTAGACTTCCTGTCATCCATGGATCCTGCTCAATCTAAGTTTGAATGGCCACACAAATGAGTTTCTTTTCTTTTCCCAAATAGAAGGCCAAAATCCAATGTTCCCTTTACATGTTGGAACACCCTGTTTGCGGCTGTTCTGTGTTATGTTTTTTAGTTTGCAGGAATATATAGCTCGACTATTCAGTGTTATGTTTTTTCGTCTATAGGGATATACAACTAATTGCATAGTCTAGTGTAAGTGAGATAGATAAATTTCCCACTAGTTTCTTGTAGAATAACTCATTAAATTCCTTTGAATCAATCTTGGTTGAAAGTTTTCGTGTGTTAGATTTACATGTAGATGAAATTTTACAATCTGCCATCATGAAGACACCTAACAAACCTTGGGCATGTTTTTTTTTGTAAAACAAAGATATGATTGTTTGTCAAATTCTACACCTAAGAAACAATGTAGGATACTTAAATTTTCCATGTTTAAAGCTAAACATAACTTGAATTTAACAAGTGGAATACCAAATCGGTCACGTTTTTTTTACATGTATGTTCTTCGTTCCCCAAAATTGTGAGTGATTATGATTATGGTATGGCCAAGTTTGTTACTGTTTGTGGAGCACACTTTTTCTTGTACATTGTTGGTTGAACGCATTTAATAAGGGACTGAGTTTAAAGTGCTTGCTTGGCTGAGTTAGACGCAGAGACCAAGACACCCATTCCTGTGCGTATTTATCAGTCCACAGGTTACACATTTTCGAGGAGTGTTGAGTTTCATCGAGACATTGTATGACTGTTGCTTCACATAAAGATATAACACTGATGGGATCTCTCTCTTGCAGCACTGACTACTGATAATACTCAGAGACTGAGCTTATTCTGAAGAATGCCTAACTGAGCCATTTATACCAGGTTCCACTTTGTTATTTTTCCAAGTTTTAATTATGTCATGTATTTAATTATCGTATGGTCAGGAAATTTTTTTTTTTTAAATAATTTTTTGTTGTCGTTAGTCTTCCGATAGTGTTGTAGCTCCTACAACACCCTCCAAAAATACATAAAATCATAACACACACTTCAAAATTTTTGGAGCCCCCCTTAAAAAACTAAAGAAGGAAAAAAGCCAAGTAAAGTTTTAAAGGCAAGTCGCTAAGTCGCATATGCATTATTTGCGACCCATGCGACCCATGCGACTCTGCGACCCTAAGGTCGCACAGGTCGCCAGGTCGCAAGAGTCATAATTTGATCAATTTGCGACCTTGCGACCTAGCGACCTTGAGGTCGCAAGGTCGCAAGGTCGCAAAATGAAGTTTAAAGAAATTAGCGACTCAGCGACCTTTGCGACCCAGCGACCTGAAGGTCGCAAGGTCGCAAGGTCACAAACTTGCAACTTGCGACCTCATTAAATGTCCGCACGTGCGACCTTTTTATATAAGGTTGGGTCGCTAGGTCGCATTTGTGACTCTCAGCGAAAACCGCGGAATTGCTCTGACAGGTCGACTGGCGCGTTTTCTTCCGGGTAAGTTGCCTTTTCCTCCCTATGTTTCCCTCTTAAGCATTTCTTGCCATTATTGAGCCTCCCCACGGTCTTATTTATTTGCTGGAAAGGATGTGGGGTTTTCTTTGGAATTTCACCGTCGCTTTGTTTCCCACAAACCCCAAGGTCACCCGTCTCTTGCCTAATTCCTCATGGCTGTGCCTTATGGTCAGTTTAGGCCCTTTCAAACCGCAGACTTTTCCCGTTAAAGAAATTTTAGCCGCAAGGTCGCGCGCGCGCGAAACCCCCGTGAGGCGCAAGTGCGACCTGCGACCTAGCGACCAGGTCGCAAGGTCGCAAGGTCGCAAATCTCCCACTCAGCGACTCTGCGACCCTGCGACCTAGTCGCAAGGTCGCGAGGTTGCGGGTGAGTCCTTTCGTGGATCAGCGACCCAGCGACTCCCAGAGAACAGTCAATTAAATCTTTGCATATACAGACTCTATTTAGCCATTATCATCATGTCTTTCTTATCCTGTGATTCTGTTCTAAATGCAGCAGGTGAATTCAGAGCAGACATAGTACCGGTCCTCTCCAACTCTAGCAATATGGCACCCCGGGTATCCCGAAGGAGAAGCAGGCAGGTGGTGGAAGAAGAATCAGACACAGACATACAAACATCTCCGCCGCCAATATACAGAGACACCCTTTGCACCTTCGCAAAGGAGGATAGCCTTAGGTGGTATGAAGTATACCGTGAGTTCGCCATGCTAGAAGAAGATTTCCCAGAAGATCTCCCGGACCGTGAAATATACCTGAAAGTCAAAAGGTCCAAATTGCACCTAGCTGGGTCGCATCCTGCCATCTTTCCGTGCCCAGAGATGTTGGACTGGATCATACAGAAGACGGATCCGAAAAGCTTCGCAATCCGAGATAGTGCAGGGAAAGCTTTCGCAACATTGGAAAGTTCAAGAGCACAGGTCTACTACTCGCTTCCCAAACCAGAGGTGAACTTCTCCCCAAGATGGTTTGCTGCAAATGAAGTGCCAATGGTTGACACAATCAGAAGGTGGTGGGCAGAACCGGACAAATTTAAGATCAAAAAGGACCAGGAGTACCCGGTGGCCAGTCTGAGGAAGGTCTATAAGCTAGTGGCCGCCATGCTGTGCAGGATATACGGGCGTTCGGACGCCACCACCTTCAACGGAACATGGGCCACCATTATAGAACACGTAACAGTCCACGGCACTCGGTTCAATTGGGCTGGTATATTAATGGGCTCCATGCACACAAATTTGGCTTCAGCTTTAGCCCCAGATGAGGGAGCGCCATCAGAATTCTACATGGCTTCGTATCTATTAGATGCTGTCTGTGCCCAGATGCATGTCGAGGGATGGCCACATAATTGGGACCCCGAACAGACCCAGGCAATACACTTGCAGACCAGGGTATTCTGGGAATCTAGGTACAAGTCGGACATCGAACAAATCTCTCACATATTCATTCCCGCCCTCTACGGGAAACTATTTGGTCAAGACACCCCCTGCATGTCTTGGCGAGCAATGGAGACACTAGGTCAGGTGGCACACTGGTTCCCATTCGCCGAATTCACGATCATCCGATTATTTGGCTCGTTTAAAGCACCACATGCTCTACCCAAGTTTATTACCGATAAGGTACTCATACAGGAGGTGTGTTTCCAGATGACCACGAGCTTCTCTAACGTCCTTACCAAAGGGAAGAAGAAACCTTGGCCTGCTCTACCTCTCACCATTGGTGCTTATACGGTCAAGGACTCCAGAGAAGTAGCGCGTGAAGGGGAAGAAGTGAAAAGCTATCACTTCAGAAATCTGGATTGCCGAACTTACGACCCAGTCAGGATAGTTCCTGAACATTGTAAAAGGGCCAATTTTAGATGGAGTTATCAGCATGTCGAGCGCCCGGACGAGGACGAGAGAAGAAATTGGTATAACGCAAACAGGCATCTCGCGCCAGGAATCGACTCTGACCGAGAAGGAGAAGAGCATCAGAATTTAGGAGAAAGAAGCCAGAAGCTTGGAGGCTCTTCTTCCTCCAAAGATAAAAGAACACAGACCGGTACGGGACCTGACACCACAGATCAGCAAAGGGAAGCAGAAGCCCAAGCCAAACTGGAAGAGGAGAAGAAGAAGAAGGAAGATGAAGAGAAACGCAAGAAAGACGCCAGAACAGAACGAAAAAAGAAAAAAGAGGAGGAGAAAGAAAGACAGGAAAAGGAGGCACAGGCGGCGGCAGAAAAGGCACTGAAAGAAGAACTCGACAAAGTCGATCGCCAGAAAAAGGCAGAACAAGCCGCCGCGGCAGAGAGAAAGAGGATAGAGGAAAAGGAAGCAGAGGCAGAGGTAGAATGCCGGAAAAAAGAAGAACATGACAAGGCGGAAGCAGAGCGCCGGCAAAAGGAGAAAGAAAAGGGTCAAACGCAGGATGAAGAAGACGAGCTAATAGATGACATCGACCTATCTCCCCTGGATATCCCTGCAGGTGGCGCGGGAAGTACCCTCAATGTTGATGACTTTCCGGGGGAGCAAGAAGAAGAAGTCTTCGACTTGACCAGATTGACATTTGACCAATTCTCTTTCAAGATTCGACAAGAGAAAAGGAAATCCTTAGCGCCAGGCTACCCCGCCATCTCTACGGTCTCCACCGGAAAGAACATAGTCCCAGACACAAGGACAAATCCAGTTATGATAGCGTCAACAGGCACCACTTTTGCCGCAGCCACAGAAGAAAATGTCATGAGGATGAGCAGAGAAATTATTTCTTTACAGAACCGGCTAAAAGCGGCAGAGCAGGAAAAATCAAGGCTAGAGAATGAGATGCTCCAGCTCCAGGGTAGGCCCGCTCAAGTGAATGAGGTCCCACTGGTGGTCAGGAAGGAATGTGATGTGTTGGAGATGACAATGAGGCAAGTATACCAGGAAATGCTCACCCTGAAACAAACAGTGGCCCCATTAGCAGAGGCACGGGAAGAAACCAGGCAGAAACACGAACAGCTCAAGGAAGCCTCGGCAGCCTTGGATAAAATGATGAATTGGACAGCACAGTATCAGCAAGCTCCCGAACACGTGCCTCGGAAGGATTGGAGTCATACGCAAGAAGCCAAAGTACAAATTCGGATGAGTATGCAATCCAAAGACAAGCTGTCCAAAGATCTGGACAAAGTAGTGTCCGCGTATAACCACCTAATCAGTGGTATCGACTCCATGAACGCTCTTCATCACATTCCATCATTAGGGGCACTAAATGAAACTAAAGGCTGGGAGAAGGTAGAGCAGGAAATTCAGTCTTTTCTGCAGCCCGTAAGACAAGCTTCTGCCGAACCAGAATTCGAGGCATCACAAGAGAACCTGAACCGGTTGCTTGTCACTCCAGTGCAAATCTACACCAAGCTTGCTTCTCTCTCAATGCTGATCTCCCAGAAGAAGGAGACTCTGGTGCCGAATGCTCTAGAATGTATGCATCGGATAAAAGAGGAAAGCCCTCTTGTCGCTCCTATAACGGCGGATTACCAGACTTGGAAAGACTTCTTCAAAGGCAAGAAAGTCGACGCTCCAGAAACCTCAATTGCGCGACCACCTCCATAGTTTCAAACGCTGGGTCGCAGGTCGCACCCGCGACCAAGTCGCAGGTCGCACCCGCGACCAAGTCGCAGGTCGCATTTGCGACCATGTCGCAGGTCGCATTTGCGACCAGGTCGCAGGTCGCAATTTTGGCAAACAGGAAGCTGAACCGTCGGGAAGTTGAACCGTCGGAAGGCCATAAGTGCGTCTGTTGAATCTATAAATACCCCTGTGGGGAGCATTGTAAAGGGCTGCTCTTTTTGGACTGAAAGGCATTATTGCATTGTAACTGAAGAAGCATACTCTTGATATATGAAATACAATACATGTTAAAACCCCTTTGATTGGATGATGTGTTTAGCTGTGACAACATTGTGTGTATTCTGCGTACAGTTTCAGAATATCTTCTGATTAATGAATCTGTGTTATTTAATAGTATCATTCATGCACCATAGCTATCTGTGATTGTGTTGATGATGCTCAAGTTGATGATTTACTTCATGATGAATGTTAATGAACTGTTTTATTAGCATTTCGTTATATCCTTCGGAAAGTTAAGGAATATTCTTGCCACAAAGAACTGTTTCTTTGGCGGTCAGATTATCCTGCATGCATACCTCATAGATGTGTTGCTAACGACACTTCCTGAGTGTATGCATTCTGTCTATTACCTTGCTACGCACAGTGTCATATATTGGTTTTATACATCAGTCATGTATTCTGTATCGTGTGAATTCGTGTATGTTTGCAGTTTCAATCAGGTTGCTCGAAACCGAAGAGATAGTCATTTAAGTGGTAGCCGGACCCACACCCCGGACGGGATCCCTACTCCAAACGGTTCAAAGTCTAATTGGGACTTTCTACCGGGGAGATCCCCTACTGTTGGCCGGACATATTTTCCCGTCAACAGATAGCTAGTTTTTTTTTTCAATATTTTGTTCTGTCGGTATTCCGACGGCTAATTTTTTTAAAAATATTTTAAAACATCGCTCTAGTGACACTTAATTTCATCACCGTCGGTCTTCCAACGTTTTACTACATTTCACCCCGTCGGTATTCCGATGGCTAGTTCTTTAAAAAAATATTTTCAAACTTCGCTCTAGCGACACTTAGTTTCATCACTGTCAGTCTTCCGACGTTTTACTACATTTCACCCCATCGGTATTCTGATGTTTCAATAAGCTTCACTACCGTCGGTCTTGTGACAGATTTTCCCATTTTATAATTTCAAAAGAGAGACGCTCTGGAACGTCGGTATAGCGACGCTAGGGTTTCGTTGGAATAGCGACAATTTTGCTAACATCGGAATAGTGACGCTTAGTACGTAACGTCGGAAGAGCGACGACCATATGGAAACATGAGAAAATGTGTTGCTCTTCTGACACTTAACTGAAGTGTCGGAATTGCGACTTTAGGAGAAACCACGTTTTGCCCCGCCTCAAAGTGTCGCTCTTGGGACGCCTATGTGTCGCAAGAACGACATTTTGGCCATCGGAAATTGGGCCAAATGTGCTAGTGAGATCACATCACCTTAGATGTGAGATCGATAGGTGGAGAGTTGTTGAAGGGGTCAGTCAACTAGCCCAGTCGAGTCAGAAAAGATTATTGTAATTCATTCAACAACCTTGTTGAGTCAATGATTAAGTCAAATGAAGCTAATTCCAATTAGAAAGTTGAATTGTTGTAATTTCCTAGACATGGTATAATGTATAAATGTATCAATTATAATTGAATTTAAGAGATATATAATACAAGTGTGCTTTTGTTGGTTCTCCACTACTTGTGTCTCTTCTCTTATCTATTTACTTATGTGCTTTTCTATGTGAATGGTTGATGTCCTTACTACGGGTAACCATGTACACTTTTACCTAGATTACAACATTGGTTATGTTTTAAGTAGTGTTGGACTCAAGTCTCAAAATATATGCAAGCATAAATTTTAACATTGGAAGAGATACAACATCATGTTGGGAAACAAAATTTAATGATTATCTGAAGAACTATGTGAGAAGAAACAGGTTGTCATTAGCAGAAGCGAGGGGTAACTTTTTCAAAATACCACAGGAATGTTTTATTGAAGGAGATTTGACGAAAATCAAGCAATTCCTCGACCAAGTTACTCATGAAAAAACTAGAACTTGAAACATATTCCTGAATGTTACTGAAATTGTCAAACGACGGTTTAACAAATTTTCACGAGGGACTCAAGACGATTTTGGATGAATATTTTGAGGAACGAGCAATAGAAGAAAGAATTTACATTGAGAGTATTAAATCTAGGTTCTCTAATGATCTTCAAGAAATAGTCTCATTTTCATGATCCCTAACATGTTTCATAAGTTCCTCCTCGACAAGGGTGTTAGACATATCATCGAATATCAACCTCCTTTGCAGAGTCTGATAAACATCGACTCCCAATAAAGGAAAAATGACTAGAAATTTTTTCTTAATGCACAGTGTCAGGATATGAAGGAAGTGTGGGGCTACGACATGGCTTCCAAGTATTCCCTCACCCTTTGATAGTAGGACAGGATGGCATGGAGGGGGGGGGAGGTAATGATGTGTGAGAAATAAAGAAATGAAAAGAAAAAGAAAAGAATTAAAACATGATAAGTATAAAACAAAACTATAAATAGAAAAGATGGAAGGAAGGAGGTTGAATTTCAATAAACAACAAGAAGGAAGTAGTCGACAAAAGAATACTTGACAATATAAGAAGTCAACTGACATTAAAAAAATAGCACAGGAAAAAAGTAAAAAACAATGTGAGGAGATAAGAGAAGAATGTCAGATGAAGAAAATGCAAACTCGTAAGTGTGAGAGAGAAGATTCACAAGACACTTCAAATGAGTTGAGAGGCGTAGCACCGCTCGTTCTGACAGAGAATAATGGTCTACAAATAAGTCCTAGAAGGAAAGTAGACAAGATGGAATTTTATGACGCTAGCCTTGTAATACATTTAATATCGACTGCATCAATATCAAGTCCCACTGTTCAAGAATTCCTTTAACAATCATCACATATTTATTCAAAAATACCTGTTGTTTGGCATAAATAAGATGAGAAAATAAATCAGCCAGAAATTGAAAATCTTGTTGAGAATCAAACAAACAATGGGAACAAAGAGGATGAAAAATTACTTCTTCAGATTAGAAATCTCATGATCGTACACCCCCTACCACAATTATCCACCGAGGAAGTAGAAAGTACAAATCCGATCGAAGAATAGTTGTGAACTGAAGAAATTCGGTTTATCGAGTATATATATATATATATATATATATATATATATATATATATAGAGAGAGAGAGAGAGAGAGAGAGAGAGAGAGAGAGAGAGAGAGAGAGAGAGAGTGAGAGTGAGTGTGTGTTCTAGATTGACGAGTCATTTGTTGAAGACATCGTCAACAAGAAAGGAAATAACATGCGTATGAACAATCGACTAGTCGTCAATCCTGCCGACATCGATCAGTCAATCAATTTTAGAATATATGGAAAATTGAAGCCTATGAAAAGTAAAATGGGATTAAATCAAATACCCCTCTATGAGGGATATTAATACCATAAGAAGCAGTGGTTATTCTACAACAAGTTTTGGTCTGGGATCAGATATCACTGACGAAGATAAACAAATGGCACAATTCACAACAACATTAAGGAAACATGCATTAAAATGGTTTATAAATCTTATTTAAAATCAACCAAAATCAAAAGATGAAATCAAAACCAATTTTATTACTTTCTTTAAGGCCCAAGATTTAAAACACTCAGCAGCACAAAAGTTAAATAAAATCAAGAAGTAACCCAATGAAACAGTGTGCGAATATGATAAAATATTTAAATATTTATTGAGTGAAATCCCATACATTATTGATTCAATATTATCTTGATGATGAACCTCGGTAGCTGGTTCGAAACGTCGATGGAAGAAAAATACCCACTCAATGTGATGAATCTGGAAGCAATTTCATTAGGAAATTTTATTATTTCAGTGGTATGTGGTTGGTCTCCTCCAAAATATTCGCAGGCCATTGAGAATGCATGAAGTCAAAACTTATGAAGAAGCTCTCAAGATGGCCCAATGAATTGAAACCGATGATGAAGGATAGTCGATTATCTCATCAAATGACAATAAGCTTGAAGATAAAATTAGCAATTAAAAATTTCATTGATGTAATTAACATTTCAAAGGAATAATCGATTGTGCATTAATTTTCGAACTGAAGGACAAGCCAAGGATAATTGTAAAATTTCCAATTACTTTGATCAATATGTCTGACAAGTAAAATCTTACATATACTGTGACATATGCCAAATAATGTCAAATCATACTACTAAATATTGTCAGTATAATTCTTGTAACTCTAAACCAAAATGGTGGAACATATGTGAAGAAAATATCCATTCAATAAATTGAATTACCATGTCCCCTATCATATGAAAAAAATGGATCGATACAACAAGCTACCCATGCATGGCGGAATAGGAAATGGTAGAGGAGGATATGGTGACCGATAAGGAGGATACAACGACAGAGGTCAAGGACGCAGTCAGGGTCAAGGAAGATTTTAACACTTTACTTACTGGCAAGAGGGTCATACACCCCTAATTTCCCCTTAAAAGATAAGACCAACCCGTGCTTTTGTAATATGTGTGGCTTGGGGGATCATTCCTTGGAATATTTCCCCAAGCTTATTGAAAAAGTATTGAACAAAAGAAATATGAATTTACTTCAAATTGGCCCTAAGAAAGATATTCTAAATTCAAAAAACCTTCACATTGTTACAAGGTTGGGGGAAGGAAGAAATAAAAATGTTCATAATCAACAAATGATCCGACTAACAAGGAATATTACTAAACATCCGGATATGCGAGTGCAAAACAATACAATGAAAAGAGCAGTCGAATTATTTATGAAAGAAGTCGATAAACATAGATTATCAAAGGATGTTATTCTAGAAGAATTTTTGAAGCTTTTAAAAGAAGAAAATTTAGTTGGTCGCTTAGTAGAAATTTTAAATATAGTAAATGACTACAATGAAAGTAGGGAGAAATGTAAAAATGTACGTCAATTTTTGCAAGGAAAATAGCTATAAGATCACGATCGAAAATTAAAATTCGAAATAAAAGCTTATATCATAAGACAAGTAATTGTCGACTTTGGTTCATAATTTAATATTCTCCCTAATGAAACATGGATAAGTATGGGAAGGCCAAATCTACATAGAACGACCAACTATCTCAAGCTTGTTGACTAAATATTCATTGAACCTATTGCCACATTAAGTCAAGTAAAAAATTCAATTATGGGAATCGCAATGACAATTGATTTTGAGCTCATCAACTTAGTCAAAGATATACCTGTATATCCCGCGTTAGTCGGCAGAAAAACTCCCATTTCATTATAAAATGATAGAATCAAATTGAAGGGTAATGATGATAAATTCATTATTCCTTTAGACCCTTGTGAAGGGAAACCATGGGTTGAACCATGTGAGGAAGTGTTAGAAACAAGAATGTTGTATCAAGTGCTACATGAAGATAAGGACAATGTGGAGTCTAATTCCTTCGAAGAAATATTAACATGATCACCTCTTTCTATTGGTTAGAACTATGATACAAAAAATTATGAATGGAAAGTTGAAAACTATGAAACAATAGCAAAGGAATGCTAGAAACTTAAAGCAATTCCAACAACAAAAATATGACCTTGTTATTATATTAAAGCAGGTCCTATACTTAGAGAAATAAATTGTAAAGAAACATCATCACTGCTACCGACTAACTTAAAACAAGATTCTAGTAGTATGATTCGATTCAAGGAGCAAGCTTCCAATGTTAACCATGTCGAATAAGTGACCAACTCCATGGAGAACATGGTAGGATGAAAAGTTTGGTGAAAAATTTTATAGGTCAAGCAACAAGATGGTGGGATACCCACTCATCTCGACTCCAAAAATGGATGACGACAACGATGTATTTTATTGAACTTTTTGGAGGTCATAAGCTTTCATTGAAAGCAAAAATATATATTTTCAATCTTGGATAGGAACCCATACTTCATATACATAATTTTGATTTGGAGTGGAAAATAATTGGATATAGAGATGAGAGGGTCTGGACCCATATGTTTCCAAATACTTTAGATGAATTTCCTAGAAAATGGTATAAATTAGAAAAGGATCAAGGGAAATATCTACAATGAAAAGAGTTGAAAGAAAATTTCATTAAGGATTTCAAGTTATGACTGAAGGAAAAATAATTGCTTGATGTAGTTCAATGAATAAAAGACTTTATAAAGGAAGAAACAATCGACATTTTTAATCAAGAATTAGTAGTCGATATCTCATCGAATTTGAATTATGTGTCATGCACATCATAACATAAAATGGATAGTCACTTAGAAATGGAAGAAGCTTATGTTCTTGGCCAATTATTTTTGTTGGAAGAAGGATCATCCCGAGAATTGCAAAAGATTAAAATAAGTGTACAAACTTGAAAAACATGATATTGAGAAACCTGAGAAAGAATATTTTCCACCTGCATACCAGGAAATAAAAATAAGAGACCAACAACTCGATAAGTCAAAGGCACCCGATTGGATGGATACAAAAAAAAAAGAGAGAATTAAAGAAGATGATGATCAACCAAAGATCTCCTGACTTAGTGACTATTCATCGGATAAACAAATATAAAAATCTGTCGATCTATTCAAAGAATAACAAGATGTGTTCGCCAATGACTATAAATATTTTAATGGAATTGTAAAATAAATGGGGAGATGAAGATCAACCTCATTCCTAGAGATAAGTTGATTAAATAGATACCTTACAATATTTCTCGCAAATATAAAAACATTTCTTAAAAATAAATAGAGGGGATGGGATGCTTTTTGCGGGAATCATCTACCCAATTGAAACATCATAATGGGAAAGTCGCATGGTCATGCAACCCAAAAAGCATGACCCAACTAAGCTGCACCTATGTGTCGACTATCATGGGTTGAATAACTTGACAATAACTGAACCATTTCCCATTCCATTCACCTACAAAATTGTAAATGAATTTATAGGTCATGAATGTTATTATTTTACAGATGGTTTCTTACGATATATTAAAGTACCAATTGCAGAAGAAGATTGGGAGAAAACTACTTTTGTTACTGAATTTGGATCTTTTTCATATCAAGTAATGCATTTTGGATTAAAAAATGCACCAAATTTTTTTTCAAGAATTGTCATAAAATATTTTCAAGAGTACATCTATAAAACAATGGCAGTTTATTTTGATGACTGGACAATCTATACACTTTTTAAGGATCACATATAATGGCTTACACTGGTGTTGGAGAGATGCAGACAAAATCATTATCATTGAATGTCAAAAAATGTATCTTTGAAACACCTATAGGAACAATATTGGCACACGTACTATCAAAGGAAGGAATCAAAGTTGACATGGAAAAAATAAAAGTAATTTTAGATTTGAAACCCCTAGTGAATCGGAAGCAGACCAAAATATTTTTGGGGCACACATGATACTATAGAAGGTTCATAAGGCATTACTATGACATAAAATTTCTCATAGATGATTTTTTTTAATAATTATGTTCCATTTAATTGGTCGAAAGAGTGAGATGAGTCGTTTCAGCTATTGAAAAAAAAACTAGTCAAGCAACCATACTTCGTTTTCCTTACTTGTCGAAGCAATTTCACGTACATGTCGATGCATCTAATTTGGTAGTCGGTGTAGTCCTGGCACAACCATATTATGATTCGATAGATCATCCCAATGCGTACTACATTTAGAAACTTAACAAAGCTAAAAGGAACTATTCGAAAACTAAGAGAGAAGCTTTAGCCATGATCTTCACATTGCAGAAATTCTTACATTACCTCCATGTGAATCCATTCATACTTTATACCGATCATAAGGAATTTAATTATCTTGCTAATAAACCGATACATCAAGGGAGCATTTTTTTATGGTTATTACTATTCCAGGAATTTTAATTTGACGTCATTTTACGACCTGGTAAGAAAAATTTCATGCCTGACCACTTATCCCAACTAGAATCTAGAGAAGAACAAACACACATTGAAGACAACTGCCTAGATGTGAATTTTTTTATAGTTGAAGCAATACCTACATAGCTTATCGGTATTGAAAAATTCTTACATATAGGAAAGGCACCTAAGGGATTTTTTGAAAAAAAAAAAATATTCTCGCTATTAAAGCAACACCATTTAAACTAATAAATGGTTAACTATATAAACTTGGCATTGTCGAGGTACTTTGGCGATGTGTTTTGGGGCACGAAAGGGAAGATATTATTAATGAAGCACATAAAGGAGGAGTTGGAGGACACTATCAAGGTGACACAATCGCAAGATAGATTTCGCAAGCTGCATTATGGTGGTCGACATTATTTCAATATTGTTGAATACAAATACAAACATTAGAGGAAATTCCAGACTAAAAGTGCCCATGAATTTTTCATGTACATAATATGTAAACAAAACAAAATCCTTTAAATTTAAAAAGAAGTACATGTAAATGTTTTGCAGAGAAAATTATAAAAAAACTATTTTTAATTGTATTTTTGGCTTATCTCCTTACAGGTTTACTCAAATTTTAAGTGTAGACAATTGATGAATGCATAATTAAATTCCAGATCCAACGAGTACCCATTATGCATACTTTTGAGAAGATCCACATTGATAAAAATTGAAGATACATTAAAAAAGTGTGTTCAATATGTTTTTTTATTAATGTATCAATAAGGGTCTTCTTAGAAGTATGCATAATGGGTACTCATTGGATGTGGAATTTAATTTTGAATCCAATGAGTGTATACACTTGAAATTTTAGTAAAACTATAAGGAGATAAGCGAAAAAATACAATTAAAAAAATATTTTTCCTCTTTTCCCTCCAAATTTCATCACTCTTATTTTATTATTTTCCTATTATTTTATTATCTTTCCTTAAGAGGCCACTTTCAGGCTGAAATTTCCTCTAATGAGTGTGATACATGCCAAAGGTACGGGTGACCATTACATAAGTGCCACATGCCATTACATTTGATTGTCTCGTTGTTACCTTTTGAGATTTAGGAAATTGAATTTGTTAGTCCCTTTCCCAAAAGAGCTAAATGATTAAGAGAGAAGTATATCATAACATCAATGGAATATTTAACGAAGTGGGTGAAAGAAGAACTAGTCAGATCTTGTACAAAGGAAGTAGTATAAAATTTTATTTATGAAAACATAATAACTCGATTCGGCTATCTTATGGTCATCATACCCGACATGGGAATTAATTTTGTAAATGCCACAATCTGAATGTTGATACACAACTTCATGATTGAACACAGAAAGACCATTTGTTTCCATACTCAAGCGAATGACAAAGTGGTATCATTCAATAAGACATTATATAAAGGGATAAATAAAATTGTAATCTAGAAAAACATGTTTGGAATGATAAAGTACCAACCATTCTTTGGGCTTATTGCACAAACTACAAACATTCAATGGTATCGACTCCTTTTAAGCTAGTCTATGGTTATGAAGTAATCATCCCATTTCATTGTTCGAAAAATGAAATAAAAGTTTCGACTATATTGAGATACAAAATAAAAAATGAAAAAGGAATGATTTTACCAATTGCAACATTTAGAAGAACACTAACTACATGCACTCCATCATTAGAAAGCCTGCAAGATCCAACAAAAGGCTTGGAATAATAGAAATATACAAAAAAAGAACTTAAAGGTCAGTGATTTGGTACTATTATATGTTAGTCGAGTGAATGGAAAACTAAGAAAATTAGAAATTACATGGTTGGGACCATTCACTATTAAATATATTCGCGCTTCAGGAGTTGTACAACTCAAGAAATTATAAGGTCACTTGTTCAAGTCACTTGTTAATGGTGCTCAACTTAAGAAATACATATTTTAACAACATTGGCATGTTCCTAGTGAAAACCTTTTTGAGGCACCAGGGACATGGGTTAGCTTGAAAACCACTTTGTGGCAAGCACTGACTAAAATATTTGTAAAAATAGTAATTCATTTTTCTAATTAGAATTCGGTAAGTTTATTACAAACGAAAATTAAAAATTAGAAATAAAGTAACTAAAATGTTAGATGGAGATCCATTTAAAATAGGAATTATAGAGTAATTAGGCAGATGTGATAGAAACATGGAGCAAGAAAGATATATGTGCAATATTTTAAATAAGAGAGCTCAAAAGAACATGGATTGACACCAGTCTAAGGATGAAAGAAGACAAGAACATCAATAAATACTTAAACAAAATTATAATAAAATAACTGACTTATGAGGGATACTCAAAGAATAAGGAAGAATTCAATCCAAAGAAATGAAAACCCACTAGAAGGAACATGGCCATAATGAAAACTTCGACAGGATATATTATCAAGAGAAGAGCATTGACCATGCCCCATAAATAAATAGTAGAAAAAAATCCAGAAATAAATACTGTTCGCACTAGTCTGACAACTAAACTCATAAAATACAAAAAATTAAATTTAAAAACCAATGTAATCAAATGTAGCAATCTATTCATGATACGTCACATACCCAACGAGTCCCATCGTCGTCAGAGGCATGTCAACCATCAACTTCAATCATAACCAAATCATTTAACATTCTGTAAACCGGGTGGCAGCCATGTAAGATGCTTGCACTAAGTGGCGTTCAAAAATATAATCACGATTCAATGAGACAAGTGATAGAGGAGGTAGAGAGCGATAATGATGGTCCATTTAGTTCAAAATCCATAAAAACAAATGAAGTATTTAATACACCCAACATT
This sequence comes from Pinus albicaulis, assembly GCA_034641835.2. Taxonomy (NCBI): domain Eukaryota; kingdom Viridiplantae; phylum Streptophyta; class Pinopsida; order Pinales; family Pinaceae; genus Pinus; species Pinus albicaulis. The sequence continues at coordinate 1,072,695,431 of CM076579.1, read as the reverse complement.
CTTCTAGAAATTTTTTAAAGTTATAATTGTGAACTTAATGATATAACAAACATTCCAAGCCATGTAATTTATGATTCTAAGTTGCTAGATTGTCCTAGAACTGAAGAGTTTCAAGTCAATTTCAAAATGCCAAAAAGAAAACTTCATTTAAAATATGAGGATACCATATTTGAGCCAAGAATGAAAGCTATATTTGATCTTTCGAGGAAAACAAAGCTTAAATTGAGAATGCATCACATAAAGCAGGAAAATGTGGATGAGTCATTGTGGGAGAAACATAATGAGTCATTTCTCCACTAGGTGGAGCCAAATACTGAATGGAGCCTGCAATCATTGTTGTTGTAAAAAGCTAGAATTTCTAATATCCTCAATGCCCCATTGGTTACAGATATGCGCGGCATGGAGGAAGCTGCAAAATGATTGGTTAGTTGATATCATAATGGGTAACTATGGATTGCACATCCTGCATCGATCTCTGGAACTACTATTCATTTTAATGTTGGACTCCCATTTCAAGGTGATAAGGTACCTAACATAGTCAATTGTAACAACTTGATTGCAAAATTTACCAGAGGGATGATAGGCAAGAATTAAATATGACTAGTAAATGGACAAGTCCAGGATCCACTAGTTAAATGGACCTGCATAATTGTGGTTCTTTTCCATACACTAGTCAAAACATATTCAAATGCCAAATTAACAATAATGGAAGAAATTGAAGAGATAATGAAGTCGGGGAAACCTACAATTGGGTAGAGAATGTTGTTGATTTGGTCAAGACCAACTACCAAGAGTGGCAAAGCTATGGTAAATATATTTGATTTCCCTCCTTTATTATTTGGTTAGTAATGAAGCTTAGTCCACTTGTTGGAGATACCGACTTCACTAAGAAGAATGGTCCATTGACGGAAAATTTCAAAATTTTCTTACATGGATGGTCAGGGAAACCTTGGTCTTTGGGTCCCCATAAAATATTTAGAAATTGGATATTAAACACCAAAAAATATTTGAAGAAATGGAGAGTTTCATAGTATGTTGGTCGTGCATTTCCATGTGCTTCACACATACAACTATGTTTAGATGTTACTAAAGTATGGTACAATAATACAATAGAGGTAGACCCTCAAGAGCCACCCTATTAGCCCTCAATCGAGAAAATATTTGAATAATTGTGTTTATAGTTTAATACATTGATACCAATTCCTTATGGATTCACCCATCCAACTAGAGATATCACTACCCTACTCTCAGATGCAGAGCAGAAAGAGGAAATAGAGGTTTCACTGTATCTGCAACCTTTTAGGGTTGACTTATTGATTCCTTTAGAAGAATAAACTAAGAAGCCCAACCATAAAGAGTAAAAGATTCCAAGGACTACTCCGAATTCCTCATTAATAATTTGGTGTTAAGAAGTACTGTTGAATATCCAACTTGAGGACACACAACAACAACAACAAAATTTGGACTCAATCGTTCGATAATTATTGGAATCTGCTAGGGCAAAGGGAAAGACAGTTAGAAAACATAGAAATACATAAGTTTCACCTTCAACTATTGAAACAAACATGTTGCAGGCATTCAGGTATGATAAGGAAGTTTTCGTTGATAATGTTTGACAAAAGTTGAAATAGGCACATCAATCTACTTCAACACATATTCCAACAGAAAATGGCAATTCTACCTAGCCACAAAATGGTAGCTCCACCCAAGGACAGATTCAAATGGAGTCAGCTATGAGTACATAGAATAAGATCCAAATTCTAGAGATTGATCTAATTGAATATTGACCCCATGTTTCGCCAACTCATGTCAAAGAGGAGTAACAACAGTTGGATCAACCCTTTTCAGACCAATAAGTCTCACAGGAAAAATAACTTGAGTGCACTTTGTCGGATGATACAGTTAGGATCGACAATGTACAACCACAACTATGTCGGTAATGACAACAAATAAAAAACAAGTGTCGTCGACTAAACCCACTTTGATCAACATTCCAGTTGTTGAAAAATGCAACAAGAAATTCTCAATTTGATTTTGCCTTGATTAAATTGAGAAAATTCAAATTTCCACATCATTAGACAACTTGGATGATGTTAACTTGTGTGACATGGTTTGTGTCACCAAATTTACTCAATAAATTTGATTTGGAGGAGTTATAGTTCTATTAAGCATGTGTGATTTCTAATTTATAGCAATCAAGGTTAATTATTTAAGGTTGTTTTCAGTTAAACTAGTTCCAACTACTGGAGGAACTAGTGGAAGGTCAAGTTGTGCAGTGGGACTTCACTTAAACTCAGTGATATCCCAATTAAATAATAAATCAACCCAAAAGAGCTAGTGCATGTAGAGAATTCAAGTTCCCCAAGCTAGGTGTATATTCCAAGGCAGTGTAACATCAGTTGTAGACTAATCTTGAGTGTACAGGTTTTGCATTCAATCAAATGAATAACCTAAGGAATTACACAATTCAATTTATCGAATTTCCTAAATAATAGGGGACAAATTCCCCAAAAAATAGCACAAGGAAATAATAGCTCAAAAAAAGCCATGAATTGACTAAGTCGGGATCAGAGGCCTTCAATGAGCAGAGAGATAGATTGTGCACTTGTAGGGTGAGCTTAGTTGAGCAAAGCAATTGTAATACATCTCTATTCCTTTGATTAATGCAAGCAGGCATTGGGTTTTCTAGTAGATTGATTTCCCCATAAAATACTTGTTGCATGTCTGAGATTTTTGTTATAAATTGTGAATTAATTTCCACAGAGCAGTAGAAGAGGTTTGTGTCTTGTGAATTTGATTAAAAATTAATGATAATTTGCAAATCTATAGCATAGTTTATACACGAGTAACTGAGCTTACTTTGACCAACACACCAACAAACAGTGCAACTTCGATAAGCACATTAGTGACTCAAGTAAAGAAGGAATTCATCAACATTCCCAGTAATTTCTCTAACTTAAGGCTTTCTAGCGACAAACATATTATTGAAGTTCTAGAACATTCAGTAAAGGTAGAAAAACTCAAGAGGAAAAAAGACACTAATCAACTTCAATGAAAAGACATATAAGAAAGGGAGATTTGGTTGGATTTCAGCACTGGGAAGTAGAAAAATAAAACATTGACATGTCAACCAAAGTTGATTATCGTCTCTTTTCTCTTCAATAATTGGTGCACCAATTGATCGACAAGAATGAGCAGCTCAACTCATATGTGACTAAGTTGGAGTCAAAGAAAAATGTTTCAAGAAGCCAACAATTGTCCACTACAATGAAAAGACCCTCTAGTGGATGTTTTTGAGGAACCCCTTATAAAAATAGCCCAGATATTCATTTGTAGCGGAGGTCTCTAGAGGAGGTTGGTGGGTTGAGGTTTTCATGGATTTTTATTTTGCAGTGTGTTTCTCATCATAAACCGCACCGTTCCATACTAAAAATTGGCACATCGAGACATCATGATCTCCATACAAACCCGCCTGGTGCGTCTAAGTACTATAGTGCATTGGTGCTTTATGTATATATAGGCCCGATGCATCTCCGTATTCCAACGCACTGTAATGATGTGCAGTGTGCCATTGATAATACAACCCGGTGCTTCTCAAAATCCCGCACACCGAAACAAGGTTAATTAAAAAAAAAATTACCGGTTGTAAAAATGTCATTTTTACTTTATCAGTGCTCCAGACCTCTCAAACAACGGTGTGAATTTGTCTTGTGTGAGGCACCCTGCCATCGGTGCTCCCATTGCACACATTGTTATCATCCATTGCCCACCTTGTGGAGTTCAAATTTTCAAAAATTGTGGGAAATTTTGGTTTCTTCAATTCCTCAGTAAATATGCATCCTCGACGCATAAATGTATAGGTATTCCACCTGTTTTTCAATAACTAAACGTTTTAGCGGATTAGATTTTGAAAAAAACTCAAAATTAACTATTTAAAAAAAAAAAAATTGCGCGGTGTGCTCGAGCCGTTCAGCTCGCACCGTTCGTGGTGATGCCTGTAAATTTACATGCCGCACTGCAAACGATGTTAATGGAAACCGCACCGGGTTCCGATATAGTACCAAAAAAATGTGCACCGTGACTAATTTAAAAAATAACATGGCAGTGCGATCATTTAAATGACTACATCGTTGACTATGTATTAGTTTCGGGAGGGTGGTGTGTTGAGCAAACTAACCTCCCCGAGGTGGATAGTTAGGTCAACGCACCGCCTGCCTGGCAACATGGTGGTGCGGTCACCGCACCGCTCCCCGCACAATTGACCATGTATATGTGTTGGGCAGTGTGTTGACCAAAATATCTGCCTCAGGGTGGATAGTTTCATTAATGCACCGTAGAAAAATATTTCCATCTTTCACGGTGTGCGAACATTTTCCATGAGCACCGAGCACGGTGTGCAATAAAAAAGTGTTCACCCGTACCGTTGCGTGACTATTTTTTAGGGTGTTGCGACTGTTTTAAATACATTTCTAATTTAATAAAAAAATGTATTTAATATGTGAATCATTCAGCGACGTCAACGGAGAGAATAAAGGGAATAACAAGAACATATGGAGGACCGATATAACATGGTTCAGCTGTGGGAGGCACGAGAGAGGGAGAGACGTTTGTACCCTTGCCCTATTACGAAAGCCACCCAGTTTCTCCTAAGGGAAGTAGGCCTCCTCAAGTTCTACGAGGAGGATTCATCCCTGAAGGGCCATAGTGGGTTATTGGCACTGCTAACCTTCAAGTGGGATTCCCACTAACAGGCTTTCCGGGTCGGTCTTGGCCAGTGGTTTGCACCCACTTAGGAGGAAATATATTTTATACTGGCCTATCTAGGAGAGGGAAGGATTTTCCCTAGTTCCCATATGTCCCCGTCAACTATGCAGCAAGGAGTCAGTTGGCGTACTCCCAGAGATACATTAGGGATGATATAGTTTCTCCCACAGATTTGCAGGTGTCTGGTGGTTAGTTACGTATTGCTTCATTTGGTGCAGAGGAGGTGAGGCGCCTCTCACTATTGCTAACAAACATTTCACACTATACCAGTGATGGGCAACGCATTAGTTTTCCGCTTTTATTTTATGTTGATTCTTTATTCTATGTGCCACGACTTGTGAGATGGTCAACGATTCTTTTGCGTCAGTTTTGTATAGCATTAGACAGATTTCGTTCTCAGGCACGTGCGAGGAGGACCTTCCCTTTTGCTTCAGAATTATTATTTTTACTTTTTGAGAGGTTTCCAGAGATGAGGCGTACTTTTTTTTCAGCAGCCTCGTAGGCCGATGCTGCAGGTACGGATGCAGATGTGGGCCAGATGATGCCCAAGAGGGGCCAAACTGACTTTCCCGCCAGGATATCTCCTGATGCAATGGAGTTGATATCTAGTGTTGATTATCACTCATTTGTTTTGGTGCAATGGAGTTTCTATCTAGAGATCTAGTCTAATCATAAGCTCACACAAATCTAGAGAGGCATGCCCCGTGATATGATGACCCTCATGCGTCATATCGTTGGAGCTTCCGAATCACTAGCGCGGGCTAGGAGCGGTAGGCGTCGTGGAGATGCACGATAGAGAAATGCCTCATCTGATGATGATGATCATGAGGGGAGTGATCATCATTCTAGTACTCCACCTCCTCCTCCTTCACCTCGCGTCAGAGATCATGATGAGAAGCCAACATCCAGTCCTGATCAACAGGCATCGTATGAGAAGTCTGCACCATCTCAACAGACACCTAGTCCTGAGCAGGCACTTGATACTGAGTAGGTAGGTCTATCTAAGGAGGAAAGTCCATATGAGCAGGTCGCACCATCAACTGAGAAGGTTGCACCATCGTCGAGTCATCAACAGGCAATTCCTAAGCAGATTGTACCATCGACTAAGCAGGCCTCGGTGAGTACTAGTATTGATGTACCGCCAGATATTTGACATTTATATGAAATTATATTACAGTTGTATATTTTTGACATTATATATATATATATATATGGTCCATGTATTTTATTTTCATGTTGATGTACTTAATTTACATGTTGGTGTTCATCATGATGTGTATATTGTTAGGTCATGTTGGATATGTTCATTTAATGTGCTTGCAGATAGATGTGTATGTGATAGCATTTATTTGGCATGAGATGTATATTTGGTGTTTGTGTTGTGATGATGTTATACAATGCTTGTGTTTTGTTAGATGGTCATGATCACGATGATTAGATGATGTTAGCGAATTTGAATGTGTATTTTAGTCGAATATGATTTTTGTACGATGGTTATCATGATCGTGATGCCTATTTTTAGTATTAAATCAAGATATTTATTAAATATTATGTCGTGATTGTAACTGAAATTTTAATTTTAATTGTATGTAAAATTGTAAAATTCTTATTGTAATTGGAATTGTAATTGTATGTAAAATATTTGTATAATTGTAATTATAATTGTACGTAATTGTATTGTGAAATTGTATAATTGTAATTGTAATTGTATGTATTCATGTCAAGATTCAATTTTATTAAAATTGTAAAATTTGTAAATTTGTAAAATTTTAAAAATGTAATTGTAATTGTATGCATCATGGTTGTAATTGATTTTAATTGTAATTGTATGTAACATTGTAAAATCGTAATTGTACGTAATTATATGTGAAATTGTTAAATTGTAATTATAATTATAATTCTAATTCTAATTGTAGTTCTAATTGTAATTTTAATTGTAACTGTATGTAAAATTGTAATTGTCATTGTATTTTGAAATGATTGTAATTGTAATTGTATGTAAAATTGTAATTGTAATTGTAATCGAATGCGAAATATTTGTAAAATTGTAATTGTATTGTGAAATTGTAAAATTGTAATTGAAATTGTATGTATTTTCATCATTCAATTTTATTAAAATTTGTAAATTAATTGTCAATTTTGAACCATAACTACCATTAGTAAAATGTATACGGTAAATATTGTTAAATTAACATATTTGTAAATTTGTAAATTTGTAAATTTGTAGGAATATAAATAAATGTAAAATAATAAATCTAGAATAATATGAGTTTTTGTAACATAATAAAGTTTAGAAAATAATGCAAATAAATTCATGTTTAGAATTATCATTATCTTATTATGATCTTACAGACCAAAAATTACAGTATACATTTTCAAGATATCATTAACACACATTTGAAGCAATCATGTAGTTGTATTACTTTTGGAATTGAAATTATATATAAAAAAAGAACTTGATGCAGCACGCCATTGTTTTTGAGATCAACATAATTGCAAATTATCAAGTGAAATGATTTTAACATTAAAATAATGCAAGGCCAATTAATTCAAAATACATATTATAATGTTTCGAAAAAAAAGAGTCTTAGTCATAAGGTTAAATCCTCTTCTTTATAAAAACCCATCTTAAAAAGTGTAAATGATGAAATAACACATGTACCATATCACTCTCAGTTCTCATGATCGCCCTCATTATATTCCATTTCGCTTGGCATGATAACGCTATTGTTCTCAATAATATGTTTTGATCTAGGGTCATGTCTCAATATGAACCACCAATCCATATCCAACACATCTGTGTAAAAAAACACCAGGTTGTAGTTTTTGGGGAAAACATTGGACTCCTTAGCTTCATCCCACATATTTTTAGAGTTGATACATATCAGCCTACTATCGCGATCTTCCTTTAAATTAATCCGATCAAAGGTGTCCCACCACTTGCACCTAAAAATAACACATTGGAAAGAAGAGAAATCCACTTCAAGGATTTCTTGTATCTTTCCGACGTAACCTAATGTCCCTCATACTAGGTTTTGATCATGGTGGTTAGCTCGACTAGATTGATCAAACTCAACTTCCACTCCACAGTCTTGTGTCATGTGTCCATCATCGACATTTTCTGTGTGAAAATGGTGTCCATATGCCCACATAGATGGGAACAAATTCACCTATAAAAAGTTAAAAAATCATAGTGTCATGTGTCTTATAATAGCCCAAATATTAAAATATGAAATATAAATGTTTCATTTCAAAGGTGCATTATTAAGTTTAAAATATACATAAATAGATTATTATCGAGTGGGTGCACCGAATCCCTATGTTTAGCGTATCCCTTCAGCACGCATGTACCGACTGGTTGCACCGTATTTCTTTCTGACTTGGTCAGCAACCCAACTATTGGGGCATATAATTGGAATATCTTATTTTAAATTATCGAGATAAGGCATACTTCTACCATTCAACCGTCTGAAATATTTCCTGTTGTTGTGGTGTGTTTAGTGCAGGAGTGTACTAAACCATCGGTGCTTGGTAGGAATGGTTGCAACCTACAAGCAATGGTCACAGGCAGAAAATATGGTTAGCAGGTTAGTGAACACATGCCAAAATATTAAACACACTAAATTATGGAACATAGCATGCTGCAAATTATAAGAAGAAGAAACACAACTATAATAAAACAAAAACACAAGCTCAAATGACTCAAACGAGACAATAATACAAACAGTGGAGTAATCCCCTCTTATTGACCACTATTAGTAAAGAAAGGTAGAATGTTACACACTTTCCGAAGGATCCTTAGAGATATGGAGCTCTAAGACCTTGAAAGGAGGGCTTTACCCTTGAGCTGGTTATGCAAGAACTCTCTCTTCTCCTAAGGGATTGGAGTTATTGGGTGGCCAACAATTGAATCCTTTAACTCTATTGCTACTCTGGATCACACACTACTGGTTTTCTCATGGGAAATTTGGCCAGCATAATAATGTGTTCTCATTTTGTTCTTCTCATGGTAAACTTTTAGATAGTGACCCAAGAGTGGGGGTTGATTCTTTTCTGTGCTCACTTGAGGTCTCCAAGATTTGAATTTATAGGCAAATTCAAATCCTTCTTCCCTCTCTTGGTAAACTTTTAGATAGTGACCCAAGAGTGGGGGTTGATTCTTTTCTGTGCTCACTTGAGGTCTCCAGGTGGCTCTAGGTGGATGTCCTGAGGCGGCCTCAAGTGGAGGATACTCTCCTAAAATGTGTCAAGTGGTCCTGGATGGTGACTTCCGTCACTCCCAGGACCGCCCGGATGTTTGAGGGAAAGCCGCACAGACCAGAGCACATATAAAGCACATTTTTCATGTGTCTTTGGTGCGCAATTTGATATTTTGCCTCTTGACCTTAGATATTTTTAAATTTTCCAGATTATCTAATGTTCCTTAACCCTGTAAATCCTTTTGCTTGAAATTTCATAATGTCATTTTTCTTGTCCGATTTTCTAGTGATAAAATTTCCCCCTAATGTGTGAGGTCTAGGAAGGGTTGTATAACCAAAATAAAATATATTTATTTTCTGTGTAATCTGTGTCAAGAGAGAGAGAGAGACCTACATACAGCCCAAGGTTGGAGACCCCTTACTATGGGTAAAAGAGTGACCATGTTCTGTCGGAAACCTGCAAGAAATAGTATGATAAAATAATATAATTTTTCTACGAGGAGGGCATGTCCCATGCTCGTAATGCTTTGGCTAGCTAAAAAAAATCTATCTAACAGATAAATGTTCTATCTTTGTCACTGATATGGTAGTGATCTACTGATTTGAATAATGACGACGATTGTTGGCGCCCTCAGGGGAGATTTTACTTTGACAATAGGTTGAATGTGTTGCCCACATGCATAGTCTTGGTATGACATATAGCTGCTCATTGTACACATGGGTGTATGACTGGGACATTCCCGTGTAAGCATTGTTGAAATATATGCTTATAATAGCACGGGTCTTCGACGAATTTGGGAAAAGTACAATGGTTGTAAAGTAAGATACCATCTTAACATGAAAGCTTGTGTTGTAGTAAAATGTTAGGAGGATCGATGACATCTATGGGAAATTATGATTCCCATAGTGCTACCCGAGGATGCTCCTATTGGGGTGAGGAGCCATCCAAGGTACCGCTTCCTTTTTGGAGAATGGGTGTTGAAGTCGAAAAAAACGAAGCCTCAACCGAATGAGAGAGATATTGATGCAAGGGACCGGGGTCTCCGATTTGATAGTTTTAACATAGGCATGATGGCGAGGGATGACTGAAAACTAATGATGGGAGTTCAGTGGCCCAAGGTCTGAGCATGAAAAAACCAGTTTGGCGGCAGTCATAACTATTTCTAATGAAGGAATCTTTGGAGTCGGTAGGACTTTCCAGGGTGGGTATATGTTGGTTATGAATGTCATGGTGGCTTTGCATGGAAGGTGTGATTCTATGACCAAGGGTGAATAGGGACTGTTGCCATGGGATAAAAATGAATGGATGAGTGGGAGATATTCTCAGTTTTAAATCTTTGTACACTTGCCAAAAGAATAAAAAATGGGATTGGATTGTACAAAACACAGAGACGGGTGCCCAAAAAACATGAAAATGCTCACTCATTGATGATGTGAGTAAGGTTTTTTCGCTGAGGGTGGGGGGGCCATTGGTTGGTCTCGGTGTGGGGATGATGAAGCAGATGGAAAATATCACAAATGGGCTATGCTGATGGAGGGAAGGTAGGCCAAATGAAAGATGCGGCGGTGCGTATTCGATCTGCTCGTAAAAATGGTAGTCTAGGAAAAGGGTTTTATTTTGATATGGTAAAACTTGATTTGATGCATGGTGGATGAATGGACATGAAGTGCTTCCCGGACTGAGGTGGTATGGCCATGACGTCGTATTTTTTTGATGCATGGTTTAATTTGAGTGATGGACGCCATGGAGGTGGAGGCTCTACCAACCAATGAGGATCTTCATCATGTGCAAGGTGGGGAGATGATAAACATGGTCGGGTGTTTGGAACCTATGGTTGATTTCTTATGGAGAAATGATGTCAAGATATGCATAGTTTCTCTGGGACTCTATCATGCTGAGGGTAAAATGATACCTACTCTGGAACCTTCGGTGCATGGGGAAATAGATGGTTTGTTGTGCTGTACAACACCAACAACAAAATACCCCAAGTGAAAGCATATTTCTCATTCAAATATTATTGACAACATGTGATGATTGAAAAAAGGATAAGAGAGGGCATACCTGTCAAAACTGAAAGAATTATTTTTTTAGAGGCATGAATGTGTGGAGCCTCCTTTGGACGTTATCAGGTGTTGATCATTGTGTTGCTTTTAGTTATGCAATTGGGTTCTCTGAGTTCTCGTTATGGTCATTCAAACAATTTGAAAAGGGCGACATATAGGCCAATATGGCTTATTTCAACTCATTTGTGGCATTTGAGTGTTTCATAGTTTGAGAGGTTAGAGGTTGTTGCTGAGCTTTTCTTGCCACTGCGGTCAGCCTGTGCACCCAAGATTTGTGCTACTAGAGTTAGGTAAACCCCAGAAGGTCTTGCATTTAATTTTTTCAGTGTGATTGGGTAAGTGTCCTTACAAACTGGGTTTGTACGTAACCCTAGCATTTTTTTGTCTTGACCGCGTGGGCGATCAATTCATAGGCGCGGAATCTCCAAGCGAAGCTGAGGATTTGCGCACAAATTTCACGCCTGTTAGTGCTTTATGCCCGCAACCTCCACGCCTGTCTGAGATATAGGCGTGCTGAAAATTCAAGGTTATTTTTGGAAAAAAATTGGGAAATTTTTCAATTTTTGGTGTTTCAATGTCACTAATGTGTGTATGTTTGGTGACAGGATGTTGTGAAGGGAGAGAGACTTTCCTGACCTCCGCATGGTTGTGGCACAAGGTGCCAATGCTCGATAGCAGTTGGCTCGATGGGGTCTTCTAAATTTTCTTGAGAATGACCTCCTGCAATCGCAGTATCAATTACTGCGTTACCTGGTTCGCTGCTGGAACAGGCGGCGCAAAGTGATGGTGTTGTGAGGATGTGACTTGGCTATCTGTCTGAAGACATATATTTTTTTTTTTATAGGGATACTTCCTTATGTGAGGCAATCCCTTACCCGCATCCTCCTGGAAGGGTCGATCTTCGACGATTTGCAGGTATTAATTGCGGCAGGGTGCCTCTCACAGAGGATTGAATTTTGATAGCATCAGTGACAGATTTGGTTGAGTGATGTGCTCTGGTGATGATTGTGAGACTGATGGGGTCGTCATCACCCCATAAGGAATCAGGGCTGCAAATAGGTGTCTTGCACCAGCTAAGGGTTCACGGAGCTCCACCCCCAGCTGGGGGGCGGGGAGGAGGGCCGGTGCAGCCCTAGGGTGGAGCACCCAGTGATGGTGTTGGACCATTTGGAGAGGGTAGCAATTCAACTGTTGTTGAGTGTGCTGCAGCAATCACTTGTACTGAGGTGGCGGAGGCTCGCATGGCAGAGATGGAAGAGCAGTTGGCTGCCTCATAGGCCCAAGCCACTTATTTGGCAGATGCTTGGGGCTGAGTGGATCGGCTAACCCAGGGTATGCCTACTCATGGGTTTGTCTATGATTTAGAAGACGTCTGGTTAGAGACACTAATGCCTCGAGGGAGGAGCTATTGACTGACTCTGCGTCGCGTGGCAGCTTCAGTTTTGATGGCTACCCCAGTAGTGGCACTGAGAGCAGCCCTGGCTCCATGTGCCCAACCTGGTGTGGTGCAACCCTAGAGATTTTTGTACACAGAGAAATTAACCGTTATGAGGATGCTTCCCTTATTTTTGACGATATGTGTATATTTATTTTTGGTTGACCTATGGGCCAGATACATGACTCATTATTTTGTACTCAAACATACATTTTTTGGTATATGTATGAGAGATGTATTTTTTGCAACTCTATATGATGTGTCCATTGTTTATATGTTTTCATGGATACCTATGCTTTTTTTATTTTTTTGGTTTTATGTATGATGGTCCATCCGAGATGCATTCCATTTTAGGATGTGGTTAGCTATGCGATATTTTGTCTGGTTTTGATTTCTTGGTACATGTGTGAATGTAATGTGATCAAATTGACGATTTAATATTTTTGCACTCAATTTTTTTGTAAACAGATGCGAATCATGTACTTCAAACTCTTGGTTTAACTGCGAAACCACTAACTTGGAATCAAGGTAGATATGCAAGTAATGAATTCCTTGATTGAAGGCGTCGCACATGAGCCCTATGATGACGTCATATTGTGCCTGATTTTTTGTCACTGATCTGATGCATACTCCATTGGTGAAGAATGGTGATCGGTCAGGGTGGTAGATGACCCAAGCAGCTGCTGCTAAATTTTGAGACCATCGTGATGCTCCATCAGGGAATCCAAAGTAATGTTTGGGTTGAAGATCCATTTGTGACACCAGATAATTTTTGTAACAAGTTTGTGATCAAAAACAAAGTTTGGTTTGTGCACGTTAACTCTAGGGTTGGGCCCTCCCTGTTGGAATATATTATATCCTTGGAAGGTAATAATGTCTTTGTCTTATGTCGGAAGTTGAATATAACCTTATGTAAAAGAGTAACACATTAAATCCCATATTCATTATGACATAGTATACTCTTGTACCCATTTATTATATAAAATGGTGTTATTTTGGAGAATTATCTTATTCCACATTCAATATGTGAGAGTAATTCCTCTACATCTCTAGGTATATAATAGGGTCTAGGGAGCCTTTTTAATTACTATCACATCTCATATTGTGCTCATACTCTTATTTGTATTGGATCATTTGTAGTTCCTCTCTTTGTAAGATTGCAGGAGATTTCTGGAGATAATAGAAGACAACCTTCCAATGGACATAGCCCAATTGGGTGAACCACATATATCTGTTGTATTCTTGTTCCTTGTTCTCTTTATGTTCTTATCTATATGTTGATATGTTGTTAGTTTTTTAAATAGATATCTAGTTTAGTAGATCTAATATTCTCACATGGTATCGGAGCCATGGTTACTATGATCTAACATCTTCTTTGAATTTAACCATCAACGTGTACCTTCATTTTTTATTATCTGGGCACTCATTTTTTTGTAGATTTGTTTTCTATCTGGTAGCCATTAGGGTTCTCTTTAGATCTAGGCATGATTCTACATATTTGTAATTTTTGTTCACATAACCCTAACTTTGTTGTGTAGTTTTTTTGCAGATTTCTTTTCAAAGGGTTCTTGATTTTTTTTCTATAAGATCTATATGTTTTTTGGATTTTCAAGGGGTTCTTGATTGTTTTTCTGTAAGATCTATATGTTTTTTGAAACCTCCTCAAGGAGATCTATCTTCTGGTTGTAATATTCAGTTATGATAGTTTTTTTTTTCCAAGGCAGTAGATTGGTGGACTGAGGATTCAGATCAGAATTTTGGCCGCATAGGTGGATGCAGAGTGGTTGTGCTATTTCCGAAAACTAGTTATAATAAGAATTTGGAGCATTATTGAGTGTTTTTTTTTTCCACCTGAAGTTTTTTGTCAGATCTGTTACCTTTTGTGCGGAATTTCCTAGAAACGAGTAGATATTTGGTTTCCTCTCACCGAGAAACCCAATTTCAAAAAACAAATCAGCTCAAACAAAGTCCCAAAAGAAAAGTTATCACTGATTTAAGATTGGTAGTTTTTTAAGGTTTTTTTGTGACAACAAACGAACTGTAGAAATTTACAGTTTTCTATCCACTTTTTCTCTTATCATTTCTAGCATTTTGGTTTATATTTATTTTCAAAATTTCTATCATTATGACTTCAGAAGTAGCTTTTATTCCTGAACTTATCGGTACTAACTATCTTCCATGGAAAATAAAAATGATTGATGTTCTCGGGAGTAAGAACCTATGGAGGTTGGTTAATGATGAACACAAGAAACCTATAGATGCTCAAGCCGTGATTAAATGGGAAGAAAATTTTCACCAAGAAAGAGGGCTCATTGGTCAAAAGGTTTCAGATAGTCTTCAGGTAAGTATTGAGGCAAAAGACAGTCTAATTAAGGTATGGAAATTCTTGCTTCTTTATTTGATAAATATGATGATGTTTCTTCTTATTACCTTGAAAATAAGACTCATGAGCTAGATCCTACTAATTTTGATAGAGTAGAATTATATCTTGCTAAATTTAAAACCTTAAATGAAAAGTTAAATAATTGTGGTAAAGATTACAAGAAGACAGTCACTGCTCTTATCATTCTTGTAGAACAAAAATTGCCATATTGTTTTGACATGTTCATCCAAACTAGGAATAGGGCTCTTGAATTGTCTCAAAGTACCACAAAACCTACTTTTGATGATTTCTATAAAGGTTTGATAAATGAGCAAGAAAGGTTGATTGTTTCAGGACGAGTCTCACCTAAAAAAAGCTCTTATGGAACATAATAAAAATCCTAAGAAAAGTTTTAATAATGCCAAAGGTTGTTGTTCACACACTTCTAATCATACTAATAATAATGGTCATGCTTCTCATACACCTCATGAAACTAGTAAGAAGAAAAAAGTGCATGATCCTTGTAAGCATTGTGGTAAAACTAAACATCCTAAAAAGAATTGCTTTAAATCGAAACGTTTAATGACTAAAGCAAACAAGAAAAATTATAATTAATCTCAAGTAGCTTTATGTGCATCTATTGTTTCATCTAATAATTCTTCTTCTAATGTGGAATGGATAATGGATTCTGGTGCTTCTAAACATATGACTGGTAATGCTTCTTTATTTACATCTTATGACACTAATAAGCACTCATCTCATAAATTTTCTATTGGTGATGTTAAACAACTTTCTGTAATTAGCTCTCGTAATATTAATGTTACTAATGGTCAATTGGAAAATGTTTTTCATGTTCAAAACATGCCCATCAACTTAATTTATATTTATTGTGCATGTCAGAAAGGTTTAAATTTGAAGCTTGGCCCGATAAATATGTTCTTAAAGATATCAAACAAAATTACAAAGTAGTTTCTTCTGGCCCTGTTGATCATACAACTGGCTTATATAAATTTTTAGGTTTTAATTCAACTAAGAGACAACCCCTTTATTCCTATGTTGCTCATGCTGATGAACTAAGTAAATTATGGCATGACAGATTGGGTCACTTGAATTATGGTAAAATGAAAATACTATCTAAAATGGTTCATGGTTCGTCTAATATTTCTTCTACTATTGGTGTTTGTGAAGGATGTGTTCCTGGTAAACATCGTAGAGAAATGTTTGACAAAGGTAAAACCTCGCGTGCTAAGGAACCTTTGCAATTAATTCATAGTGATATATTTGGTCCTCTTGAAGTTCCTTCAATATCTCATGCAGTTTATTTTCTTACCTTTATTGATGACTTTAGTAGAAAATATTGGGTTTATTTTTTGAAAAATAAAAGTGAAACATTTGTAAAATTTCAAGAATTTAAAACCATGGGTGAAAATGCATCTGGTAAGAGTATTAAAACTTTACGATCTAATAATGGGGTGGGGGGGGGGATTTGTTAAGAATTTTTTTTTATGTATATCTATCTAAACATGGTATTAAAAATCAAAAGGTTTTTCCTTACACACGTCAAAAAAATGGTATTACTGAAAGGAAAAAAAGAACTTTAGTTGAAATGGCTAGATGTATGCTTTATTCTAAGGGACTGCATAAGAAATTTTGGGTTGAAGCCATTGGTTGTACTAATTTTGTTTTAAATAGAGTTCCTACTAAAGATGTTAAGCATGTTACCCCTGAGGGAAAATGGAATGGACATAAACCAGATATTAGTAATTTTAAGGTGTTTATTTGTGAATGTTAGGCTCATATTCCTAATGAAAAACGAAAAAAGTTAGAACCCAAATCTCACAAGTGTATCTTCATTGGTTATGATGAGAATTCCAAGGCTTACAGGTTGTTTGATCCTTCTAATGAAAGTGTCATAGTAAAAAGGGATGTTAAATTTCATGAAGTCTCTTCCCCGCCTGAGTCTGTAGAAACTCATGTTACCCTGAATTTACTAATACCACCTGTTACTCCTATTCCTGCTACTCCTTCTTCTAGTTTTGTGCCTCTTATTGATCTTGATTCTTCCTCTCCCTCAAGTATTCCACCTGAAGCTCATGAAGCTCCTTAAGTGACTCATGTTCCTTCTATTCTTCCTGTTTGGGCTCGAAAAACCCTTGAATCTACAGGTAGTGAGGTCGGAAATCCTTCTGACACTCGTCGAACTAGATCTAACTTTTCTCTTATGACCAAAGTTTTGGCCATAGATGATCCTATTACTTATGCTCAAGCTAAGGGTAATCCTCATTGGGAACAAGCTATGTCTATTGAATATGAATCTCTTTTGAGAAACAGGACTTGGTCTCTTGTTCCTCTTCCTTTAGGAAATAATTTAGTTGGTTATAAATAGGTTTATAAAACTAAGTTCATTGTAGAAGAAAAGATCCAAAAGTATAAAGCTAGATTAGTTTCCAAAGGGTTTAATCAACTTGAAGGTATTGATTATAATGAAACTTTTGCTCCTGTTGCTTAAATGAACACAAAAAGAACCATTTTATCACTTGCTTCATATTTTAAGTGGGAAATTCATCAAATGTATGTTAAAAGTGCATTTTTAAATGGTGATTTTACTGAAGAAATTTATATGCAACAACCTCCTGGTTTTATTTTTGTTGAATACTGAAGTTTAGTATGGAAATTAAACAAATCCTTATATGGTCTCAAACAAGCCTTTAGGGCTTGGTATGATAAGATTGATGTATATTTCTTAAATAATGGTTTTAAGCGTTATATATCTGATCCAAATATGTATGTTAAGAACTTTGGTGATAATGTCCTCATTATTGTTTTATATGTGGATAATATAATTATCACTGGCAACCAGCTTGTATTAATTCAAGATATGAAAATTTCTCTTCAAAATCAGTCTGAGATGACAGATCTCGGTACATTGCACTATTTCTTGGGTCTTCATATCCGGCATATGGTCGTTGGTATTTTTCTCTCTCAGCCTAAGTATGTGATCTATTGGCTCATTTCCATATGAGTAATTGTAAACCTGCTCCTACACCATTTCAATTCGGTGAAAAGTTAACTATTGAGTGTACCACTCCACTAGTTGATGATACTATTTATCGTCAGCTCATTGGAAGTTTAATATATTTAACTCAAAGTAGACCAGATCTCTCTTTTGTCGTCATTATGATTTCTCGGTTCATGCACCAACCTCGTGAAATTCATTGGCATGCAGCCAAGATAATTCTGTGATATTTATAGGGGATGTTGCATTATGGTGTATTTTATTCGAGAAATTCTACAATTTTACTCTCTAGTTATACAGATTCTGATTGGGAAGGTGACAGTTTTGATCGACGGTCAAATACTGGTTACATATTTCAACTTGGTTCAGGTTCGATCTCTTGGTCCAACAAGAAGTTGAAGACTCTTTCTTTATCTTCATGTGAAGCAGAGTATAGACCAGCCAAATAAGAAGCTAAAGAAATCGTTTGGTTACGGTATGTTCTTACTGAGCTTGGTCTGGTTCTGAAATCTTCCACCATGTTGAAATGTGACAATCAGGGTGTAATTCAGCTTGCTTACAATCTAATATATCTCTCCAAAACAAATCATCTCGACCTTGTGTTGAGCCTTGCAATAGGTATGTATTTCCTCTCAAATATCATGAATGGATTTTGATAAAAAATGAATGAAATAGTCTTGATATGGTTTAACTGTCCAAACTAATTCCCATTGCTTTTATGATGAAAATAATAGATAAAACAATAGTTGTTCCCAAAAAGGGACAACAAGATCTAATCGAGGGAAAAGAAGGCGCAACCAAATTAGGAAACGAATCAGAGAGAATGATCAGCTATTCGAAATAGTAATCTGTTACGAATCCCTCAAGATCCCCTAATCTTGAGGGATTGCATTTTCCTTTTCTTTAGTTATGAAAGAATGAGAAGAATACGAAGATGGGAGGATGATATGATGATATAGGAGAAAGCGGATAATGTAAATTTGACTGTATCACGTATTGTGTCATGTATATTTCATTTATGTATCATTTGATAATGAATAGAACATAGTTCTGAAAGACAGATTTGTATTGTAATGATTTCGATGATTAATACACAGTTTGCGTTTCTATTCATTCGATTGTTCTGGAGTAACTAAGCAGTGTTCACTGGTGGCTAAGGGCCCGATCTCTGGTGAATTTCGCTGCTATTCTTTGGTTTATACTTTTCCATTTACTGCAAGTATATTATTCTTTTATTCTTTACAGTGAATTGCTTTTGATGATTTATATTTATTTATTTGTTCCTCTGCATGCACATTTCCAATTTATTAGTTGTTTGTTAAAATAATTGGTTTTGATTACTTAAAGTATAAATTGTTATTTCCACTACTTTCCTTTTGTTTGATAGTTTAGATCCAGCTGAAAGAGCTTGGTTAATGCTTCAGTGCTCTCGGTTGATTGAATTATTTGAATTAAAGAATGAATCACAGTTTTGGATTATAATGCATAGATGAATTACTTTCTTTAAATCTTCAGATCTTTGATTGCATCTATATTCAATGATTGGCTTTAGCATTACTCCTTGTATGAATAAGCTTGCACATACTGTGTACACACTTGAAAAAAAAGGACTTACCCTAGTTGATAATTAATGTGAGGCAATTAGGAGTTTTTAAAGACACCTTTTAGCACCCAACACCTTGATTGTCATTATATTCGAGGTCTTTTCGTTGATGGTATTATTTCTCTGGAGTATTGTCCTACTGAGCAGCAGGCAGTCGATACCTTCACCAAATCCTTGACAGAAGCAATGTATGCGTATCTTCATTCTTTGCTTAGGATGAGGGAAGTTATCATCAACGGGGATTAGTAATGACTCCTTCCTTCCTTAGTGTTAGGTAGTGTTAGGATGGGCCCTTCTCCCAGCCATTATTAAGGGGGAGTGTTGGAATATATTATATTCCTTGGAAGGTAATAATGTCTTTGTACTATGTCGGAAGTTGAATACAATATTATGTAAAAGAGTAACACATTATATCCCTTATTCATTATGGCATAGTATACTCTTGTACCCATTTATTATAAAAAGAGGTGTTATTTTGGAGAATTATATTATCCCAAATTCAATATGTGAGAGTAATTCTTCCACATCCCTGGGTATATAATAGGGTCAAGGGAGCCTTTTTTATTACTATCACATCTCATATTGTGCTCATACTGTTATTTGTATAGGGTTATTTGTAGTTGCTCTCTTTGTAAGATTGCAGGAGATTTCCGGAGATAATAGAAGACAACCTTCCCGTGGACGTAGCCCAATTGAGTGAACCACATATATCTGTTGTATTATTTTTCCTTGTTCTCTTTATGTTCTTATTTATATGTTGATATGTTGTAGGTTTCTTATATATATAGCTAGTTTAGTAGATATAATATTCTCACACCAGTGGAATCGCCAATCCTGTTGTGGTGTGTTTAGTGCATGAGTGTACTAAACCACCGGCGCTTGGTAGGAATGGTTTCAACCTACAAGCAATGGTCAGGGGCAGAAAATATGGTTAGCAGGTTAGTGAACATATGCCAACATATAAAACAAACTAAATTATGGAACATAGCATGCTGCAAATAAGAAGAAGAAACACAACCATAATAAAACAAAAACACAAGCTCAAATGAGTCAAATGAGACAATAATACAAACGGTGGAATAATCTCCTCTTATTGACTGCTATTAGTAAAGAAAGGTAGAACATTACACACTTGCCAAATGATCCTTAGAGTTATGGGGCTCTAAGACCCACTGCAAGGAGGGCTTTACCCTTGAGTTGGTTCTACGAGGCCTCTCTCTTCTCCTAAGGGATTGGAGTTGTTGGGTGGCCAACAACCGAATCCTCTAACTCTATTACTGCTTTGGATTACACACTGCTGGTTTTCTCATGGGAAATTTGGCCAGGATAACAATGTGTTCTCATTTTATTCTTCTCATGGTGACAATTTATAGGAAAATTCAAATCCTTCTTCTCTCTCTTGGTACATTTGTGGATAGTGACCCAAGAGTGGGGGTTGATTCCTTTGTGTGCTCACTTGAGGTCTCAAGGTGGCTCTAGGCGATTGTCCTTGGGTGACCTCAAGTGGAGGATATTCTCCTGAAGTGTGTCAAGTGGTCCCGGATGGTGACTTTCGCCACTCCCAGGACCGCGCGAATTTTTGAGGGAAAGTAGCGCAGACCAGCGCGCCTATCGAAGAAAAATGCACGCAAAGTGAATTTTACATGTGTCTTTGGTGCATAATTTGACATTTTGCCTCTAGACCTTAGAGATTTTTAATTTTTCCAGATTCTCTAATGTTCATCAGCCCTGTAAATCCTTCTGCTTGACATTTCATAATGTCATTTTTCTTGTTCGATTTTCCAGTGATAACACCTGTCACTATCCCATTTCATCCATCTCTTTTGTTCGTAAAATGCGACCCATAATTGTGTCACTTCAGAATTGTAAAGAAAAAATTTATTGATTGCTCCAATTTTTGCATTCGTTGATGAAATCAAACCTACATATAGTACATATGAGATCAAAATATACATTAAGTCGAAGTTCAACATGAATATTTACTTTGTGTAAATTTGAAAAATTGTAAGTCGCTTACTCTTTATCAAGCGCATTTTTCCATTCGTTTGGAGAAGCTCCGCTTCTCTTTTGTCTTCATCCATTTCATCGTCCCAAATTATCGCACCTGGTTTGTTGTCGATCTGCTTGATGTACTCACTGGCATAATAGAAATACTCATATGATATGTACCCCTCTGCCATATACCCCTCTGTTTTTTCCCTTTTTCTAACAAAACCTTTCAATTTCTTCATGTACCTCTCTAAGAAGAACATCCAACAATTAGAAACCATCCCAACTAATTCAACCTCATC
Organism: Pinus albicaulis; assembly: GCA_034641835.2. Classification (NCBI taxonomy): domain Eukaryota; kingdom Viridiplantae; phylum Streptophyta; class Pinopsida; order Pinales; family Pinaceae; genus Pinus; species Pinus albicaulis. The sequence continues at coordinate 1,072,673,697 of CM076579.1, read as the reverse complement.
TATTAGGTGGATTAGAAGATGAACTTGCAATTCCATGAAACTCGTCGGTAGTTCCTTCTCAAAAATATAAACAATCTCAAATATCTCTTGATGCCACCGTGGAATTCTAGCCACATGAATCTCCTTTGACGTGGTCCAACATACAAATGTAGATAATTTATATATGGCACGTACACACCCATGCACGAACAAAGGATAATGACACTGCAAAGTTATAAACACATGAAATAATATACAAAATTAATTATGTTTTATGATCCCTGCATGGGATAAAATTTATTAATATAACAAATAATAAAAACATGCTTTTGACATTATACATACTCTTAGAAGATTCAAATGGTCATGCGATTTCAACCTCGACAAATGGTCATCCATGGTGAAGCAACATTGTAGTGAAGACCCATATGAAGATGGCACCCTCACACCCATTATAACCTCGCTTTCCAAAGAAAAATTATATTTTTTTTAAATCCATGGGACATCACCTTCTTTGAAATACCAATTAGAGGGACTAGTTGCCTCTGATCCTGTACTTTCTAATCGTCTTGGCCAATGTTTCTTTTTAGCTTTTGAAGTAATAAGATATTTCCTAATAGCCAATGTGTCACTCTGTTTCAATGATATGTGCCTCCATAAAGAAGATGAAACATTTCTAAATATATGCATGGGATATAATAAGTGGGTAATCTTAAGATGCTCCCAATATGGGAGGTTATAAAATATAGATTTCCTTTTCATCCCAATGGAAAATTTCTCAAAATAGGTGTCGAATAATTTTGGGTCATCGAACATAGGCTCCCCTTTTGAATCAAACATTTCTATGAACTCATTATCCTTCTCTCTCTCATATGCTCTAAGACATTCAACTGGTGTCGTTATTGGAGGCCTTTGGGTTGTCTCTCGTTTACCATTGAAAGCAGATGTTTCTATTTTGTAAGGGTACTCTTATGAGTGGAATACCTTGGAGCAATCATACACTAGATTTAGTAGGTTGTTGGACCATCTAGCTTTCAGATAAGGTCCACAACATTTACATCCAAAATACCCTTTTTTTACAAGACCGTATACAATATGCATGACATGTTAAATAATATCATGAAGATCATAACAATTACAACGAATTAAATAACTAATATGGGAAAGAATTTTGTTATGTATATAAAAAAATCAATAAACATGTAATTTATCATAGAAAACTCCTAAGCCTAGATAATCATGTGTCATGTAAGCAAATATGCCATACAACGTAAAAATCGTCTCTGCTGCAATGGGTCTTGATAAATCGTATACATTTATCCCATCCCATAATTCCTTCAATTCATCTACCAGTGGTTGTAAGTAGACATCCATATTCTTCGCTTGTCTTCTACCAGGGACTATAAGAGCCAACATAAGAAGTTCATTCTTCATGAAAAACCATGGGGGGATATTTTTATTGATCACTAGTACACGCCAAATAGAGTAGTTAGTGTTCTGGAAGGAATATGGGTTGATGCCATTCATGGCTATGCTGAGTCGTAGAATTCGTACTTCATCCTTGAATTTTTTGGTCCATGTATCCTCTATATGCTTCATGGCTATTGAATTTGTTGGGATTCGCATAACTCCCAACTCACTTCTGTGTGAGGCATTCCATTCTTGCAACATAGCTAATTCTTTTCAATGAAAGAGCCTTTGAATCCTTCGGATTATAGGCATGTGCCTCAATATCTTAAAAGGAGGACCACGTGATTTAACCTTGTTTTTTATTTATCATACATGTCATGCCCACATTTCAGACATATCCCTTTGTCTGCATATTCTCCTCTATATAGAATAAAATAATTTGGATGTGCATGATATGATATGTACTCAACACCCAACGTTTTCAACAATTTCTTTTCCTCTTCGTAGCTACCGGGCAAGACATTATCACTGGAAAGAACCTTATCTTTGAATAACCTGTAGTTGTTCATGGAAATATTAAATATACATTAATTTCGATATAATTTTTAACGTTCATAAAATTTACCATTTGTAATGTTCATTGTGTGATTATATTTCTCAAAATATAAGGGGGGCACTTGATGGTCAACTACCTCAAAATTTTCGAGAAACATGCATTCGAAAAGCCAACCTTTGCTTTAAAGTTGTACAGTAACATCGTTGTCCCCAACTGGGTAAGGCTTTGACTGACCGCCAAGTCCAAAGAGAGGGGTGATGGAAGCAGGTTTGAGGCTTTCGAAAAAGGTATCAATGATATGAGCATCATCCCTTAGTTGATCATCATTCTAGAATGCATCTAACAACATTGTCTCCATGGCAGTCATATCCCTTAAGTAATCATCCATACCAATCTCTATTTGATTGCCTCCATTGCCAGCTTGTGTAGAACTACCATTGATGTACTCATTCGTAATTGGTGAATTTGGACGTAGTGGGAATTTAATAGGTGTTTGATTCAACCATTCTTGGTATCATTCCTCTCCAAGTTTTTTCTCTTAATTCAGCCTTCTCTCGATTTGAGATTGTCGTGGGGTGCAACAGAAGATGGTAGGTACGTTGCTCATCATCACTAGAATCCTAATAATTTCAAAAAATATATTTGAACATGATTAGTACAAAATTGATGATATCAATTAGTAAGAACTTTGACAATACATGATTAATCAGTTTGATGTTGAAATAATTACATTAATATACCAAACAATTATTATTACCATCATTTCCCCTGGATTGTGGCTAGAAGATGCAATGTTACAATTGGTAGGGTGAAGTGGTTGTCCATTTTCATCTACCAAATACGCCTTGCAGTGTGCTGCTCCTGATAAGAGCTTCCGACGTTTCAGAGTTGTTTGAATATTTTGTGCATCTGAACTTGATTCTGAATCTGCTTGAACCTGCAAATTTGTATACATTAATTTTATTTAGTTGACTAACATGGATAAAATAAATAAATTCAATTAGATAATGAAAACATAAATAAAATTCGAATTAATTACGTCTCAAGATGGATAGGGAGAACTACGCGATGGACTTTGAGAAATATTACGGAACGAGCTGGATTTTGAAGAATTGTTCATTTGATATAATTATGATATTTTCTCCCTGCATTTGAGAAAAATAAATAATAAATTTTGGTGTACATACCTAAAATTAATTTCCTTTCCGTAAAAGTGGACTTATTGTTATCGGTGCTAATGTACAGTTAATCGTACCAATGTGTTTTAGTTACTGCGCACCAATGAATTTTAGTTACTGCGCACCAGTGCGATGTTATTAACTGATGCACAAGTGTGGTTAGTTAAAAAAAGCACCAAATATCTGGAAAGAAAAAAAGGAAACTTTATTTTTTTTAAGTGAAAAAAAATAGTAAATTGAAAAATGGGCGAAAACTATTTTTGGAAATCTAATTCCATAAAAAATTTCTTTAGATAGTAAAATATATTCATTGTTTCATTGTTTTTGCAAAAACAATCAAGGATGGATTTTCATGAGAGACACACCTGGAGGAAGAGAGCACGAGAGCACTGTGGAGCAGTAAAATACTTTCGAACAACAACACTATTCAAAGAATAATAATTTGAAGCATCTCGTGATTCGCACAAAAACCGTGTAGTATAGTAAAATTGTTAAATTTTACTGTAGTAATTGTTTTTTTTACAATTTATGTTGGATTTAATACATGCATAGTAACAAACAAACAAACAAACAAAAACAAAAAAGTTCCATTCTTACGTTAAACCTTTGCTTCTTCTTATTTTTGTGACTTCACAATTAGGGCTTTTCATTCTAGATTTATAGGGTCTGTATTGCTATATATATATATAGGTGTATGACATCTAACCCACGGGACCACTTGCAGAGTTGAATCCCAATCCATGTTGGCCCTTGCATGATTTTTTAAAAAACATATTTTTTTAATCGGTGCGCCCGGTTTAAAATAGCGGTTTGGGCGCACACTAACAAAAGAAATTGTTTGATAAAAATATTTTTTTATTAATTTATGTATGTGTTAATTGGTGCACTGGTTAACATATAACGCACCGGGTCTCCTTGTTTACAGACAACACCATATGTTTTTTCTATTATTTTGGTAGTGTGTTTATCAGAACTTACCACACTGCCTTCGGTGCGTACTTTTTGACAAGCCCACCATTTTCTTGATTTTTTTTTACGTGAAACGTATGTGATTTATTTATAAAATATATTAATGAATGGTATGGTAAATGTTTCATTTTGATAAATAAATGGCTGACAAGAGATCAAGTAGCAAAAATACTGATAGCATATCGATAAAAGAAAAAAAGGAAAGTTCTTTGTAAATTCTCTACAAAAATTATTATTTTTGAACTATATTTAAGTTTAAAAAATATGTATTGTTTACTGTGTATCATGCAGAGCTACAAAATGACGAAGATCAATAAGATTATTTCTGATCTAAGACCAAGAAAGCGTAAAATCTTGATGGAAAAATTTCAGAAGGATGAATCAGGTGAATGAAAAAATACTATCGATCCAATATGAGTTCTTTTTTTTAATTTTCATTAATAATATACTTAAAAATACTAGATAAAATGTTTCAAAAAATCTATTAATTCACATATGTTTAATGTTCTACAGGGACAAATAGCGAGGAAATTGAATGTTATTCTAAGAAAAGAATAAAAAATAGAACATGCAAATGAAAATGAATTACTCCTTAGCTCATTTGGAGTGGTGTTGGAGGTTAACGAAAGGGGGGGGAACTTTTACAAAACTTTGAGGGATCTAGTGGAATGAATGTATAGACGTTATTTCCACTTACAATACAAAAACCAATCCAATGATTCCAAAAAACAAATTTTATTAAACTACAGGATGAGTTTCCAGAGAATTGGTCAATGAGACATGTTAGACTTTTAACAACAAAAACGTACCAAAAAAAAAAAGGAATGAAAAAGTAATATTCCTTTAAATGTTTTTCTAGAATTTTTTCACAGAAATACAAACCTACGGATAAGTATGCTTTCCCTAAGTGTGGTGGTGCACTTAGAACAATATAAAGAAAGATATCTGACCTTTTCCTTAAAGTGAATAGATAAAGGGAGAGAAACCTACTTGTAATATGTTCACTTTCCCTTGCCTACCTCTGTCACTTTCATCGCTCTTAATCCAACTTAACTCACTTGATTGATACCTGCCATGGAAAACAGAAGAAAAAAAAACATAAAGGCAGTATGATCTATTCAAGTTAAACAAATTGAATCGATTAAATTCATAAATACACATATAACATCATTGAAACGTGCATTAGGAAGGGAACAAATGTCTTTATTATGAAGTAGCATGAATAGTATAACCAGTTGATCGATTCATTTTCACTCATCGAGCTTGAGTCCCATCCTCATCACATCCAGCATCAACAATCCAGCAGCATCACAGTACATGCACAATACCTTCAAGAGTTGATATTTCACTGGCATAACTCTACTTAAAACACAAATTCTTTCTCCTTGGTGCACTTGTTCAGTGCTTTATTTATAAGTATATGAAGGTAGTTTGACATAAATGAATCGTTGAATGGATTTCCTAAACATGGATGAATAGGTTTCCTTGTTCATGGGAATAGGAGAATAAGAGGTCTAATGACTTTATATGTTCCAAATTCGAGGCTATCAGATGAGGTGAAAGCTGCAATAACTTCTAGAAGTCACTAGAGGTTGGGAAGATTCTCAGAATCCAATGAATAATTCACTCCCAGTCTACCAACACACTCTAAAGTGGTCCTAGATCCTTTGCAATGCAACCTTGCATGGGAGTAGATGCTCTGCAAAGTAGTTACATTTGTCCAGGGGTGCGCTGATGGCTCAATGGGGCACTTCAACTAGCATCGAAGCAAGTGAAACTTTCATGAAGGAAGACCACCAATGTGATGACTTGTTTAGGGCATGTAGCAACCAATTTAGAGTATGATATACCCTAATGAATATTGATCTGTGTTTTGGGATGATGCCAAAATAAACTTGTAACAACTTCCCCCTAAAGCATGAAGTCAAAAATGATAATGTTGAGTGATTTTCTTTACAACATGATGAGGAGGAACTGAAGCGGACGATGACCTGCATCAATTATAATACATTACATCATGATATATGTTCATCTTGTACATGAATTATTGAGGCAGGCATATCCCATATTCCACACATAAACTCTCATAACATTAGAAATTCGTCTACATATATAGTCTGTCTACAGATATAGACCAATGATAGGATGACCATATGAATAATGACCATCTTACAGATGATTTGGTACTTCTCATGAAATCACAGCCTAGATGGATGAAACTAGATACAGGGTCTTCTATCTCATTCACTTGATCGTTTAAGTACAAGTATAACCATGTGAATATATGATCTAAAGTCAAACATGGAAAGACATTGTCTGATTACCAGTCAATGACGTGAGTCGTTAACAGACGCAAGAGAAACCACCATTGATGATAATGGCTCTCAAGGTACTGCAATACATCCTACATGGTGTGAATACATGATTTGATGTCAAACACCAGACAAATTATTTCGGTCGAAGGCCTGTGATGTCAACTTTTCGTGGGAAGCGAGAAAGATTTCGTTGCTGTAAGAAAGCTCTAAGGTATTGAAATGTTATTTGTAAGTCAAATTATTGGTTGATGAGTTGAGGTTGACAGGAAGTGGCTCGTCGTAGGAGGGCATTGATGCTTCCCCCATAAACAACATGAAATGGGAGTAATGATTTTGGAGATAGAATGTGACTGATGAAGCAATGTCAGGGATGGCAGTCAAGAAATGAAGGCTTATGAGTATTGCAAAGGATGAGGAATAACTGAGTGACTTCTCTTGAACATATCGGTGACACTAAATGAATTGGCAGCATTTCACTCAAAACCAAAGTGATGGATGGTATGATAAACCGTCAAGCAGATTACCCAACCCAAAAATGACGGAGATGAAGTGAATAAGTGCTATGTTCAAGAGCGACTTGCTACCATAAATTGTTTTATCCTTTTCCAATTTTCCCCAGTCATTGTTGACCAATAAATATTCATTTTGTAGAAATTTTAAGACAATTATGTATTTCCTGTATTCTCCTGATCTAACAATTATATGCCACTGTTAAATACAGAATCGCTTCTACAAAAATTCTTGCGAAAATTTAAAACACGATCGCCAATTGCAAACACATGAAGAAATATCAATCACACATAACACAGGTGTTTTACCGAGAAAGCATAAAGCTAAAAACCCCACTGTCATATATTATGTATATATCATGGATCATGAAACAATCTCATACAAAACTCTAATCCAAGAGCTCTCAGTACAATATACAATCATCTCACACTGTCTAGCAGAAATTGACAAATCCCTTAGCCAAATTGCTGCCTCACAACATCCTGCCTCCATTGTGCAATCCAATATGATTACAAAGACCAATTCGATGCAATAATACCCTCCTTGACTGCGCAATCCTCATGAGCATATCCAATGTGTGTTTGGCTTGCAAGAGTGCAATCCAATATAGTACAACTGATAGTCAATTGTCCCTTTCACCTACCTCTCAACTGGGTCTCCATTGGATCTAACATGCATGTAGTTAATAGTAGTAAATATTCAGTGGCATGTGAGATCACTCCATGTGAATTAATTTAATATTTAATTCATTGATCTCTCACTAGTGTATCTTCAGTTACAACTAGCACAACTGAGTTAAACTACTTTACAACTCACATAACTACACATCCAACTCTATTACAACTTCAAATCACTCAGTTACAACTAATTCCACTTGCATGTCCCACCAACCAACCTTTGAACTCGAAATTCCTTTAGATAACTACTTTGGCACTTCAGTTAACTAATTCCAAGTGCTCTATGAGAATAGATTAATATTTATTGTCCAACTATTATTAAGGGATAATAATAGTCGACATGCATCTATAAATAGACATGCAATCTATAAACAGACTTCGAACATACATTTAAAAATATGAAATCATCTATAAATATAATTTTCTCACCATCTATAAATAGACTTCCGCTATAAATAGAATTTGCTCATCTGTTCTAAAAATAGACTTACACCTAAAAATAGCTCGAGGCTCCATCCTAGTGTAGGTGCTTAATTTTCACTAGGATCATCATCTTGGTGAATCTCAACACTCCCTCTCAACAAGAAAGGGATTATCCTTCACCTTGATCATGTCTCTATGGTATTCTAATTTTCTCTTGGTGAGCGCCTTCGTCAGAATCTCTACATCCTGATCCTCCGTAGGAATGTACTGAAGCAACATGATCTTCCGCTGCACACAATCTCTGATACGATGATACTAGATATCTATATTCTTAGATCTATCATGAAAAAAAGGATTTATCGAGAGTTTAATGCAACTCTGATTATCACAATGAATCATTTTAGGATCTAAATGAGAACCAAACAAACTAACTAGGATCTTTCTCATCCAGATAGCCTCACATGCAGCTTGACTTGTTGCCATGTATTTTTCTTCAGCAGAACTGAGTGCCACGGATCTCTATTTCCTGTTGTACCAAGAAACAACTATAGATCTGATACTAAAGATCCCCCCTGATGTGCTCTTTCTATCCTTTGGGCTACCTGCCCAATCTACATCCATGAAGCCATGCAACTTCACCTCATCTGTTTTTTTGTACCACAAGCCATATGCAAATGTGCCCCTCAGGTATCTCAGGACATGCTTTCCCGCCTTCCAAAAGAGCTTGGTAGGCTTAACCATCTCTTGACTAAGTTGGTTCACTGCATAACATATGTATGGTCTTGTATTCACTAAATACATTAGCGAACCCATTAACCGTCGATAGACAGTAGCATCCACTACCTCTCCAGATGTAGCGTCTTCTTTCCTCCAGTTTTCTAGAAGAGGAGTATCCATGGGTTTGCATCCCTCGATGTGAAACTTACCAAGTATCTCCCTTTCATACTTTCCTTGAGACACAAAAATTTAACTATTTCGCTGCCATATTTCCAATCGAAGGAAATAATGAAGGAGGCCCATATCCTTCATCTCAAACTCCTTTGCAAGGTCCTCCTTGTGTGAGTGTATCAGCTTCTCATCACCAGTTAGTATTAAATCATCAACATAAAGAACAATGATTAAAAGCTTACCCTCCACCATAATTTGGTATAGGTTTGCATCCGCCTCACTCTTGGTGAAGCCAAATTTGGTGAAATAGCTATCTATCCGAGTGTACAAAGCATGGGGTGCTTGCTTCAACCCATACAACGCTTTTTTGAGTCTGCACACATGCAACTCACTATTGAATATCTTGAATCCTTCAGGATTCTCAATGTACACTTCTTCCTCAATGATCCCATTGAGAAACATAGTCTTCACATCCATCTGATGAATGTGCCAACCCATCTTCGTTGAAAAAGCAAGTATAGTCCTTATGGAAGAATACCGTGCGACAGGTGCAAAGGTTTCTTCATAATAAATTCCCTCGATCTGTGAGAAGCCCTGGGCCACAAATATGGCCTTGTATTTCTCAACACCCCCATTTGTAGCTCGCTTTACCTTGTAGATCCATCTTGAACCTATCACTGATTTATCAACCGGCCTTGGAACAATTTCCCAAGCATTGTTTCTGACAATGGAGTCATACTCCTCCACCATTGCATCTACCCATGTGGGCTCTTGCACTTCTTCCTGAAAGGAAGATGGCTTAGTCACAATACATTTTCTCATGAGTCCATGTATCCAGTGAATCGGTCAAGAGACTGTCTTTGTCTGTGTTGTGAAGTAGGGACTCCTACATTCTGTGTAGCATCAAGTCTCGGCCTCTCAACTTCTGTGGTACGCCTTCTGCTAGTTCTGATGTTTGGCTCTGCGTGAGTGGACTCCTCCAATCCATGAACTTCCTCCTCTGGTTGATCCACATCTAGAGGCTCATATTTGGGAACCAACAGTTCCTCCTCCGCATGCAAGTCTAGCTCCCTCTCAAGAGACAACCGCATGGCTTTCCCCTCATCAAATTTTATATCTCGTCGCATAACAGTCATCTTACTGTTAGGAAAATACACACAATAATTATGGGGTGTTTCTGTGTACCCCGCAAATATCCCAACTTCAGCAGTCGACTCCAACTTATTCCTAGCTATCTTGGTCGCATGCACATAAATAGATGAACCAAAAATCTTAAAGTGAGAAACATCCGGTTTGTTACCAGTGAAATCTTCTTCAGGTGTACTCATGCCAAGTACTCTATGAGGATAACGCTTTTGCACATAAATCGCAGTGTTTCATGCTTCAGCCCACAAATGCATTGGTAGGCCCTGATCATGCAACATTGCTCGTGTTGCACCCAAAATTGTTCTATTCTTCCTCTCCACGGCCCCATTTTGTTGTGGGTTATGAGGCACTATGAGTTCTCTTTGAATTCCTTCTTTGCTGTAGAATTCTTTGAATTCGTTCGAGATGTATTCTCCACCATTATCGCTCCACAGAGCCTTCACTTTCTTCCCCAACTCTTTCTCCACCAATGCCCTAAACTCATAGAACTTTGAGAATGTTTGATCCTTATTCGGCATGAAGAAGATCTAGAATTTACGAGAAAAATCATAAAAAAATAGCATAATAGCTGTGTTTTTCTGTTGAAGCAACTGAGAATGGTCCACACACGTCTGTGTGAACTCTCTCCAGGATCAACGAAGCACGGCTATCCTTTTCATGAAAGGTGGACTTTACATACTTCCCCATGGTGCAACCCTTGCATTGATCTAACTGAGCAAGTGTTCCCATTGGAAGTCTAGTAGATATTTACTGCATGACTTTCAAGGCTCCATGATGAAGATGGCCCAATCACCTGTGCCATAATTCGCCCTCATCCCAACTCACCACTTTTTTTGCCTTGCCCATCATGGAAGCGCAACCATCTACCTCCAGATTGTAGATATTCTTAACTCAAATCCCTATCCTCTTGGATTCACCCATTGTTTTATGATGCAGGAAAGCTTTTCCATCGCTGAAAACAACGACATAGCCTCTGTCCTCCAACATCGCGACTGAGACCAAGTTTTTCTTCAGACCTGGAACATGCATAACATCTTTCAATTGAAATGGTTTACCTGACTCCCTCTCAAAGGTAATGGTACCAATGTCGGTCACACTGTATCATCCATCATCGCCCATTCATATATGCATTTGGAGATCTTTCTCCTCCAAGTCACTGAAAAGCTCCTTATCTCCCATCATGTGGAAGGAAGCACCACTATCAAGATACCACACTGATACCAATGCACTTGAAACCATGCATGCGATCAAAGAGAAATCAAGTTCAAATTGCAAGGCAAGGGCCTCACCAGTTGCAGCTCCAACATCCTTCTTTTTCTTCTTCTTATGTGGGCAGTTAGTGGGAAGATGCCCATGTTCGTGACAGTGAAAACACTTAACCTTGGAAAAATACAGCTTCTTGCCTTTAGACTTTGATTTTGAATGGAATTTCTTCCCCTTACCTTTCCTTGCCTTGGCAGCCAAAGCACAATCCTCTTCATCATCACGCTTTGATGAAGAGCCATCTCTGGTGTTCCGCTTGAACTCCTCTTGCACTAGATCCGACCACAGTTGTTCCCAATCCGACATTGTTTCCCATCCGTTGACAGAGTTTTCATAACTGTGCCAACTCTTAGGAAGTCCCAAGAGAGCCAAGCTCATCAAATCATCATCAGCAACAGTGATTCCCACACTCCCCAGTTCATCCCAACTTTGGAAAAACTTTGTGAGATAATTTGGAATATTGACGCCCTTTTCCATATTGATCTTTATGAGTTTATCCTTTAGTGCCAATTTCCTATGGTCATTTCTGCTTTGGCAAAGATCTATAAAATCCTTCCATATAGCATATGGAGTGGCTTTCCCATGAAGGCTTGAGACAACGTGGTCTCGTACACCTTCCAATAGAATCCTTCTCGCCTTCGATACTTTCTTTTTCCATGCATCAAGTAATGCAACATCCGTCGAAGTGGGCTTAGGAACATCACTGTCGAGGATTTCCTTCAAGCCATTATCTTCAAGCACCGCCTCCATCTTGTCCTTCCAGGAAATCTCGTTCAAGCTTCCCTCAAGTGCATACTCTAGCCGCAAGCCATTGAAAGGCATTTCGATGTTTACTCAATTGTCGCACCAAGAAATTCTTGCAGCAAATTCGAATTGTTTCCCCTAACAAACTCAGCTCCTGCTTCAAAATTGCAATGTTCTGGGCTTTGATACCATGTATAAATTTTAATACAATTATGTATTGCATAGATTCTCCTGATCTAACAATTATATGCCACTTTTAAATACATAATCGCTTCTACAAAAATTCTTACGAAAATTTAAAACATGATTGCCAATTGCAAACACATGAAGAAATATCAATCACACAAAACGACATCTGGTCTCTCTAGGCAATGTAATTCAAGCTACTCAAGGGCATACTCGTGCCTTAAAGCATAGAACGACATCCTGATCCTACTTCTAGCTATGGAGAAGAGATATGAAAAACTTATTCCTCCTACAAGTGCAAAGTTGTATTCTTCTCTTCTATAATGATTTTAGATCTAATAGCATGTATAAAATCCATGTAGCTTCAAACTTCTAACTGTAATATGCTAAAAAAATAGACTTGGATCTACTCTACCAATTGCGGAAACAAATAAACGATCGCAAAATCACAAAGCATAAAAGAGAAAGAATCCAATCAACACATTACAAAATGTGTAGAAATTTTAATACAATTATATATTTTCGGATTCTCCTGATCTAACAATTAATTGTCACATTTAAATACAGAATCCTTCTACTTAAATTCTTGTGGAAATTTAATCGCCAATTGCGAACACATGAAGAAAGATCAATCACACATAACACATATGTTTTTACCAGGAAAGCATAAAGCTAAAAAACCCACTATCATATATTATGTATATATCATGGATCATGAAACAATCTCATACAAAACTCTAATCCAAGAGCTCTCAATTCAATATACAATTGTCTCACATTGTCTTGCAGAAATTGACAAATGCCTTAGCCAAATTTCTACCTCACAACAACTTGCCTCCACTCACAATCCAAGATGATTACAAAGACCAATTCGATGCAATAATACACTCCTTGACTACGCAATCATCATGAGAATATCCAATGTTTGTTTGGCTTGCAAGAGTGCAATCCAATATAGTACAACTGATATTTAACTGTCCTTTTCACCTACCTCTCAACTAGATCTCCACTGGATCTGACATGCATGTAGTTAATTGTAGTAAATCTTCAGTTTCATGTGAGATCACTCCATGTGAATTAATTTAATATTTAATTCACTAATCTCTCACTAGTGTATCTTCAGTTACAACTAGCACAACTAAGTTTAACTCACTTAACTGAGTTAAACTACTTTACAACTCACATAAATACACATCCAACCCTGTTACAACTTCAAATCACTCAATTACAACTAAGTCCACTTGCATGTCCCACCAACCAACCTTTGAACTTGAAATTCCTTGAGCTAACTACTTTTCCACTTCAGTTATCTGATTCCAAGTGCTCCATGAGAATAGATTAATATTTATTGTTCAACTATTATTAAGGGATAATAATAGTCGACATGCATCTATAAATAGACATGCAGTCTATAAATAGACTTCGCACATACATCTAAAAATAGAACATCATCTATAAATAGAATTTTCTCACCATCTATAAATATACTTCCACTATAGATAGAATTTCCTCATCCATTCTAAAAATAGACTTACACCTAAAAATAGCCCAAGGCTCCATCCTAGTGTAGGTGCTTAATTTTCACTAGGATCATCATCTTGTTGAATCTCAACATATTTTTTAACAATCTTGAGGAGGATAACATATGCTTGATGTATAATTCCACCCTTCGGGTGAATCCATCGCTATTGGATGCTTTAACGATTCTAGCGAAGGTGAAACTCGATCTTGTCATGATGGAAAAGTCTGTTTCTATTTGATGCTTTAACGAGTCTAACGACAGTGATAACTCGGTCCTTTTTTCATATTTCGAGAGTTTAAAAGGGACTAAAACAAAAATCCACAAGTTCTTTTTCATATAATATTCCCTCAGATTTGAAGAAGCGTAAAATAATACCTGAGAGAACCTCCTATCCATGTTCGACTAGGGTTTTCCTTTTTCGTAATTATAATTTGACTCAATCCGGAAAAGGGTTAAATTTATACTGAGTAGATGTCGTTTAAATTCCTTTAACAAGCTCGAAAGGACAAGAGCTCGGAAATTTTTTCATATTTTGAGAGCCTGAAAAGAGCTGAAAGAAAACTCCAGTGGGGTTCCTTTTTCACATTTAACAAATCTCGAAAAAGCGATAAAAGTACGCTTTGAATTCCTTTTTCATGTCTAACAAAGCTCTAAAAAAGAAGATAAAAGTATGATTTGAATTCCTTTTTCATGTTTAACAAAGCTCAAAAAAGAGATAAAACTATGCTTCGTGGTCAATATCGCATTTCATTATCATGCATAACTAACTCACTATAATCAGCTGCAAACCTACTCAAAGAAACATCAAATGGATTAACAATACCTATTTAAAATAGTAAAAATGGGTAAAAACCATAGTCGTTTCATTAAATATTCATAAATTAATAAAAAATACTATTAAATTATGAAATTACCAAGTCATTTTTACCATTTCACCTTTACCATTTGAATTTTAGTGCTCTACGCCTGTTTTTCCCTCGAACTTCAACAGCTTATTGCGATATATTATGTAGATCATTTCTCATGTCGTATGGACCAGGTAAAATTTCTTACCATCCTCGTTCTATTTATTGCATTCATTTTCAGTTTCATGCACATTTTTTAGGTTTTTGGGGCCCCTAGGGTAAATATACAACGCACACTTGAATGTCAAAAAGTGTGTTGCAGAGAGGATGGAAAGAGGCCCAGTTCCTCTGCAATGCTCTGTCTCTCACTTTGGGGTGTGTTGGGCGTGTTGTAGCATAATTTGACTCAGCTAAAAGTCAAGAGAGGGTTTGAGAAATTCAAGGTTGTTGAGGAACAGTTGTTAAAATTTCAAGAAGACTTGCAACATGTTCAAAAGGATAACCACAAGCTCATTGAGGATTCATCATCACACGTGCACTAGAACCAAAATCAGGGAAGCAGTAGAATTGGAGGTGTACTATAAGGTAGAGGAGTAGCAAAGAAGAAAAGCGTGTAGAAAGGGTCAATTCGGGCTTATTCGCATGCAGAATATTTCAAGAGTCAAGCCAATTGATGCGTTCAGAACATTACACACAAGTCGAGGTCGATTCATGCAAATATACATATAGAACCAGTGTTTGGAGGCTTAATCACAATTGCATGTGGAGGGCCTAATTACAGATCGCAAATCGCAATCGCATATGAAAGGCCTAATCGCATATCACAAATCGCAATCGCAAAGCTTAGGAGGAATAGAACAAGGTTGAATCGTCAAAATAAAAATTGTGATACAAGGACCGGATGCGATATAGTTCAAAGCTCGAATCTAAAGTATTTAAAGTCTGTTCGTCGGACCGTCTCGCATATCACACATTTCAAGCTCAGAAGGGATAACGACCATAACATAACGGGATTCCGAAGTGCGAAGTGTGATAACGAAGCAGACACGATGCAGCTCAGAACTATGATTTAATATATTCCTATCGCACATCGCACATCACAAGCTTAGGAGGAATGACGCTCGTGAATATTTATGAATGCCGAAATGTGAAATGCGACAAGGTTTTATATCGCCGATTGCGATTTGTGATTGACCCCACCTCCACTTGCCACGTCATCCCTACCTTTATCGCACATCGCACATTACAAGCTCAGGAAGAATGGCGCTCATGAATATGTTATGAATGTCGAAATACGAAATGTGATAAAGGGACGGACGCGATAGTTTTCAAAGGAAAATTGGAATATATTTTAAAGTCCAGTCTTACGACAATTACAAAGGAAACTTTGAATGCAAGGTAGACTTGGGTAAGAAAAGACTCAACACTACGTGTAGAACATTGGTATGTGTTTGTGGCAGTTTATTAATCAAAGAATAAATGTTGCGGGCATGAGCGGAAGAGGTAGAGTCGAATAGTAGGTGACATGATGATAGTGTTCGAAACGCAAAAGCATGGTCAGATTCAGGTAGAGATGCGTGTATGCAGATTGTTAGGATATCACAGTAGAAATGAAAGGAGACACATCAACACAAATCAGATTCAAAAAAAGGATTATATTTCAAGTTTTATTTTGTTTTCTTTGTTAAGATTGAAGCTACAATGATGTCCTCGATTGCAATGTAATAAGTAGTTTAACATTTTAGACATTCTAGGAGTTTAAAGAAGCTCGAGCAGTTACAAACTGTTTTTGTTTTTATTTAAGGAAGAGAGAAAGAGAGAGGAAGGGTTCCAAGTTCTGGACCTCTTGGAGACTACATTTTGTACTTCTTTTTTTGATGGGTGAATGAAAGAAGCAACAATTTTCCTACAACTATTGATGGTGATTCGTGTTTCTTGTGTCATTTTATGTTGTTTCTTCCTTGAATGAAGTTAAGTAAAGAAGAAAATGGTCTCTGATTTATGTTTGTAAGTAAGAGTTAAATAGCCTTAATAAAATTTCCTTCAATCCAACTCCTCTCCCTTCACAAATTATCTCTGGAGCTTAAAAGTAATAGATTTTTTGTTTACAACATATTATTTTGAGTTTCCTCTCTCTCCATGAATTCTCTCTGAAACTTAACAGTGATAGATTCTCTGTTTACAGCACATTATTTTGAGTTTCCTCTCTCTCCATGAATTCACTCTGAAACTTAAAGTAATAGATTCTGTGTTTACATCATATTACTTTGAGTTTCCTCTACAGTTCTTCTTTTCCATTCAGATATCAGCAGTCAATGGCGTTGTGAAATATTTAATTATTCCGGATCATTAAGGGTTTTAGAAAACTAGTTTCCAGAGGGATAGAACAAAGGCCTCATGATAAAATTATTTCTGTGACACACTTTTAAAATGTCTCAAGCATTGATTCCTTTCACAACTGAGGGATTGTCTCTTAAGAACCAACATTTTCTGGTGTCGTTGCCGGAGACGAACGAGTGAATTTATTTTTCCCTAGGTATTGAGATCTATTTCTTGATGGTGAACAAGATTTAGATATAAAATTTGGTTGTTTATTATTCACTTGGCGACTCCATTGATGAATATTTCATTAGATAAATAATTTTTCTAGCAAGAAAATGAGAAAGTGTCGTGGAAAAAACAGGTATCAGAGTTTAAATCTTTTAAATGAAGTTTTATCTTTCACTATCAGTTTAGTGGTCTATTTTCCCTTACATATCAAGAAGATTGTTTCCTGCTTTATATTCTCAGAAGATTATGAGACCCAAAAAGTACATTATTTAATGGAGAAAGAAGATTTTTCTTCTGCTTGTATTATTGATCTTGAAACAACTTTTTCTCCTAAATATGAAAGGAGAGATGATTGTTGCATTAGAATGCTTGAAGATAATTTGTCACAGTTTGAGCATAAAATTGAGGATTCATCATCTTTGGGTGATAATATTCTACCTCATAAACAATCCACTTCATTCTAGCTTGGAACCAAGGTGATTTTTAAACCCTTTGTGCTGCCTACAGTTCTTCATCAATATCCTTTAAAAATCTTTAAATTTCTACCAAGTTTTTTTGGAGAAAGTGATGAGGTTGTAGCCGAAAAACACCTCCTATCATTTGAATACTTTCTGTAAAAATTTCAAATTATCTATGAATATGTGGCTTTAAGGATGTTTTGTCATTCATTAAAGCGGGGTGCTCAGGATTGGTTCCAGTGTTTGGATTAAGGTTCAATTAGTTCATGGAAAATCTTTCAAGACATCTTAGATATTGGGGCGAGCATAAGCCATATGAAAAGCACATTTTGGAGTTATATTTCATCCATAGGCAAAGTAATGAATTAATCATTGCATTTAATAGGAGGTTTCAAAAAATTCATTTCAGCAAGCCGAAAGAAATTCGACCTCCTGAAGATGCAGCTATGATATACTATTTGAGGGCTCTTTCTAGTGTCTTGGCTTTTTATCTCAAGGAGGGAAAGCCTTACACTCTGGAGCTGATGTTTCTTTATGCACAGGAAATCGAAGATAATGTGTGGGCTTTTAGAAATTTTTCTTGTCATGTTGAAAGAACAATTTTTGTTGAAGACAAGAGGGCCTGTCAAGAAAACATTGGAATTTCTTTACAAGAGAATGAAAATTCAGAGATGAACAAGGATTTTCAAAAGGTGTCAAAGGATTCCTGTATTGCTGAAACATAAGAATTTAAGCATTCTGAAGATTCTGGTCAAAAATTTGTTGCAACAACTGAAGTACACGTTGAAAGCCTGGAAGATCATTACAATGTTCATAATTTTAATGATTCTGTGAATATAGGAGAAACTAGTGGAGATCCTTAGGTGTGTTTAGAGGATGGGGGAGATTTTTGTCAAGAAATGGCACTATATGAAGAACATCAAAATTATGAGGAACAAACCTTAGATTTATCTTTTCGGCCTAAATGGTTGTCAGCAGAAAACAACAATCAATATTCTCACATGCAACCTCTAATTACGGAGTCAAAAAGTGAAGGAAGTTGTCATGTTCAAAGAATTCTACATCAGCAAGATGTTCAAGAAAAGGAGGTAGCAGAAAATTGGTCTCATTAGTTCTATGATCTAGTAGCTAACTATCTGAAAAAATTCTTTTTTCAGCAACAAGCATTTATGCAAAGGTATGTGCAAAGCTTTGTATCTGGAAAACTTTCATGGTACCTCCCTATTGTGATCTTCAAATTTCAATAGTATGGAGGCATTAGGTCTAACATGCAGATGTTGGATTGGTGCCATCGGAAGGCTAACTTTACTTGATTAAGTTCAAACATGAATACATCTTTAGGATTTGTGCATAAATAAGCTTAGAAGTTGAGCATTTTTAGTTGTAGTATTTCTAGTTTGGTATTTTTAGTTTAAGAATAAAGGAATAATTCCAAAGTGTAGCAGGTTTCGGGAGGATTTCATACTAGATCAACTCCCATTTGGGATTGACTCCATGCCCAATAACGGCTACTGATCTACAAGTGCTCTTTGACTTTATGCCCAATAAAGGCTATTAATCTACAAGTTCTCAGCACTCTTCTACCAAAGTGTTGTCCCCAATTGGAGCTAGATGTTGTAGTATAATTTGATTTATCTAAAAGTCATGAGAGGTTCTGAGCAATTCAAGGTTGTTGAGGAACATTTGTTAAAATTTCAAGAAGACGCAACATACTCGGAGAAGGATAAGTGCCTCTTCGTGAAAGTTCATGTCTCATCACTTGTACCTAGACAAAATTAAAGAGCAACAAAATTGGGCCGATAACCAATCTAAGCCGAGGAGGAGCAACGAAAGAAAAGTATGCAACAAGGTCAAATCGGGCTTATTCGGCATTTCATGATTCAAGTTGATAGATTGATGCGTTCATAACATTGCACACATGTCGGGGTCAAGTCGTGCAAATATATGCACATAACCAATGTTCAGAGGCTTAATCGCAATCGCATGTGGAAAGCCTAACCACATATCGCAAAGCTTAGGAGGAATAGAATAAGGTTGAGTCGCTGAAATGCGAAATCCAATATGAGGACCGGATGTGATATAGTTTGAAGCTCAACTCTAAAGTATTTAAAGTCTAGTCATGGGACCATCTCTCATATTGCACATTGCAAGCTCAGAAGGG
The DNA here is from genome assembly GCA_034641835.2 of Pinus albicaulis. Lineage (NCBI taxonomy): Eukaryota > Viridiplantae > Streptophyta > Pinopsida > Pinales > Pinaceae > Pinus > Pinus albicaulis. Next base: position 1,072,653,917 of record CM076579.1, on the reverse strand, counting down.
ATAGAGATCATAAGATAACGAGATTCTTCGAAGTGCGAAGTGCGATAACGAAGCGGACACGATGCAGCTCAGAACTATGATTTAATTTATTCCAATCGCACATTGCACATCGCAAGCTTAGGAGGAATTGAGCTCATGAATATGTTATGAATGCCGAAATGAGAAATGCGACAAGTTTTTATATCACCAATTGCAATTTTCGATCGGCCCCACCTCCACTTTCCACGTCATCCGTTCCTTTATCGCACATCACACATCGCAAGCTCAGGAGGAATGGCGCTCATGAATATGTTATGAATGCCGAAATGTGAAATGAGATAGCGGGACAAACGAGATAGTTTTCAAAGGAAAATTGAAATATCTTTTAAAGTCTAGTGTTACGGTAGTTATAAAGGAAAGTCTGAACGCGGGGCAGACTCAGTTCAAAAAATACCCATGCTACGTGCAGAACAATCCTATGTGTTTGCGGTAGTTTATTAATCAAAGGCTAAATGCTACGGGCACGAGTGGAAGAGGCAGAGTCAAGTAGTAGGTGAAATGATGACAGTGTTCGAAACGTAAAAGCATGGGTAGAGTTGGGTAGAGATGTGTTTATGCAGACTATTAGGATATCATAGCAGAAAACGAAGGAGACACATTAGCAAAAAATCAGATTCAAAAAAAGGATTATATTTTAAGTTTTATTTTGTTTTCTTTGTTAATATTGAAGCTACAATGATTTCCTCGATTGCAATGTAGTAAGTAGTTTAACATTTTAGGCAGCCTAGGATTTTCAAGAAGCTCGAGTAGTTACAAACTGCTTTTGTTTGTATTTAAGGAAGAGAGAAAGAGAGAGGAAGGGTTCCTAGTTTTGGACCTCTAGGAGACTACATTTTTTACTTCTTTTTATGATGGGTTAATGAAAATGAGCAGCCAAGTTCAATGACCAGTGGTGATTCGTATTTCTTGTGTCATTTATATTTATTTTCTTGTGTAAACAGTAAATAAATACAGTGGTCTCTCATTTATGTTTTTAAGAGTTAAATAGCCTTAATAAGTGCTCCTTCACTCCAACTCCTCTCCCTTCACAAATTCTCTCTGAAGCTTAAAAGTAATAGATTCTATGTTTACAGCATATTATTTTGACTTTCATCTCTCTCCATGAATTCTCTCTGAAACTTAAAAGTAATAGATTATGTGTTTACAATATATTATTTTGAGTTTCCTCTCTCTCCATTAATTCTCTCTGAAACATAAAAGTAATAGATTATGTGTTTATATCATATTACTTTGAGTTTCTTCTACAATTCTTCTTTTCATTCAGATATTAGCAGTCAATGGCACTGTGAAATCTTTTATTATTCTAGATCATTAAGGGTCTTAGAAAACTAGTTTCAAGAGGGATAGAACAAAGACCTCATGATAAAATTATTTCTGTGACACATTTTTAAAATGTCTTAAGCACTGATTCCTTTCACAACCGAGGGATTGCCTCTTAAGAACCAATAGGGCACAATTTAGAAAGTTGCATCTTTGTTTCTGCCCAAAATTTTCCCATTATTTTGAATGGAATGGATCATAACTAAGCCTATGGTGTGATTTCAGACTTTGATCGGATCAGAAAGTCGATTACATGGCAAGAAAGAAACATGAAGAAGAGGATATCATTTCCCTAAATTATCATGGCACTGTGAGAGCCCTCAGAGACTGTGGGTTACTCAAGTACTTTCGATTGTCATGGATGAGGCAACACATGGAACTATTGTAGTTATTGATCCGTTCACGGGACCTGGCACTATAGGCATTTTACATTGGGGAAAAATTTCTCCCAATATTGGTTGATGATATTTACTTTCTGACAAGTTTTTCGAGACGTGGTGCCCCTATTTCCCTTGTGGGCTCCATCCGTGGAGGTGAAACAGTGAAGGACTACATCCCACAGTTTTGTCGACCAGGAACTAAGCCTAGTAAAGATGGAAAGATAAATATCAAATATGTGCATGATATGCCTTTGTGAACGCTCCTATTCACTATCGCAAAGCTATTTGGCAGCGTGAAACTACATGTCATGAACAGATCATACATGTAGTATTCACTTGAGTGTATCGAGGAAACCATGTTCAACTAGGCTAAAGCAGTACTCCTTCATATGAAAGAACAACTGACTAAGGTAAAAAGTGCTAAGACCAAAAATTTCAGTTATGGGTCAATTTTGATCACTATTGTTTTGGAGCGAGTTCCATTGATGTAGCCACAACATGTGACGTTGGGATTAGCTGGTCCTAGAGATCCACGGATGCAACGGTGGGTCAAGATGATGGCTAGTCATGTTGGTCAGTCATCGATCTCATTTTCCACTGCATTCTTTAGTTGGCTCTGAAGACAGAATATCTTCGTAGAGGAGCATCCATAAGGATGGATTTCCGTGGAGATCCAAATTTGATTTTACCAACCTATGCTCAATGGGGTGCTATAGGTAAAATGTTGGCCATGTTTTTTCTTTTGTGGGGTTTTTACATATTTCCTTGTTTTTGTGTTTCCAAGACTAAACTAAAGATGTTCTATGTATGCATATGTAGGCACCATTTGATTAGTGTTGCATGCACAGCAGGCGGGAGAACCAGCAAAGAGGATTGTCGGAAGAGTAGTTCTAAAGATTTGGATTTAGCCGAGATTCTTGCTGAGTTGTAGCAACATGTGAAGGGATTGACTCTTTGGATACTGGATGCCCAGATTGATGAGTTAGCTATGAGGCTTCAACGCCATACCATTGGTGTGCCTAGTCGTTGGATGAGGCTATTGCGCATGATAGCCCAAGTAGTGACCTACTATCATGAGCATCACTAGGCTTACTTAGATTATTATATATCTGTATACTTAGATTAGTCTAAGTCTATATACATTTTGTGGTCAGATGACCAACATGTCTTGGATACAATTTTTGCTAAAAACTCGATATAAATCTATTTTACTTTCAATGTTTTTCTATTATTATGTGCAATCCTATTCAATTGTATGATGTGAATTGAAAATCTATCTTTACATATGTTGAAAATGTCTATTTAACACATAATTCGTCAATGAATCAACCAGAGTGTTAAAGTTTCTAGAAATATGTTAATATTGAATGTAATCAAAAGACAAACTCTAAGGAACATGCGATGAATTGTTGTATTTCGGACAATACAGATGCTAGTAGGTTGTAGTATGACAAGTTGTGAGTCTGGCCTGATGATGATGCGGTGAGCGCCAAGTGAAATGGCATCAGAGATTAGTTCAATCAACCTGCTATACTCAGTGATATTATTGGTCGATCGACCGACACAAATCCCTTGGAAGCTCACTAACTCCCCACTTGGATAAAAGATGGCCCATGCTACTGAGGATAAATTCTGAGTACCACGACTAGCACCATCAGCATATCCAACAAATGGTTTTGAAGATTTTTACATCTGCAAAAAATGCAAAGAGGATTACTAACCACATGAAAAACTATAAAAGTCACACTACTACACACATGCAATCAAAGCATATAATACAATGTTTACTACTCAAAAGAGGGCATAGTAATGTTTAAGATACAACCCATTTCGAGGTTGCGACAATGGAATCCGATCATAATCTACCAACTCGTCGGCACCCTTAGCCAGAATGCGCTTAACAATGTAGGGGTCATGCCATAATTGTTCAATTTTCACTGTTCCTATCTTATCAGCTTCCTAGTCATAAAGCAAGACCAAGTCTCCTTCCAAGAAGGTGCGAGGACTAACATTGTGGTCATATTTCACCTTGATTCGTCTCTTATGCGCTTCGTTGGCCAAAGTGGCTTCACAACGCATTTCATCTAGATGGATGGGATCTAAAATACGTGCCTCTTCTTTAGAAGTGTCAGGTAGCAGGTCAATCGCGAGTTTCAACGATGGTATTTCGCATTGTATCAGTAAGATAGATTCGAGACTATAAACCAGCTGAAAGGGAGTGAATCCGGTTGCATTTCTCACCAAGGTTCGATAGGCACCCAAAGCCGAATACATGATCAAATGCCAGTTTTTTTTATTAACCCCAATCATGTGTTGAAGGATACGCTTAAGAATATTGTTGATAGCTTTGACTTGTCCATTAGTTTGTGAATAATAAGGGGCAGTACTATCATGTGACAGTCCTGACTTGGAAGTCAACTCATCCATCATGTGATTGCAAAAAAATTCCCATGATCTGTGACTATAGCTTGCGGTACACCAAACCCTGAAACCACATGGTTAAAAAATAAAAATGTAGCTATCTGTCCCGTGTTTTTGAATGTAGGCATCGCCTCATCCCACTTAGTAAAATAGTCAACGATGACAATAATATACCCATGCCCCCTGGCCGAGTGGGGGTTACATTTCATGAAGTCAACGCCCCATTTTGCAAATGGTCCAACAATGAAGACAGGATGCATTGGTATTGGTATCAGGCGAGTTTACGATCAAATATCTAGCAACCATGACAACTTCTAACTGCGATAATGCAGTCACGAAATATGGTAGGCCAGAAGCAACCAGCGCAGATAATCTTCTGTGTGGTAGCATAACCAAACAAATTTCCACAACATGCACCAGAATGGAAATAATTTATAACTTTTTTGGCTTCCTCATGCGTGAGGCACCTACGTAAAATCGTATCGGCACCACGATGATAAAGTGTATCGTTGACGATCATATAATCTTTGGCTTGTTATTGAATACGTCATTGTTGCAAGCGAGAGGTATTACGCTGAAAAGTTTGGTTTGGAGATAGATGATGAATATCCATACCACGGGTCAGATGACTCGATAAGAAACAAAGAATCTTCCGAAAATGATGGTTCCGTAGTAGGATCGGTACTACTCGAAGGAAGGTCACAAATAAGCTCAGCAAACACCAAAGACTTCTTTGACTTGGATTTGATGAATTCCAAATCAAAATCATGCAAAATGATGATCCATTTTTAATATTCCCCCCCCCCGGCAAGTGACGTGACAGAATGTATGCCATAGGGTTACAATCCGAAATGACAATGTTCTTTCGTAACAGGATATAATGGTGAAATCTTTGTACAACTTGAAGGACTGCCAAAGCGATCTTCTCAATGTATGTGTACTTAAATTATGTATCATTGAGATTAAGACTCAAATAATATATCAGATGTTTAATCCCAGATTCTTCTTGGACTAAAACCATAGCAATGGTTGTATCTACAACAGCGAGATACAGGAAATAGTCACTCTGAAAATTTGGGGGATAGATTAATGATGCTCAGATCAGGGAATCTTTAAGAACACGAAAGGAATCTTGCGAACCTCATCAAAATGGAAGGGTACCCCCTTTTTCAAGAGTCAATTAAATCCTTTAGCCATTTTGGCGTAGTTAGGAATGAACCTCCTTATAAAGTTATCCTTCCCTTGGAGTCTCTGTAACTGAAGCAAATTGGAAGGAGCGGGCAAATCAAGAATAGCCTGGACCTTCAGTGGATCAAGCCGAATTCTATCTTTCGACACGACGAATCAAAGTAAACAACTAGAACCAACACCAAAAACACATTTTTGTGGATTGAGACGTATTTTATAGCGACGACATCATAAAAATATCGATCTCGTATGTAGCGGGTGGTCAACCCGTCTTCGTGAATGTGCAGGTAAGTCATCCAAATAGGGTTGAACTATGTGCTCGATGTCATGAAAAGCATAATTCATTTCCCTATGGAATGTGGCCCCGACGTTCTTTAAACTAAAAGGGAGCTTGTGATAAGCGAATGTGCTCGAGAGACATATAAAAGTCATTTTATATTGTTCCTTTGGGCGAATATTAATCTGATTATAACCGGAGAATCCATCCATGAACATATTTCACATCCGACACATTCATCAATAATCTAGTCGATAAAGGGAGTTGGATAGTTGTCTTTCAGACAAGAATGATTAACATCCCAATGATCCACACTCTAATTTTTCCTTATTTCTTCATGACATGAACAATGTCAGATACCCAATCGGTAAGTGGAACAGGGTAAATGAATCCAACACGCAAAAGTTTTTCAACCTCTACTTTAATGGCAACATCTTTATTAGGGTTAACAGGAAGAAGGTGTTGTCACACCAGTTTAACATCAAGATACATTTTAATCTCATGTTCAACAATGTTGGAGATGATACCTCGCATTTCCTCATATGACCAAGCAAACACATCTCAGAATTCACGAAAAAGAGTGTGATAAGTGTCAACTTCAGATGGATAACAAGATGCACCGACATGAATGTTTTCTACAATACTAGGTTTGGTCGAAATATCGATATAAATTGTTTCTTCGATATTCGATGGGTTTCTCTCAGAATTGATAGTGTGGATAGGAATAGAATTTGTCAAGAAATAAACAACAGTAGGGTGATATAGTTCAGATGGATTATCTTCACTGTAATCTAGAAGATGGGATCATTGATGTGATGATTCCCATGTTTCTTCTTCTGACATCATGGATTCCATAATTCTCCCATCAATCGAAAATACGCGTGAAAATGGATAAGAAGAAGTACCAAAATCTGAAGAATGATCAACCCAAATGGTCAGCGATAATGGATTTGGATTGGTTGCATAAGCCTAGAAAATTGATTGTTGTGCGAGCTAAATTGGAATTATTAGCATGATGTCACCCAGCCTAACTACTTCAGAATCATTGGGTATCTACCTTAAGTCAGATGAAGTGGAAGATATCATGTTTTAGGTCTCTATATTAGCAATTTTCATCGATGTCGCAGGCAGCGAAAATGAAAACTTCCCATTAGGGAATGACCCTCAAAGAGTCCTACACCAATGTTCTAAAGACAAGGTGGGGGTCTGTGAACAAACAAAACGCTTCCAGTTTCTTGGGAATGAGATGCGGAGAACGAGAGTTGATCAATGGCCGTGATACTTACTTTATGGGGGAAGATGATCATACGAAAGCAGGTACATACTACCGCAGCCATAGCATAAACCCATGGTCTTCCAAATAATATGTTATATTCAAGGGGTTCTTCAACTACCTCAACTTCAACAGTAACTAATTTTCCCCATAGTTCTACTTACAGGTTACTAAGAATTCCACAAGGCTTATATGTACGACCATCAAAATATTTCAACGTCGTAGGTGATTATGACAAAGTTGACGAGCCAAGTGACTTCCAGCAACTCATTGACATGATAAAAGTAGATGTGCCTTCATCAATGATAGTGTGATGAATGAGGAAATTCAGGACATGTACTTGAATCAAGAATGCTAACTGTACTGGTAATTTTGGCATGTAGCCTGCATGATTAAAGACTACAAGATTTGAATCCGTTGAATCAATTCAAACCGATTGTGGAAAACAAAGCCTGCTTCTGGGAGGGACAATTCTCAAGAACCTCAAGCGTTGACATATCAGAAGGTGACTGAGCCAGGTCTTCTACTACATTATAATTTTGAGCTGCACGAGATCGAGGATTGAATGTTGATTTGTGAACTACTCCCTTCGACGTCTTTATTGTTAAATCTGGAAGGATAGGCAGTCTTAGCACCCGAAATGGACCCAGGCTGAAAAGGGCAAATCAGGATAACAACTAAACCACGCTCAGCCTTGTAGCTAGCCCTACAAGGACAGGAAAGGGCTCTCTCCGTAGAATAGATGTTCAATGAAACAGGTTATGAAACTGTTTTTAGGCTAGGTATATAAATAGGAAGAGGAATTGTAATAAATGACCGAATTTTCAGGGATGTATGGGACAAAAAGGACAGCATGAGCTGAGGAATTAAATCAGGATACAGGGTATTTCATGGGGCAAGATAGGCAGGAGAATTAGCAATTTAGTTTGAGATAAGATGGAGTGGAAGGACTGTTGAGAAGCTGAAAAGGGCATAATAGATGGATCATTTTCAAAAAGAAGAAAATACACAGAGTATGAATGATTCCCCAAGGTAGAGCATATAAAATGGATTCTACCTTTCTAACTTGAAAACATTCAACTGGAAATGTTTATGAATGAATGTTGCAACATAACAATGTACATATGAAACACAAAGAAGAGACATATGCTAAATCTCATACCACATGAATCCCACAAATCAGAGCTGCATCACTTTATTATTTCCCTGCCAAGCTGTACAATGGATCGCAGAGCTCGCTACCACACTATTTCCCTCTTCTGAGTTTTCAGACCTCAGACTTTCAGCCTTTTGCAAATGATTGGAATTTACAATAAATAGACATAATTTGTGGGAATATAGATCGATGGGAAGAGGAGGAATCACAACTGAAGATGGAAGACCAAGAGCTCATAATATTTTCGTAAAGGAAGAGCTGCATTACATTATTCCTCTCGAAATTTTCGGAAATCCAATGCAGAGGGAAAACCTGTAGCGTGGATCCTTTAGAATCATTGCTGAAGATGCGACCGTTACAATTTTATTTCTCGCCTCCTGACGTTTCGATTTTCCTTTAGTTCTTCATTCTCTGGTCTTTAATAGAATGCTGATAAAATGAATTTATGCTTTTTCGTGAAGGGAAAATGCGTTTAAATGGGAAAAGGGAAGGGAAATGGAGGCGGGACCCATATGGAAATCGGAATCGCAAATCAGGCGGAAGAGGGATACACAGTGGAGAAATGAAATCGCAATCGGGATCGGAGGAGAGTGGAGAGATATATACAATAAACAGTAATCGCAATTGCAAATCGGGAGGTGGGACGGAACGGAATGGCGAATACAATAGTTTCGATGCGATTGAGGGGGGAAAACCCTTTGTACCAAAATTTCGAGTTAACAAGAAAACGTGCCCTTTATTATATGAATGGGCGGAAGTACTAATGGTGGGACCCAAGGGCCAATCGCAATCGCAAATCGGAAGGGGAAAGCAATTGCAATCGGAACAATCGAGAGGATAGTTGCGATCGGAGGAGGGGATGCGATTCATTGTGGGTCGTCCGATCGACGGGGAAGATCGACGGTTGTGGGTTAATCGGGGGCGAGCCATCGGCGAGAGTCAATCGGAGGTGGGATTTAAAACAATGCGATTGGAACATTGCGATTGGCGGAGGACCGTTGGATTAGATGATGATATCGACGACTCTGGTGTAATTGGGAGTATGTCAATCGGAGGGTGTCAATCGGAGAATATTGCGATTGATCGATCGGAAGGGGCATCATGGGAGCGTCGATTGCGATGGTGCGATTGGAGGTGAGCCGTCCGATCAGACTGGGAGATCAACAGCTGAGGGATGATCGAGGGTTGTTAATCGGAGGTCGCGATCGAAGGGGAATGCGATTGATCACAATCGGAGGAACGGGGGAGGGACTTGCGATTGCGATGATCGGAGTTCTGTGCGATCAATCGCATCGCAAGTGTTTGCGATGGGCTGATTGGAGCTCTTCAAATAGAACACGTGATTGCGATTTACGATTGGGGGGTTTATATAACATAAAGTTTTGAACTTTGCTATAAGGCTTGAAGGCATAAAGGGAAAGTGGTTGCGGCGGGATATTATAATGTGAACTTTTTATTATAAAGTCCTAAGGCATGGAGGGGAAGTGGTTATGTAAATCACATTTTTGTTTTAAGTAATTTATAATGCGAGTTTGTGATTGAAAATGGGAAAAAGGGGTTTTTTAAAGGGAATATAAAAACTTTAAACATAAAGCTAGAAGGAAAACATGGGAAATAGGGGAGGCTTAGGGAATAGAGGGCTTTTACTTCACTTAAGCATAAATTTCAATCCAGAAGTCAGTTTTGAAAGTGTATTATACCGTTGGAAAGCTCTTTCCGATGGATCTGCTTTGAAGATGCTCTGGCACTAAACGTGCTGTGGAAAACTTCTCTGAAGTCAGGGACATCACTTTGTGGAGATAAAAGCTTCTGAATTGTGACTGAAAGGCAAAGTATTACGTTTTCGCCTCAAAACATGGTTTTGAGGTGAAAGTTACATCAAAATAAATAAATGATATCTCTGATCTACCTGGCGCTGTGACTTTACATTTACTGACTTTCCTCATGACTTTGCTGATATTTATTGACATTTGACTCATTAATTTGGCCATGATGAGACCTTAGATACTAATGAGACCCATCCTATGACCTACTGATATGATTTTGAGAATGAAGTGACTAATGACTGAAGACCATAGGGAGGAGAATCAGCAAGTACCTCATGATGGAAAACTGATAAAAATTACTACCATCGATGAATCCATGACCTAGCGGAATGGTGAAATTTTATTTGGTATGAGACACCTAATATGCAAATGCAAAAGAGCAGTTTTGATCACTGATGGTAGTATGACTAGACTAACACTAACATTGGCTCCAATGGGGATGGTAGCTCCTTGGAGGTGCCAAGAACACCGTAGACCAAGTAGCCTTATTCATTGGGCATGGAGTCAAATTACCGAAAACTGACACAATGCATACTGACACTGACTCATGACTAAGACTGAAAAACTAAAATAAACCGAACCATATACATATCATTCAAGTTTTATAGCCTTCACCTCGGGCCCCAAACTTCAATGACTGTGTACTCCAAACTCTGAATATAATATGGTATATACAGTGATGATGACATAAATTCTGATCCTTTGTTTTCAACAATGGTAGTGCTTCAAAATCCTGCCATTTATTGCTCCTCCAGGGAAATTTTGGCCATCCATTTCTGAAAGCAAGAAGGCATTCTGTCCTCTGTATGCTGAAATTCTATATGGTCCTTTCCACAGATTGTCGAACTTTCCATGCTTCCCTTTCTCTTCATTTCTGGCATCCCATTTCAACACTATATCATCCAGCTGAAACTTCTCTGCTTTTTTCTTCTTGTCATAGATCTTTTCAATTTTCTCCTGCAACTGAAAAGCATTCTGTGACACTTCCTCTCTTGTTTGCTGAAGGTGGATCATTTGATTGATCCTTCAATGATTTTCATTGTCCTCGCCGCCAGTTTCTTGCAATAATCTCATAACTAGGACTGTAAGGGATGTCAGAAAGACAGCGTCAGTACCATAAACCAGCTCAAATGGTGACATACCTATTGATCTTTTACTGCTGACTCTGTCTTCCCACAGTGCGTTGATGAGTTTTCGGTGCCAATTTCTTTTGTTTGCCTCTAGCATTTTCTTAATTATATTCACTAGTGATTTGTTAGAGGACTCAGCCAAGCCGTTTCCTTGTGGATAATACGTTGTCGAGTGGCCCAACGCGATGTTGTATTTGTCACAAAAGTCGATCATTTTCTTGGATCTGAACGCTGCTGCATTGTCTGTTACGATTTTACAGGGGTATCCGAAACGAGATAGAATATTCAATTCCAGGAATTGAATGATTACCGCGTCTGTTGCTTGCCTGGATGGGATGGCCTCGATCCATTTATTAAAGTAATCTGTCCCTGTCAATATCCATCGGTGTTGTGCTGAGGACGCGGGATGAATCTCCCCTATAAAATCGAGCCCCCATTGCTGAAAGGGTGCGTTCACTGAAACTGGTTTCAAAGGAAGTGGAAGCAATTTTTTCTTCCCTTGGAAGATTTGGCATTCGTGACATTTCATCACTGTCTTATATAAATCAGAGAATAATGTGGGCCAATAATATCCTGCTCTCAATATCTTGTTGGTTGTAGTCTTCCAAAACAAGTGACCGCCACAGTCGCCTTTATGAAACTCGTGCATTACCTTCTGTGCTTCTTCTTCAACCAAAAAATTAAGCAGCACGCCTCCCGGATCTTTCCAATATAGGGCGTTGTCTAAAATGCAGTATTTTGCGCATTTTAGCTTCAGAGATCTACCTTTACTCTTGGACATGCCCATAGGAGGTGACAACTGCTGAAGGACATAGATGATATCTGAATACCACGGGGACTGTAGAAAAATATCTGTAATTGGAACCAGTAAACCTTCATCTTCCTCTTCTTCCATTGCGGTTACAAGGTTTATATCTAAGGCGTGTAGATTTGATTGGGCCATCAATTTCGCCAATCCTTGGCCTTTGATCAACTTCGTGGGTTTGATCTCCAGATCGTACTCCAACATAACTGCTATCCACTTGCCTCTCCGACCTTCTGGGTCAATTTGCATTAACACATCCTTCACCGCGGTGTTAGGAACATATGCTATAGTATGTGAATGTAGGATGTAGACCCTGAAATCCTTCAGTGCCTTGATGAGAGCCAATGCTTATTTTTCGATAATATTGTATTTCAAAGCAGCGTCTCTAATATTCCTACTAAAGAAGGCAATTGGATTTTCTATCTCGTCTCTCTTTTGCATTAAAACAACGGCCAAGGTGTGCTCAGATGTAAACGAAAATATTATAAAGTCTTGAGTGTAGTCGAGACTGATCAAAACTGGGGCATTGGAAAAAGCAAGATTTACCAGGTTGAATGATTTGATGGCCTCCTCGCTCCATTTAACGGTGTTTTCCTTCTTCAGCATATTAGTCATTTCCCTCAAATGTTCAGCCAGATTGGGTATAAATCGACGTAAGAAGTTCATCTTACCATTGAATGCTTGGATCTCCTTTTTGTTTCGTGGCAGGTCTATGAGTTGAATTGCCTCCACTCTGGCTAGATCGATGCGAATACCATCTTTGGAGATGATATGCCCCAGTAGCTTGCCTTCATCCATGGCAAAAAGACACTTCTTGGGATTGAGAGAAATTCCAAATTTTCTGCATCACTGAAAAACAACTCTCAAATGGTGCAAATGCTCTTCATCTGATCCTGAAAACACTATCAAATCATCTAAATAAACAACCAAAAAAAAATCTTTTTCATTTGCAAAAGCGATGTCCATTGCACGCTGAAAAGTAGCTCCTGCATTCTTCAGTCCAAAAGGCATTTTGGCATACTGGAAGGTTCCCCAGGGTGTTGTGAAGGCAGTTTTATCTTGGTCCTTTTCATGCACCAATATTTGGTTATAGCCTGAGTAGCCATCAAGTAGTGACATCCTGGATGCTCCAACTACTCTCTGCAAAATATGGTCCATTTTCGAAAGTGGATAATTATCCTTCAAGGAGGCCTTATTCAAGTTCCGAAAATCTATACACAACCTTATCTCTCCAGTCTTCTTACGCACCGGGACTAAATTCGAAATCCAATCAGAAAATCTGATAGGAACTATGATTCCCGCTTTGTACAGCCTGTTTACCTCCTTTTCAATTGATGGCAGCAGCTTTGGATTTATTCTTCTCAGCTTCTGTCTGAATGGCTTTTGATCTGGCTTGATAGGAATAGTATGCTGGATTATGTTTTTATCATACACTTTCAAGTCTGAATAATCCCACGCAAATACATCAGAGAATTCGGAAAGCAACTCCACATACTTCTCCTTCGCTTCAGGGGACAATGTCTTTGACAATTTGACAAACTTGGGCTGATCAACTGTCCCGATATTCACCTCTTCAACTCCTTTCTCTGTGGGCACCAAGCTTGGCTTCCTTGCAACATCATCCTGATCAAACAGCTCCTCTAGAGGTATGAGACCTCTAGGAATTACATTATCTTTCAGCTGCAATATGTCCATCTGGTTTGTTTCTATTTCTTGATCATCAACTGCATACTCGCCTTCTATGGGAGTGTCCTTGAATTTTCCATCACCCTGTAAGAATGCATTGATCTCATCATCATCCCAAAATACTTGCCAATACCTTAAATTTTCCGGAACAACGGGCCTATGTTTGACATAGATTTAAAACTTATTGCTGGAGTTCATCAGAATCTTCAGGTTACTTGCAGTAGTGGCAAGAGAATCAGCAATAAGATTCTGCATCCCGGGCACTGCTGTCAAAGTGTACTCTGGGAATGTCTTCAAAACGTCCAGAACTGCATTTCTATATGCCCTCAGTCTTGGATGTTTAGCTTGGTACTCTCCTTTCACCTGCTTGATTATTAACTCAGAGTCACCATACACAGAAATTCTTTTCGCCTTCAACTTCTTTAAGATTTTGAGGCCTGCGATTAGAGCTTCATACTTTGCTTCATTGTTGGAGCAGTCAAAAGCCAACTTATAAGCACATACTCTAACATTTTTGGGGACTCGTTCAGGCTGAAACATAGGACTCCTAACCCATATTCTAATGCCAGCTCCATCCTTACCAACAGCTCCATCAAAATCCATGCTCCACAGGCCTTCTTCTTCTTCTTGTAGATGCTGAAATTTAGTTTCTTCCTTCCTTTCACCTTGGTTGATTTCTGGCTTTTCATTATCCCTTTGCTGCTGGCAGGCAGGAGGCTTAGCAGTATTTGCTGCTTTGTCTTTTTTCTGTTTGAGGACTTCTCTGAAATTTTCTGAAATCTCAGGTATCTCCTCCACTTGTACCAACTGAACGTCTTCATCATTTAAACCACCATCTGAATATAAGACAAAAGACTCTAAATCTGTGTGGACCGTATTGATGGGATGATTTACTGGCTTGTCTTTGCTAGTGATCATGTATTTCATTTTCTTTTCCCTATATAGCTTTCTCAACTGGCCAAATACGGGGATTGTGGCATTAAAGAAATCAAGTTGTATGGTCCCTTTAAGTTTTGCACCCCAAGACCTAGATAAAAGCATCCCAAACCGTGGTGGGACATCAGCAACAACTACATCCATCAAGACATTTTTGGCTGGGATTTGATCTAAAGACACTACTAAATCTTTGATGAGACCGATACAATGGACCCTACTTGAGTTGAAAGAATACAAATCATGGTACTTTCTAGTAACATCAAGGCCTAACTTCTCCATGACAGCTTTGGGCATCAAATTATGTGAGGCCCCGAAGTCCAACATGGCGTTATGCAAGATAAACTCATGCAACCTAAGACTGAGGTAAAAGGGGGGAACTTTATTTTCTTCAGAATCTTGTGTGGCTGGACCAAAAATAAGTTCGGGGTAGTCATCCTCCACATTAACCATATCAGAAAGAGGGTCCATTTGCAAGACTTTAGATACCTGATTTTTATATATACTATTCTTTACCAACTCGGTCAAGGGCACGGACACTTTTAACTTGGAAATTTCACTTTCTAAATTAAAGGAGGGAGCCTTTTCTACCTCTTTAATAGGAAGGTTTTTATTCTCCGTTTTCTCTTTCGTTACGCTCTGCTGGCTTTTTCCATTTGATGTATTAGTATCCATGGGTGCTTTGCTGGATGAAGGATTGGCCGGCTCTTTTCCTTTCTTTTGTGCCTCGTCATTCATTTTGAGTTCTTTTCTCTTTTGAATGGGACTGATTGTGATGTTTCTGTTCCTCAAAGAATACTGCCTTTGCTGGGTTGATAGAGCATTCATATACCCTCTCTGGTAATCATCAGATTCTTCTTCTAACACTACGTCGTTTGCTAGGATGAAATTTTCGTCCCCTCGAATGTCTGGAGTCGCCATTGTGTATTCTTCGTCTTTTGTGAGGAAAATGGGTTCACCATTAGCTGTGAAAAAATGACTGGTTTCAAACAGGGGACTATCGTCATCTGAGTCAGTCCCTTGCACGTAGTTCTACTGTAACGGTGTTTTAATCTGCTGTTGTTGTCCTCTAAAATTTGGATTTCTTATTTGGGTTTCAGGTCTGTCCGAAATCGTTAATCGATCAACCATATTTTCCATTGTACGAATTAGTGTGTCCATTTTGCTATCCGAACGGGATGCTTCTTCTTTCACCACGACTTTCTTTTCAGTTCTGGCTCGAGCTCTTCTAGCCAGCAGATTAGCTTCAACGTTTACTGCTATCTTTTGCATCTCTTCAAGTGACGGTGGATCTCTTTCACGCAGCTGATATGCCATGTCGGCATCAAAACCATCTGGAAAATTTAGCATAGCTGAATCCACCGGAGGTTTGAGGTTAGCCGGAATAGCATTGTATACCGCATTGAATCTAATACAATAGTCTTGCACCGTTTCACCCACATTTCTTTTAATATTCTCATATTCAGACAGAATTTGGTGTGAATTCCTTTTCACTTCCCACCGGTCTAAGAACTGTGTGTAACTCTTGCAAAGTGTGAATAGAGCCTACTGGTAAAGCTCTGAACCACTTTCTCACTTCACCTCCGAAGCTTTGAACAAGCAACCTGGTAGCTACATTCTCTTCTTCTACTTCATGCAAGTCAAAAAAGTCATTCATCTTGTCAACATGCTGCTGGGCTGTAATGCCCTGAGTGGCATCAAAAATAGCAATTTTACTCTGATAATCAACAGGCATATCATTGAGAACCTGAGGCAAAACCAAGGGTGCATATCGGGCAGCCATGACTTTGGGTGGATTTACAACAGGAGTTGCAGGATTCAAGGGAGGTGCTGTTGGAGGAAATGATAACTGGGAGTTGACTGAAGGGGATGTTGATGAATTAGGAGGAGGCAATGCTGCTCCTGATGATTCTGAAGGCTCGGGAATATAAGTTGCAGTGATGGACTGAGGTGAATTCAAAATGTAGTCATCAATGGAAGAATTTTCTCTCTAAACTTCAATATCTACAAGAAACTCCGGATCTAAAACCGTGTCTTCAAGTGCAGTTTCAGACTTATTTCTAAACAAAGAGAGCTCAATACTCTCATCAAAAGAAAACTCTTCTACAAAAAACCACTCACTAGGCCAAGTATGGGACCTGTGAATAGGCATAGGACTTAGCGATCCCTCTTGCCTTCTGACTATTCTTGGGATAAGATTTGGATTTTCAAACACAGGGGGCGGATTTGGGTCAAGATTAGCCCTTGTATATCTTCTTGAAGCCAGTGTGGTCAAATTACTACTATACAATATTTATATCAGCCTAGAAAACTCTGAAATATCATCATCAAGACTTTACAAGAAAAATATTACTGGGGTGATAAATCTTCTATGAAAAATTTTTGTAATAGTTTGTCCCCAGTATGGTCGCCAGAGATGTTAGCACTCGAAATGGACCCCAGGCTGAAAGGGGCAAATCAGGATAACAACTAAACCACGCTTAGCCTTGTAGCTAGCCCTACAAGGACAGGAGAGGGCTCTCTCCGTAGAATAGATGTTCAATGAAACAGGTAATGAAACTGATTTTAGGCTAGGTATATAAATAGGAAGAGGAATTGTAATAAATGACCGAATTTTCAGGGATGTATGGGACAAAAAGGACAGCATGAGCTAAGGAATTAAATCAGGATACAGGGTATTTCATGGGGCAAGATAGGCAGGACAATTAGCAATTTAGTTTGAGATAAAATGGAGTGGAAGGACTGTTGAGAAGCTGAAAAGGGCATAATAGATGGATCCTTTTCAAACAGAAGAAAATACACAGAGTATGAATGATTCCCCAAGGCAAAGCATATAAAATGGATTCTACCTTTCTAACTTGAAAACATTCAACTGGAAATGTTTATGAATGAATGTTGCAACATAACAATGTAAATATGAAACACAAAGAAGAGACATATGCTAAATCTCATACCACATGAATCCCACAAATCAGAGCTGCATCACTTCATTATTTCCCTGCCAAACTGTACAATTGAGCGCAGAGCTCGCTGCCACACTATTCCCCTCTTCTGATTTTTCAGACCTCAGACTTTTCAGCCCTGTGCAAATGATTGGAATCTACAATAAATAGACATAATTTGTGGGAATATAGATCGATGGGAAGAGGAGGAATCACAACTGAAGATGGAAGACCAAGAGCTCATAATATTTTCGTAAAGGAAGAGCTGCGTTACATTATTCCTCTTGAATTTTTTGGATATCCAATGCGGAGGCAAAACCTGTAGCGTGGATCCTTTAGAATCACTGCTGAAGATGCGACCATTAAAATTTTATTTCTCGCCTCCTGACATTTCGATTTTCCTTTAGTTCTTCATTCTCTGGTCTTTAATAGAATGTTGATAAAATGAATTTATGCTTATTCGTGAAGGGAAAATGCGTTTAAATGGGAAAAGGGAAGGGAAATGGAGGCGGGACCAATATGGAAATCGCAATCGCAAATCAGGCGGAAGAGGGATACACAGTGGAGAAATAAAATTGCAATCGGGATCGGAGGAGAGCGGAGAGATATATACAATAAACAGTAATTGCAATTGCAAATCGGGAGGTGGGATGGAGCGAAATGGCGTATACAATAGTTCCGATGCGATTGAGGGGGGAAAACCCTTTGTACCAAAATTTCGAGTTAACAAGAAAACAGGCCCTTTATTATATGAATGGGCGGAAATACTGATGGTGGGACCCAAGGGCCAATCGCAATCACAAATCGGAAGGGGAAATCAATCGCAATCGGAACAATCGGGAGGATAGTTGCGATCGGAGGAGGGGATGCGATTCATTGTGGGCCATCTGATTGACGGGGAAGATCGACGGTTGTGGGTTAATCGGGGGCGAGCCATCGGCGAGAGTCAATCGGAGGTGGGATTTACAACAATGCGATTTGAACATTGCGATTGGCAGAGGACCGTTGGATTAGATGATGAGATCAACGGCTGAGGGATGATCGGGGGTTGTTAATCAGAGGTCACGATCGGAGGGGAATGCGATTGATCGCAATCAGAGGATTGGGGGGAGGGACTTGCGATTGTGATTTGCGATTGGGGGGTTTATATAACATAAAGTTTTGAACTCTGCTATAAGGCTTGAAGGCATGAAGGGGAAGTGGTTATGTAGATCGCATTTTGTTTTAAGTAATTTATAATGCGAGTTTGTGATTGGAAAGGGGAAAAAGGGGTTTTTTAAAGGGAATATCAAAAATTTAAACATAAAGTTAGAAGGAAAACATGGGAAATAGGGGAGGCTTAGGGAATAGAGGGCTTTTACTTCACTTAAGCATAAATTTCAATCCAGAAGTCAGTTTTGAAAGTGTAGTATACCGTTGGAAAGCTCTTTCCGAGCTCTTTCCGATGGATCTACTTTGAAGATGCTCTGGCACTAAACGTGCTGTGGAAAACTTCTCTGAAGGCAGGGACATCACTTTGTGGAGATAACAGCTTCTGAATTGTGACTGAAAGGAAAAGTATTACGTTTTCACCTCAAAACATGGTTTTGAGGTGAAAGTTACATCAAACTAAATAAATGATATCCCTGATCTTCCTGGCGCTGTGAATTTGCATTTACTGACTTTCCTCATGACTTTGCTGATATTTATTGACATTTGACTCATTAATTTGGCCGTGATGAGACCTTAGATACTAATGAGACCCATCCTATGACCTACTGATATGATTTTGAGAATGAAGTGACTAATGACTAAAGACCATAGGGAGGAGAATTAGCGAGTACCTCATGAGGGAAAACTGATAAAAATTACTACCATCGATGAATCCATGACCTAGCGGAATGGTGAAATTTTATTCGGTATGAGACACCTAATATGCAAATACAAAAGAGCAGTTTTGATCACTGATGGCAGTATGACTAGACTGACACTAACAGGCAGTAGAGCTGAATTAGATGAGATTGAATTCGAAGTGGTAGGTTGATCTGTAGCCTGACCATTGGAATATGAAAACGTATTACTGTAATATTTACTTTGTGTCGACACCAAAACATCATTTTTGGGCTTCGTGGTGGATATCAAAAGAACTTGTGAACTATAAGTAGGATCCGTAGCAACCATATGTGTTTCCAGGTTCAGAAAATGATTTTTCAAAACTACAGATGCGGAAGAAGTCTTAAGAAGCTTTGGGACTTCCGAGCGGTGAGGATAATCTCTCATAAAATGATCCTCATTACATATCAAGCAAGGGTAGTGAGGTTTCCAAAAAGAACCGGATGAATCAAATGATTTTTCCTGTGGGGGTGAATTTGATTTCTTCTTGTCTTTCCCCTTCTTCCTATTTCCTGGTTGCTTATCACTTTTTCCTTTGTCATATGACACGATATGGATTTCAGAAGAAGATGCAAGATCAGTTGCAGTAGGTTTTTTATTTGCAACAACAAGTGTAGGACCAGATATTCGACTTGCTGCCAGAGCACTAGCAAAACCAATCACACCATCGTTGGCGTGAATGTCCTGACCAGATGGAGCAGGAGGAACAACAAAATTTTGTCGCGACATGTTTGGAATCTTTTCGTAGAGCATGTGAGACTGAGTGTAAACCAGAACCAAATACTGGGCATGAGCAATGAGTTTCTCTTCAGTGACAACACCGCCATTGGCCACATCCTCGGTGATATATGGCAATAAGGACTTAATAAACCACTCAATTAAAAGCTAATCAGGAAAAAAAAAATTAACCAATCGAAGATGATGACGACACTCATGTATATGATCCCATATATGAGTAGCAATGGTATGTTTAAAGTTGGCCAAAAGTTTCGTTCCAGTTTCATATATGATGGGTAACTGGAAGCGAGTTTAAAAAGTAGTAGTTAAATATGTAAATTTATCAAATGAAGCTCGTGATAATTCAATGTACCACTTCGCATCCGGACCAGTAAGCATTCGCTAGAAAAGGCATAATCTAACAAAATCATCATTTAAGGATTTTGATGAACACCATAAATGATAAATCATGATATGCATAGAGGGGTATTCTCTATAATTTCCATTGAATTTTGGAATGTCTAAGGGTAACTTAAGTGGAATCACCGGCCACCAAGGTAAATAATGAATGGGGTCATTGGTGAGTTGATTTAAATCTGGTAACTCTAGCATTGCAAAAAATGGCAACTTTCAATTAAGGTCAGGTTGAGCATAACCAGGATAAGATGGAATCGTTTGAGCAGTAGGCCTTTGCATACCAAAAAATGGCTTATGTTGTTGGTAACCCAGATAGGGGTAGGATTTCTGACCAGGTCCTAGATAAGCCTAATATTGTGGGAATGATTGTTGTGGTTTCCATGGTATTTGATAAAATGGTTGCCCGCAAGGATAATTTAGACCTGGGTGTGAATAGACAAGGCCAGTAGAAGCCTATGACAAAGGTAAACTATCCTGCAGTTGCGAAATTCCCGATACAAATCGTTTTTGAATACCAGCCTGGGAAGATGAAGTCTGTAGACCTGAAAATTGAGGGTTAATGGTGGAAGGACCCGCTTGTGCAGACTAACCAACAACCATAGAAGAAATGACATGCGCAGTAGGCACATAAGCAACAAGTTAAACTGGTTGATATTGAAACACAACCGTTTGCGATTGAACAAGAAAAGTAGGCTACCATTATCAAACAGGAATTCCAACATATGATGGACCTAAATATGATGAAGTACTTCCATATGGAATGAACATCTATGGCCCCTAAACGTATGGAGTATAGGGATATTGCACATACTGAATTTCATATGATGAGTATCCAACAGATACTGGATAATATGGACAGTAATTGGATGGACCAACCTAATATTGAGGGTTAGGTCATTCAGTAATCATAATATATTAACTGGATATAATTCTAGACGATGACATGGTTGAATTCCATGGACTAGAGGAGACACCAGAGTAGGTTCCATTTAAAGCTTGGTAACCCAGTGACCACCATAAATTTGTTCCTCAGGTGTCATAAAAAACATCAAAGAAGAAGCGATAGTAGATGATGCCGCAGTCATAACAGATGGCATAGTACCAGATGTTGTCTCTGTCTTGGTGAAAAAACCCAGAAAATACTCTAATGAATCT
Organism: Pinus albicaulis; assembly: GCA_034641835.2. Classification (NCBI taxonomy): domain Eukaryota; kingdom Viridiplantae; phylum Streptophyta; class Pinopsida; order Pinales; family Pinaceae; genus Pinus; species Pinus albicaulis. The sequence continues at coordinate 1,072,632,380 of CM076579.1, read as the reverse complement.
ACGAGAACTTGAGAGTTAAAAGGATCAATGGAAGCAGAGTAGGTCAAACGAGGAAAATACTGATATAAATGAAGGCCCAACACAAAAAGAGTGGGATTTGAAGGATTTGTCTCTTCTTGAAGTTCTTCCTCTATCGAAATCAAACTAGGTGGAAGCACTTCACCGTCATGCCCGAAATAAATTTCAGTTGGTAAACTCTCTGGTAAAGAGGAAGACTCGACAGTTATGGATGGTTGAGGATCAAACGGTTGCATCGAAACAACTTCTTGTTGTTTGAATTTTGAATCAATATGTTCTGGATCAACTTCCAATTAAACAAGCTCAGGTTCTAGATTTACTATTTCACTCGATTGAATTTCAGTGTCCTTGGGTAACTGTGAGGGTTTTATCTCAACAGTAGTAGATAAAACAGGATTAGTTGAAACGACTTGAGACTCAGTACTCAAAGGATAATATGTCTCTAGTATATCATATGATGTAGCACCAAGAGTTCTAGAGGTACCGAACTCGGTAGGATGAGCGCGCCTTCATTTACTAGGCATAGCTTCTGAGGGTAATGGAGGTTTATTCGTTATCTTATGCGAACGATGGGGAAGGGGTTGATATTCTTCCATGATTTTTGATTTATTTCTTAAGTAAATAAAACAAAAGACGATGATGCTAGGCAAAGGTTCAAGCTATGAATTGCAATACACGCGATCAACCAAGGACCTCAATATTGTACATACGGGGAAATCTCCCCGAATGATGGGTATTAAAGTCACATCTACGGTTACAAACGGCAAAAAACCAATTCACCTATGGATGGTAAGCAGCCTAAATTTGTCCTCCCAAATATACGTGAAGAATAGTGTTACCCAATCCATATTAGCGTTGTCTAATGTTGTTAATATAGATGTGGCATATTAAAAGACCACTTTAGCTACACTGTCTCCTAACATCGATTATGAGTACTTAAATATCTTTAAATTTGCAATTAGGTGATCCAAATAATACTGCACAAATCCAGATCTAAGCATAAAAGATATTAAGCAGATAAAGTAAAATGTGGCTCCATGCATCCAATAGACAAGACAAGAACAGTGTATTTGAAAGAATTTTTATATTATATTAAAAATGGGGCACCTGAGAAGAAAACAAGAAAGGTGTTTTCCAATTCTCCTCAATGGGATGGGTTCTTGAAATTCCTCAGCGTTTCAGATCTAAAATTCCTCTCTCTTGTTGGTGTAGAAAACCTAGACAAACATAGAACTCAAAGGGAGCTCATAAGGCAAAATGGAGAATGTGACCTAGTATAGATCCAGAGTGATCTAATGCAATGGAGGTGACTAATGAATGGGGAAAAGCCTTCTATTTATAACAAAATATTAGGGCGGTCTAGAACTTGGTGCATGAATAAAATATTATTAATCAAATTCTAGAACCACCCTTTAGGAATATTTTATTATATTTGTTGGAGGGAAAAGGATTTGTGACTTGGGTCAACTCCTTTATTTATAAACAATAAATAAATAGATTATTTATTTATTATTTTAGGGAAATGGTGGGAAGATAATTAAATAAATAATGATTTATTTAATTATTTAAAAAATGATTTAGTCAAATTTAACTAGGAATATTATTTAAATAATGATTTGAATAACTTATTCCTAGGAAATAATTAAATAAAAAATGATTTATTTAATTAATTTCCTTGTTTGGGGTTAAATATGACCAGGAAATATAGACAAATGTAGATTTGTTTGTGTGTGTGCAGGGTTTCCTATTTAGACATAATACATAAAGTGCAGTAGTTGTACTTTGCATCATCTAGACCATGGTGTCACGGATCTTGATCATGCTGAAAGGAGCTCGAACCAAGGTACACCACCCTCTAGACCTGGATTCTGGAGTAAATTTGCTAATGTCGATAGAAGGAGGTTCGCCATAGGTGAGACAATAAGGGATCCCCAACTAAGGCACGATAGAAAATAGTAGAGCGACTAATAGATGGACACTAATGATGATGATGAAATGAGGGATATTGAGTAGCGGATGGATGACTTCCCTTGTTAGAGCATAAGGGGCATGAATGGCTTGGTAGCGACTGGCACAATATCATGGGGGATAGGGGACAAGGGTACTGAAGGTCATAATGTGCAACACGAGGGAGGGAAAAAGCAATGAAGGATGGAGGACTATAGCGAGATCCAATGGGACTCGAGATATACTCCATAGTACAGATAGTAGGCTACATTCCCGGATGCAACCTGGCAGGCGACTTGATGGTCTTTGCTACACGGTAAAAGGTCCAATGGGGGACCACAAAAACATGAGTACGATATGGTATCTCATGACGAGCGTCAACATGGAGCAAGAGGACAGTATGGGCAAGTTGGTGCCCCCAGTACAAGTGTGGTATGGCCAGAAATGCGGTTGGGAGGTGAAAGACCCTTCTTGGAAAAAATGTGTCCTGGTGAAGTGTCGAGTAAGCGAAAAGTAACGAGGTACCCGAGAGCTCATGGAACGGGCCGAGTCACACTTTTTGGGGTACGATTTTGCGACCTAGGTAGCGGTACCAGGCATAAAATGGCGACTGTCCCGAGTAATGCGGAAAAGTGCGACTTTGTTAGAGAAAGGGGGTTTCGGTGTTGTTTTGGCTAAGTTGCGGGATTTGTATGGTTGAGGGGCATAAGTGCCCCCAAGCATGTTGTGATCATGCCAAAATGTATTAAGGGGAATCTAAACACATTTTAATGATGTGGTGCACCATTTGTTTTCGTTATGGTTATGCAGTATGAGAAAGGAAATGGAGGATTACCAATCTCTTTTAGTACTGCATATATGAATCAAATGGAATTTAAGTTTTTGGGTTGGCATACTTGGTGTCACTATCCCAAAGAGAGGATTTGGAGATAATGAACTGATGCTCTCCTAGAAAACCTATAGGTTGGTCAAAAAAAATGTCTAAGAGAATGGGTTGTTGATGTAAAATGAGGGAACGATAAGGGGTATCATCTCGAGAGTGATCTGAAGTGGTATGGGACTCTAGAGGTTCTTCTAAATGTGGAAGGAGAATGGTACTAGAGTCGACGTGACTAGATACACTAGGAGAGTTGTGGAGAATTATTTCTCCTGGCCTCTCAAATATGGGTGCCCCCTTACCCAAACATTGGGTTGCAATGTAATGGCCACAAGGTGTATGTGGTTCGAATGCATGGTTCCGATGTAAGGGGGAATAGAGAAAGTCAGGGGAGATGATTCCTTCCATAATGTCATCATTGTGATAGGAGATGGGGTGACTGGTGGAAGAAAGACCACCGGACGCGGTGAAGCTACCTGACTCATCATCATGAGAAGAGAGGTTCACATGCGTATCGTCACAAGGGGTGACAGAAGAGTAAGCAGATAAAGGATCTACCAATCGTGAGCCCAGGATGATCGCTGAAGGAAGGTCAAACGAAAGAACAGGGAGGATTCAGAGGGAATGTTCCCCGAGGGTCTCATGGATGATGATAGGTAGTGAATGGTGGATGAAGGCTCCGTCATCTCGAAATCAGAAGGGGGAATGTCAATGGGAGAAGTCATGTCTGGTAGTTCTGCCGAAGCAAAACGTGCAAATAGGGGAGAGGTGGACTCGTTGTGTTTGGCCTCGAATTGGCAGACCACGACTAGAGAGGTGCGAAATTCCTTGAGGCGGGGACAAAGGTGGGTGTAATGTCCATGGAGATCACACAAAGCACAGGGGTGGTTGGTGTGAATAGTCTTGGGGTTCTTGGCCGCGGTCGCGGAAGGAACAGAGGCTCCCGAGACTAGGGACTTAGGGAACGCGAAATTAACCACGAGCTTGAGATGAGGCAATTCAGGACAGGTATGGGTGGCGTGACCGACAACATCACACAAATCACACTGGATGGTATGCTTTGGAGGCCGAGGAGGGGCAGGGTTTGTCGAGGAAACCTTGTCCTTTGATGCCCCCTTGCGAACTTTGCCCTTCTTACTCGAAGCGGTCGCAACAGGAGGTGGTTCCTGTTGAGGTGACTGAGGCACTGGTGTAGTGAGAGAAGTGATGGGGACTGGTTGAACTGAGGTCAAATCAAGATAATGTTTGGGTTGACTTGGTAGGGTTGCGGCTGGAGGATCAAGGTACCAGACGGGAATCCCAAGTGTCAGGTTAGGAAGAGAGAGGGTGGCCATGATAGGTACTGTGTACACTCCTGGTGGGGGAGCTAGGAACGGTATCTGACCAGAGGGGTAATGGCCAGGTAGGACGGCTCCTAAATGGCTAAGGCTTGGAGTAACCGTTCCAGGAGGGTAAAGAGGCTCATGAGTACTAGCTGGATGGGAAGGTCCAGGCAGAAGAGGTTCGGGCAGCTGAGGCGAAGGGTTAGGAGCGGGTTGCTGCAGGCGAGGTTGAGGTTGCTGACTAGCTGAAGCGGGTTGTTTAAGGTCAGCCCGAGATGATTGCATCATGCAGACATTCGCTAAGCTGGGATCAGAGAATGGAGGAGGAGGAAGACCAAGGAAGGTTCCAAGCAAGGAGGAGTCTTTTTAGACGCCGGGGGAAACACTGGTCAAAGAATCAACGATTTGGTTATTGGTTATAGAAGAGATGGTTGACTCCAGGGAGGTCTGAGATGTTGGCTCATGATACGTCAACCGGTCGATGGTGACTATCTTTCCATTATGAGGGAAAAACATCTTGCAGTGGACCGCGGATGGGACAACAGACATGGAATAGGTGTAGCTACGCCCCAAAAGAATGTTATAATCAAGAGGGGCGTCGATGACGTCAATGTCAACGCAAATAGTCTTGCCCACAATAGTGATAGGACAATTACATAATAGGCCAATGGGTTGGGAGGCATGGCCGTCCCATGCATGAAGGGTGATTGTGGAAGGGGCCAGCTCAAGAGATTCAAGTTGTTTCCAAACCGAAGTAGACATCACATAGGTGGATGCCCCCTCATTAATAATACACATAGAAACGTGAGTGTTCCAGATTTTGACTGGGATTTGGAAAGCTACGGAAGCAGGAAGGGGAGGAGGTTCCGATTGACGGGCGTCGAAAACAATCAATTGGTCATCAGCAGGATCTACAGCGCCCATGGCAGATAGTAGAGCCTTCTTTTGAGAAGGACATGACTGGAGGAGTTCCAGTGTTGAAATGGCAGCAGGAGACTGCGCCAAATCATCTACTATGCTATACGAATGAGCAACTCGACCAACAACAACATTTCAGCGTAATGGGCCCTTAGGAATCTTGGTATGAACCTCAAATTTGGGCTGAGGGATATGCAAGGGACCATTAGATGTCGAAAGAGGCTCTGTAGAACCTGAAGAAGGTGACTCGGGGATAGACGGAGCAGGAGGCTTGGGGTACTGACAAGACCGGGTTTGAAGGTTAAGGTCAACGGTTACAGGTTGATCAGAGTTCATCATGAGGATCTGGTAATCAGAGGTACGAGATGGAGGAGGTTGAGTATTTACCGGTCCGTGAGGTGGTTGGTTAGCCACAAATCCCTGCTGTGCATCCACCTGCGCTTGAGGGGGCGGTATTTGCCTGTGCGGGGGGTTGAGCACCAAGCTGTGGAGACGGATAATAAGGGGGTTGGGAAACGGTGTGGTAAGTAGGAGGTTGGGCCAAAAGGGGGGGCATGCCATATCCTAGAGACATGCTACTGGGAGGGGAAAAAGTGCGGGAGGTGCTGCCTCCCCCCCAGGAAAACCATAACCCATGGGAGGTTGGGCGTATGTATGAGAGATAGCTCCAACGTTACCGTTGGCGGCATGAGGTTCCCCCGGTGCATTGGCATCACCAGGTCTGGGGAGATCAGGTAGAACAGTATAAACATAACCCGTCTGAGCATAGATCAGGTCATATTTTAATGCCATTTGGAGGGTAGCTTCTTTGGTTTGAGGAAAATGCGATGTGACATCGTTCCCGATAGGGGTCAAGAGAGATCTAAGGAACCAGTCCATGTAGACACGGTCTTCGAAGGTAGGAGATTGACATAGGCTCTTTCTTCTCCGCCATTCCTGGACATGATCGGATAGGCGGGTCGCAGATGATTGACGAAAAGAAGTCAAAAGTTCGATACCAGTGTCATAACGAAGGGGAAGCTGGAAGTAAGATAAAAAAGCTTGGGCAAGAGTCGCAAAGGTGGTATGAGAGGAAGTGGGCTGATCAACATACCACTTAGAAGCTTCGCCTGTAAGCGTGCGTTGGAACAATCTAAGATGGATGGAATCATCAATAATGGAATGGGATGAACACCACATGTGGAAAGATCGGATATGGTTGGAGGGATCTTCTCCAGCAAGGCCTTCAAACTTGGGAATGTCGGAGGGGAGCTTGGTTGGCATAGCAGGCCAACTAACATCGTGGAGGACAGGATCATTGATCAACTGATTGAAATCGGGGATACTGAGGCATGCCATGAAGGGGAGCAAGGGAGCAGTCGAGGTAGTTCCTGTGGCGGGTCCGCTAGTAACAGTCCCAACATTAGGGTCAGGGTTGCCACTAGCGTTAGGCCCTGGACCAAACATGGTGAAGGTAACTGGGGGAGAACCAGAAGTAGGGGGAGAAACCAAAGAATCAGAAGATGGGTGAGAGAGCGGACTTGGGGGAAGAATAACTCGACGACGACGGGAAGGAGCAAGTCGACCAACCGGAAACTAAGGGTGAAGGCTAAGAAGTCTCCGGGATAAACGCCTTGGAGGCACAATGATGACAGGAAGAAGAAAAACCGACAAAGGCAGGGCGGTGCAAGATCAAGTGAGGTCAATGTCGAAACAAGGGCAGAGAGGTGCAGTGTCAATTGATTTTAAAGTCTTTTCCGGGCAGTGTGCTTGGGCTATTCTTACAGCAGGAGTACGTTAATGACATGCGATCAGGCACCCAATTGTTTTAAACCCGGACGTTTTGCAGAGTAAAGAAAAAGTGTGTTTATTAATGACGAAAATAAATCTACGATAAATAAGAGTAGGAAAAGAACGGAAAATTACTTTTAACAATGCACCAATCTAACCCAAGAATGCAGGTCTCTCAAAACTAGTCTATAAGAGGGAAAAAATCTAAGAAAAGCACGCTAAAAAGAGGCCAATAGATCTAAAGTCGGGAGGGACAGGGATCTATAGGAGAAAGCTGCTGAAAAGAGGTGCAGAGAACAGCAAAGAGGCAGAGGCAAGGTTGCTGCTAAAAAAGGAGGGGATCAGCTAACAGTAGAGGGGACAAGGAGGCGGCCCTAGAAAAGAACCCAAACAAATCTATATGAGGTGATTTGAAAGGGATAAGAGCTGATCTAAAGGGATCTGAAAATGAGGTATCAGATCTGAAAGAAATAAGGCTGAAACTCTGGAAATTCAGACGTCTGAAACAAAAAAAAACTCTCCCACAGAAAGTGGAGGGTACTAGAGCCGTAAGGGGCAAGATTCCCACTTATTTGAGTGAAACAGATCAGAAACAGGTCTAAACAGGCAGAGACAGAGGCTGGAAAACCCTGACAGAAGCTTTAGACAAACCCAGAAAAAGTGCTGGAAAATTGCAGAAAAAAGTGTAGGTCGCAGGTTCTGACCTGTTTTTAGTCCAGGTCACAGGTTTGGGGCAGAAAAGTGCGACCTCAAGGCCAGGTCACAGTTTTTGGGCCGATAAGTGCGGCCTGCAAATCCGGGTCTCGCGACGGCAGATTTCAGAAAAAAAATTGTCATCTCAGTTGCGGCTGATGTCTGTCACCTGCGCAATAAGGCCAGAAACACACGGAAGTTAAAAATTTGAATGTTTGAGGGTTTTAGAGGTGAAAAGCACCATAAAAATAGGAAAAAACGAAGGCGAGAAAACCTAAATTAAGAAGCAGTTGGATATGTGGGAATCTCTACTGGTAATTAAACGGTTGCAAAAAGCTCGTGTGGAGTCGCCAATTGTTAGTATGAATATTTCGTCATAAAAGACCACTTTAGCTACGCATAAAAAATAGCCCTAACATCGATTATGGCTGCCAAATATCTTTAAATCTGCAATTAGGTGATCCAAATAATGCTGCACAAATCCAGATCTAAGCATAAAAGACATTAAGCAAATAAAGTAAAATGTGGCTCCATGCATCCAATAGACAAGACAAGAACAATGTATTTGAAAGAATGTTTATATTATATTAAAAGGGGGCACCTGAGAGGAAAAAAAGAAAGGTGTTTTTCGGTTCTCCTCAATGGGATGGGTTCTTGAAAGTCCTCAGCGCTTCAGATCTAAAATTTCTCTCTCTTGTTGTTGTAGAAAACCCAAACAAACATAGAACTCAATGGGAGCTCACAAGGCAAAAATGGAGAATGTGACCTAGTATAGATCCAGAATGATCTAATGCAATGGAGGTGACTAATGAATGGGGAAAACCCTTCTATTTATAACAAAATATTAGGGTTATCTAGAACTTGGTGCATGAATAAAATATTATTAATCAAATTCTAGAACCACCCTATAGGAATATTTTATTATATTTATTGGAGGGAAAAAGATTTTTGACTTGGGTCAATTCCTTTATTTATAAACAATAAATAAATAAATGATTTATTTATTATTTTATGGAAATGGTGGGAATATAATTAAATAAATAATGATTTATTTAATTATTTAAAAATGATTTAGTCAAATTTAACTAGGAATATTATTTAAATGATGATTTAAATAACTTATTCCTAGAAAATAATCAAATAAATAATGATTTATTTAATTAATTTCCTTGTTTTGGGTTAAATATGACCAAGAAATATAAACAAATGTAGATTTGTTTATTATTCCCTTTTGGGGTTTCCTATTTAGACCATAAACAACTTAATAAAGGTGTTTTACTAAGTTATTTCACATAGTGAAAGCAATTTTACTTAGGGTAGAATTGGTCTTACATGGTGTACTTGGTTTCATCTAATGGTAAAAGGTTAGATGATAGAAAAATGTTGTAACAAATGTGAAACCGCATACTGAGAGCATCCCATTATACTTTTTGTACTAGAACATTGCCCGATATACGCGAAAGTAGATGGATGAGCTCCGATATATTTATGTACGTGGAATGAGGTATCACACTCTGAATGTATCGTAGACAATTAATGACAACTGTTATGTTTAATGACGCCGGAACATGTCTTCTAACCTAGACCTCTAAATGTTATCATTAATGTTACAATGCTTCCTTAGATCAATTCAGATAAATTTTATATTGATCTTGATTATCAGTTTGTCTTTCAGGTTCACCGCAAGATGTATTGAACATTCCTAGAATGAAATTAAAATGATAAGCATTCGTTTCGAATTGATTTTCGACAATGAAAAACTAAATACTAGGGATAGAGCAATTAGATTGTATGCAATCAATAATGAGCACATATAAATGAAAAATTTCCCTAAACTATTCCTTAAGCAACACTCACAATCCCTATATAAAAATTCATGTTTTTCTTTTCATTTTCCTTTAAGTTTAGATGAACGAAAAAGAAACTAATGCACAAACAATCACTCAAAACTTTCAAGAGAGACAAAGACTGAAACAACAATTCCTCTTTTCGAAAACAATGAATTGATCAAATGTAAAATTTAACTTTGGAACTATTCAACAATGATAAACAAAACACAAATAAACATTGATCAAACAAATGCAAAGTGAGGTAAGAAGAGTAAAGGAAAATTTGTCTCTAGAGGCAATCAATCACTCAAAACTTCAGCAAGAAAACACTGACATGAATTGGAAAAAGACAAAACAGATAGTTTTTGGTTGGTCACAAGGGAAACACACCCCTAAGTGGGAGACGGTGTGTTATAGAGCACTATCCCTAAGCCAACAATGTTACGCAGAGCACTGTGTCAAGACCAACAGTGCATTGGTCCCAGAGGACTCTCTGAAAAAGCAAGAAATCACACTACTTTTGCTAAGACACATTTAAATGACTGAAAATAAGTAGGTAAAGTCTACTAAATGTTGATGGACAAGGACAAAACCACTAGGGGTGATCCATCGATACCCAGTATGGTCACAAATTTGTTTCACGGAAATACAAGCATACGGATAATTATGCTTTCCCTAAGTGTGGTGGTGCACTTAGAACAATAGAAAGAAATATATCTGGCCTTTTCCTTAAAGTGAATAGATAAAGGGAGATAACCATACTTGTAATGTGTTCACTTTCCCCCACCTCCCTCCGTCGCTTTCATCACTCTCAATCCAACTTAACTCGCTTGATTTATACCTGCCATGGAAAACAGAAGACAAAAAACAACATAAAGGCAATACGATCTATTCAAGTTAAACAAATTGAATAGATTAAATTCATAAATACACATATGACATCATTAACACATGCGTTAGGAAAGGAACAAATGTCTTTATTTTGAAGTAGAAGGAAGAGTACAACCAGTTGATCAATTCATTGTCACTCATTCAGCTTGAGTCCCATCCTCATCACATCCAGCATCAACAATCCAGCAGCATCATAGTACATGCACAATACCTTCAAAAGTTTATATCTCATCAACATAACTCTACTTCACAGAAATTCTTGCTCCCTGGTGGACTATGTTGAGTGCTCATTTTATAAGTAGATGAAGGTATTTTGAAATAAATGAATCATTGAATGGATTTCCTAAAAATGGATGAAGGGGTTTCCTTGTTCATGGGAATAGGAGGATAATAGGTTTAATGACTTCATTGGTTCCAAATTCGAGGCTATTAGATGAGGTGAAAGCTGGAACAACTTCTAGAAGTCACTAGAGGTCGGGAAGATTCCCAAAATCCAATGAACAATTCTCTCTCAGTCGACTACCGCACTCTAAAGTGGACCTAGATCCTCTGCAACGCAGTCTGGCATGGGAGTAGATTCTCAGCAAAGAATTTACAGCTGTCTAGGGGTGCGTTGATGGCTCAATGAGGCACTTCAACTGGTATCTAAGAAGTGAAACTTTCATGAAGGAATACCACCAATGTGATGATTTGTTTAGGGCATGTCGCAACCAATTTAGAGTATGATAGACCCTAATGAATATTGATTTGTGTTTTGGGATGATGCCCAAATCAACCTATAACAAGAATTATATGTATATATTACTAGAAAGCAATCATTTATAAATATCACTTTTGTTATATTTACTTTTCATATATCAATATAAAAATTAAATGTTTTATTGTCATGTTTCATTTTTAGGAATATTATGAAAATATCAAAGGATGAACGAGTTGATATCAGAAATATTCCAGTAGGAATGTCCAAAAAGGTGTACAAGGAGATGGTCAAAGAAATGGACATAATTGCATCGCACGAGGAGCCATATCAACAAAAACGTGCTTCAAATGTAATATGTAATCATTGAATTTTTCAGTTAGGTACAATAAATAAACAATTTAGCATTAAATATTAATTTTCAAGTATTTTCTTGCAGAAAAGAAAAGAAAATGGGACCCATTCAACACATAAAATAGGACGACAAGGAAGAAAATGGTTTATATCTATGTTTGTGAGTATCTGTTACTTCCTTATAAAACTTAACTAGATTTCATTTTTGTATATTTTTAAATTGCTTTACAACAATCATCATTGAATGTCTTCAAACAGGTGCTAACATACAAAGAAGAATCATCAAAAGAATTGATTGACAATGGGTTAAATATGGGTTGTCAGTATATGTTGGCATATCATAAATTAATTGTGGAATTTGTAAGCATCTATCTTATTTTACTTAGCTCTGTATATAATTAATAGAACAAAACAATCTTTTATATTGAATCTATTATTTATTATGGGTTATAAAACTTGCAGGAAACAAAGTATGGAACTACGCCAAAAAATGAATTGTTGAAAGATGGCATGAAATTTGGTTTTGAAAGAATGTGTATAGTTCATGAGTCAATTATTTCTATGGTACATTTATTTTCTATTTACATTGATGTATATTATTTAATATTTCAATTTTCATTATTCTCACCAATGTATTTAATATTGCGTTCTCCATTGTCGTTGTGAAATGTGACACCACTAACTAAATATATGGCTGATTACATATTATAATGAAGAGATGCGAAATATGATTATATGATATAACAAATTAATCCAAACATCACATTCTAATGCACTAATAAAAATTTAATTGATATAAATATTATTCTAAGATATGTGTCGACTTTTGATGAATAATGAATTTTTTAAAATCACAATAATTGCACTGTTAGAGGTTGATGTTTCTAAGAAATACAAAATGAACACTGGTGTGTGTTAGTTAGTGCGCACCAATGTGTTTGTATGATAATGCGCATTGGTGTGTTTCTATGACCTATGGGCACACACAAATACCAATACCAATTAGAACGCCCAGTGCGCTTTATCGACGACTACCACCCAGGAAGTATGATAGGCGTTGCATGCACCGGTATGGTTTGTCTTTAATGCGCCGGTGTGTTTCTATAAGTTAACAGCCCAGTGCATTTTAGCACCTAAACGGCCCAGTGCAAATTTACACCTTTACGGCCTGGTGCATGCACCTTCCATCGGTCCGGTGCATCTTGTTGGCTGACATGCACCAGGACATTGCTAAACACCCCGAGGCATCTGAAATTTGTTTTCCATCCCAGTACTTGGTATGTTTATAGTACCGATGCAGTCACACCTGATGCACGCACTGATGAGAAAAACATCTGTAACAACCTCCGACCGCCTAGATTTTTTAATTGTCGTGAAATTTTGTTAGAAGCTCCATCAAAACCTTCGTTACCGAAAATAGATGTTGTAGCAAATGTTTTCCTGACAGTTTTGGCCAATTTTATAACACTAAAAACCTCCTTTATAACCTCTGCTAGAGAGTCTTTTCCTTGCAGTGCTCATAGGTAATTCAGAAGGCTCACCAAGAATTTCAAGTAGCCAGGCAAGCACATTGGAACATACACTTAATAGAGTAGCCACCTTGACCACCACTTTGAATTGGCCTACTTATTTAGCATCAACTCGTGATCGTATTAGAACAAAAGATATGCTTATTTACACCTTAGCCTCTAGGAAAGTTGGAAATCCAAGAGAAAAGCTTGCATTGGATCAAAATATTGAACAAGAAAGGGAATTTCAAGCCCAGTTGATGCAGTAGGAGCACCAATGGCTCAAATGGGGGATGAAATCTGAGATGGAAGTAACTAATGCTTCAAAAAAATTATAAGGGAATATCAATCAAGTGCAGCAGCTGGAATAGGGATCAACTCTTGACCAAAGGATATTAAAAGAGAACTCATTGGAACAGAAATTTCAATATCTTGCATAACTTAAAGAACTAGATGCGCAAGCGAGGATAGAAGTGCAAGAATGGTAAATATTTGATGAGAATATTCAATTTCTTTCCCTTGTTATATATCAAACTACTTTCCCTAGCATGTTTCCACCACCACCTATTTAGTCTTCACCTCCAAAACCACCACAACCCACCCATCCAATATTTGAACCTAGTGTTTCAACATGTGTTGTGACTTCAGAACAACAATCTCATGAAGTTGAAGTTGATCAAGCAACACGGTTCGACAGAGTCAACTCATGAAGTATCGACCGAGCATCCATAAGTACCTATCAAATAGATACAAGTTCCATGAAAAGTTCTGAATTTATTTTATCTTTTATTTTCTCGTCTTATATTGTAATCAATTTTGTATCAAATTTTGAAATATATTCAGAAGCTCTAAAAGAGCGACCAAGTGAACATATATTTGTATACTTTTGTGATAATTTTTCATAAAAACGTTTTGTATCACTCCAAATCTCCCCTTCTTCAAGATGAACTTAGGATTTGAGGGTGGGGGAGATGTTGGAGGGACTAGTCGACTTAGTTAACTAGCCAAGTCAAGTCAAAAAATCACATTGCAAGTTAGTCGACAACCTTATTGAGTCAACGACCAAGTCAGATTAAGCTAAGTTTGGTTAGATAGTTAAACTGTCATAATTGTCTCGACATGGCATACATATCCATGAATGTATCAATGTATCAATTCTAATTGGATTTAAGAGATATATAATACAAGTGTGCTTCTGTTGGTTCTCCACTACTTGTGTCTCTTCTCTTCTTTATTTAATTACATGCTTTGTCATATGAATTCTTGATGTCCTTACGACTAGTAACCATACATTATTTTCCATAGATTACAACATGGGTACCCAAGAAATTTTGGGAAGAGAGAACTTGCATATTTTGCAATAAGGGTGTGGTGGATATGGAATGACACTTTGTCATGGAATGTGCAACATGCAAAAATATTTGCATTCTGTATGAAAAAAATTTAAAGTTCGACAACATGCACCATATGTTTGACGAGGATAAGATCAACCAAATTGATAGCCTTCTAGTCAAAAACCATAATAGAAAATATAATGATCCTTATAGCACAAAAAAAAAAATTAAGAAGTTATTTTTTATTCCAAATAACGAAAATTGATTGTCCTATTCAAGCATTATCTATAGATAAAGATTTATGTTTGAGTTATTAATCGTCTACCACACTTATACACACTTATACAGATTAAAAGTTTTCTTTAAAAAACATCATTATTTACCTCTATAATAATTACTGATACTTTTATCTTTTATAGAATTTCTCTCTTAACCTTTAATTTGGCTTTATCCCTCTTTTCATATTCAATGTATAAACTTATGTAAACATAAATCATATACATATACACATAATTAAACATCTAGACATTCCTTTTGTATTTCTTTATTAGCTTGAATCTCTTGCTAGAGACCCCTTTTGTTTTTAGTTATAATTAATACTTGTAATCATCAAAATGTTATGTTATCATTTCGGTTCTAATTCAAAACTCATATTTGAATTATTAACAACAAAGGAGCTTAGTTCAATATACAATGTTGTGTATGTATACCTATGTAGAAAAATATTAGTCGTGATTTGTTCTAACATTTCCACCATACTCTAGCCTTCGTTATATATATGTAATTCCAATAATATGTCAACATAGCTTATTTGTTCTTTTGCACTCCAAGGTTAACATATGTTTGAATTATTCTACATATTCTATTTCAAATGTGGGACTATTTGATCTTAGCTTATAAATTTGAATTTTCAAAAAGGTTCTGGATTGTTCTGCTATGAATGGGAAGGTTTCTTCCATTTGCCACGTATTCGAATTTTGTACTGACTCATTTAACGACTTGGATCACTCATAGCCAAATCAATAGTTAGTTGTGCTCAGGGTTTTCGGTGTGATTTTAATGACCTTTCGATTTTATTCTCATCCACTCACTTTTACTCGTAGTCTTCTCCTGGTCATGCAACTTTCCATGGCTAGGGTTTCGTCCTGGTCATGCAACTTTCCATGGCTAGGGTTTCGTTGGATTTGCAATGGCATATGCCATCTCCTTCGTAAAACTATAAAAAGTGTATGTTAATAATTTCTCCTGAGCGCATAACTTACACTTGTCGTGCATTAGCAGTTGACCTTGCAATTTGTCAAATGGAATGGTTTAATGGTCCATTTAATTCAAAAGCTCAATCAAATTTCCTTTAAAAAGTTTTGCATCGAGTTATAATTTCAATTCTTTTGATCTCATACGGAACATTTTAGTGTGTACTAATATTTCTTTTCTCGTGGCTACAAAATAGTTGTTCGAGGTCTTGTTGTAAATCATACAGGTCGACTCAAGGAGCGAAATAACGTATTGACAATCCAATAGGTAAATACTATTAATTCAACCAAAATAATCCCTATCACCTTCTGAGTATTGATTTGTTGTGGCCACTTTCTTATATTTGTTTTCCTTTACTCTTTTTGAAGAGAAATAGATTGTAAATGTAATTTAGACTATCATAAGTAGAAATAGGGTTTTGACCTTTTTCGAAAGGAAATAGTTTGATTTCTGCATTATAAGCCACACAACCATACACCAAAATATTTTCTCTGCTATTAGAGTTTGTCAAGGGGCTTTTCCTCTTTCCTTGGCATAGGGTTTCTAAACAATAAAGGGTTTTTTTATCGGTGCATAACTAGTGTGTGTTCCTCCTTCTCCATTCATTATTTACGATGATGATATGATTTGGTACTTGGGTTTATGTTTATATTTATTTCCAAATATTTTACAATCACTATACATATATTTGAGAAGTTTATGGACGAGTTTCCTTTCTACTATCAAACCCTAAGGTCTCTGGTTTTTGACCAAGGGTTATTTTTCTTTTCCTTAATAATTTGTAAATTAATTCCTAATGGGAAACCATAGGATTTCACTTTAATATTTTCGCATAATTTATTTTTCAAAGAATTATTCTGTCTTTGAGGAACATCGCTGGTTCGTATTTTTCTTTAGGATTTCACATCTCCAATTCAGTTTCTTTCACATTTTTATAGAATCCTTCCTTGACTCCTTTTCATGTTTCTTGTTATAGATTCTTATCTATTGATTTTCCTTTTTGTTGGATGGGAGTCTGGAGTAGTCGAGAACCATGCAAGCTAAATACTTTACTTTACTTACTGTTACCAAATTTCTAAATAGTTTACTTTCTAAATACTTTACTTTACCTAGTGTTACCAAATTTCTATTATTAATTTTCATATAATAATCACAATATTAGCTACCGAAATGTTGATTATGTTTATTTTTCAGGTATTTTCTTATTCACTTTTACCACATCAAGACTTTGGACAACTCCCGGAGCTAGTTTCTAGAATTTTTCATTTATTAGCTTACAGTTTCATTTTGTTTCCTCTTCCAGGTTGGAATTACTTCACAACTTTTCTGGGTTCTCATGTATATGGAAAATTTCGTTTTATGAACACAAAATATTTTGACTTATAGGTTTTTCTGGTTATTATATCTTGATATCAACAAACCTTGGGAATTAAAAATTCCCTCACCTTTTTTTTTTTAAAGACGAACATTGATGCCGCATTAGGACTAGCATGGTTATATGTAAATATTTTCAAAGACAAACATATTTATGTATAGATTTATATATGTTTTAAAAAGATTTGTTAGAGTGAAAATACCATGCCTATGGATTTTTATTTATATGAGTTTTATAAAATCATTCTTTGTCTTCTATACAATTTAGATTCGCATCAACGTACTATATATATATATATAAAAAGTGTCTTTATTACTCCATACCTATGAACGTACTATATATATATATCTAAAGTGTCTTTATTACTCCATACCTATGACTATATTTGTGTTTGATACCTCGTAGTTTACGACTAGGATCTTTCTCGCTCGTTAAGTCATAATCCTAGCTAACAAGCATTTCTAAATTGTATTGCTCTATAATTCTAGTTGTAGAAACATATCATTCCTGTAGATACGTATTATTTGTACTTACCTATACAATGAAATCACTATATAGTTTATTTACAAGTAACTACATAAAATATACTTCCTTTGTGCCTATATAAATTTTCCTTTCTGATTTCTCTCTACATTTCCATATTATTGATATTACAGATATAACTTTTATAACATATATATGTATATCCGTAAATATATTAGCTATTGCTTTCACTTGTGCACACGTTGAGTACATATATACAATATTTCTACCTAACCCTAAAGTAATTAAATAATTATTATTCGACTAGTTAAAGATATAATGCTTTTTCTTTCGAATTTTGTTTTATTTTTATATAAGAAATTTTATTATCTGTCACGGTAATAAACTATAAGCTTTATCATTGGCCAACGTTCTTTTTATAACTATGCCTTTTCACACCGTTCTCTATTGTAGCTTAACATACCATAAACTTGAGTACTTCTACTATCAATACTTCAATCAACAAAATCTAATTGTATATTTATAAAGTATATTCTCGACTTCATTCCAATCTTCTTTACTTTGACAATGAAGACACACTATAACCATTTTTATTTTATTTTTTATAAAAATATATGTTTAATTCTAGTTGTGTTTTCAACTAGAACAACTAGAATGAAATGAACAATTTGCATGAAAATATAAAGAGAATAGAGTTAGAAACACCGACTTGTAAAATTTATTCCGAGAAACTAAAAGCTAAGTACTTGGCTCCTCCCAACATTAACACAACCTATACTGGTCTCCTCGAGCAATTAGGCCTTCAACTCTTTGTATTTTTATTTATGCTTCTTTTCAGTCTCTCACATTCTCCTCTTAGGAAATATTCTGAGACAAAATCCAAAAATTCCAGAGATATTATCCATCTACCACTCTTCAGGTGGTTATTAACTATGTCCACCTCACCAGCAAATGGAAGGTAGTTAACTGCTCATTTATGAGCTCTTGTTTCCCACTTCTGGTGACAGTTCTCTGTCTTTTAGGAAACATTTATTTGACTAATATAATAATTTTAGAATTAAATCCAATCACAGAAATTAGATGCTTGGGAATTGCTGATGGATAAAATCATTTCTAAAATAAATTGCAACGTTTTTTCCTCTTTAGACCATATTTACTTCAACTATAAGTTTCAATTTTTTTTATTTTTTTTTATTCATAAAATAAGGCATAAATACAACTTTGTAAACAACAATTATACATTAGTTATTACTAGTAAAAATAATGATAATTAAATATCTATCCTTCTCTTAATGTAGCATACTAAATCATAATTAAACTTATACACATGTAATTACAATGGCATCCTTAAGTTGAGGGATGTCACATCCTCCCCTGCTTAAATTTGACATCATCCTAGTGTCCCAATCAGTGCTTTCTTTTGGAATTCATTTCAAAATCTAAACCATAGAAGGATAATATTCCTTAAAAGAATCCTCCAATTCCCAGGTTGATTCTTCTAGTGTGAAATGTTTCGTTAAACCTTAAACTACAATACTTCTCTATTTCAGAGTGTAACAACCCTCCAGTCTAGAATACACAGTGGTTTTTCTAGGAACTCTCCCTCTGGTTCCACCTATACAACATGCCAATCATTCACATGAGAAGGATCATGTACATATTTATTCAATAATGAAACATGAAACACATTATGAATCTTAATGTTGGCTGGTAGGGCTAGTTTGCAAGCAAGAGGTCAAACTCTAGCTAACACTTCAAAGGTCCCACAATATCTAGGATATAACTTAGCACATCTGTCAAGCTCGTGTGTGATTTTCTTAGGTTTGACCTTTAAGTATACTTGATCTCCCACATTGAATTGTTTTTTAGTTCTCTTCAGGTATACATAGCTTTTCCAACAATCTTGAGTTGTTTTCAAGTTATGTTTGGCTTGCTTGACTATCTCTTCCATTATTTTAAAAAAATTGGTCCTAATATCAATCTATCTTCAAGGTGATCCCAAATAAATGGTACTTTTCATATCCTTCCATACATTACTTCAAATGGACTCATTTTTAAAGAGGTCGGATATCCATGGTCATAGGAAAATTCAGCTAGATGCAAATTATCTTCCCATTTAGTTTGTTTATCTTTCACGTACATCCTTAAAATATCCTCTAATATTTGATTGGTCCTTTCTCTTTGACCATTCATTTGAGGATGATAAGATGTACTAAAGTTTAACTTGGTTCCAATGTTTTAAAATCATTCTTTCTAGAATTTGGAGGTAAGCTTTACATCTCTATCTGAAATTACAACCTTAGGTACCCCATGAAGTATGAAAATCTCCCTCATAAATATTTATGCAATGTTTATAGCCTTAAAAGTGGAGTTGAATGGAATGAAGTGTGTTTCCTTGTTAAGTTTTTCAACTACAACCATAATAGCCTCATGTTGTTTTCTATTTTTTGGTAGCCCAATAGTAAAATCCATCGAAATAGTCTCCCATTTCCACTCAGGAGTGGGAAATGATTGTAATAAACTAGTAGGATGTTGATGGGATTCCTTAACTTGTTGGTATTCAAGACATCTTGGCACATACTTAGTTGCTTCATTTTTCTTATTTGGCCAATAAAAATCCTTTCAAAATATTGTAATCAACTTTTTGTATCCTGGATGACCAACTGTTGGTCTCTAGTGCAACTCATCTAAGACAAAGTTTTTTAGATTTACTTCATTTGGTATATAAATTATGCCTTTAAACAACAATAAATCTTGGATGTTTACTGAAAAATCAACTTCTTCTTCTTTCAATTTGTCATTTTTCTTTAATTTTCAAATATTCCAAATCTGAATTTGTGGCTATTTTCACTTTTTCAATTATATTTGTTGACCAACCAATTATTGTTTTAGCATAGATTTGATTATCTTTTCTGCTTAAAGCATCAACTATCTTGTTTTCTTTCCCTTTGATGTGTGAAATTTCAAAATCATGCTCACTAATAAACGCTAACGATATTTCTTGTCTAACATTTAAATTAGGTTGATTAAATAGGTAATTGAGACTCACATTATATGTCCTTAGCTGAAACTTCCTCTGTATCAAGTAGTGTCTCCACATTTTAAATGCATGAATTATTATTTCTAATTCTAGATCATGTGAAGCATAGTGTTTTTCATATTCCTTCAATTTTCTGGAATCACTCACATTATATGTCCTTAGCTAAAACTTCCTTTGTATCAAGTAGTGTCTCCACATTTTAAATGCATGAATTATTATTGGTAATTCTAGATCACATGAAGCATAGTGCTTTTCATATTCCTTCAACTTTTTGGAATCATAACAAATAGCATGGCCTTCTTGCATTAAAACTCCCTCTAATCCTTCTTTTCTTGCATATGTACATAACATGAATTCCTTGTTGGGATCACCTAGTTTTAAATGAAGGGTCTAGTCAAAAGTTGTTTTAGTTTGTCAAAACTAGCTTGACACTTTTGACTCCACTCAAATTTAATTCCCTTATTTTGTAGATTAGTGATTGGATAGGAAATTTTAGAGAATCCTTCAATGAATCTTCTATAATAGCCTGTGATACACATAAAGGTCCTAACTTATTCTACAATTTTAGGTTTTGACCACCCTACAATTGCCTTAACTTATAAGGATCAACAAAAATTCATTCTTCCGATATTACGTCCCAAATAATGTACTTGTTGTTGTTAAAATGAACATTTTCTAAATTTAGCATATAGTTCATTGTCTCTTAGAGTTTCGAGAACCATCTTTAGGTGTTGGTCATGTTATTCCTTACTCTTTGAATATACTAGGATATTGTCTATGAAGACAATAACAAACTTGTCTAGAAATGGCCTTAACACATTTTTCATGAGACACTTGAACGTAGCAGGTGCATTAGTAAACCTAAATGGAAGCACCACAAACTCATAGTGCTCATAGTAGGTGCAGAAAGTTTTTTTGTGTATATCTTCATCCTTGATCCTGATTTGATGGTATCCTGAACTTAGATCAATATTTGAGAATATAGAATTTCCCCTAAATTGATCAAACAAGTCATCTATTCTTGGTAAGTGGTATTTTTTTTTACGGTCATATTATTCATTTGTCTATAATCTGTGTGTAACCTCAATGCTCCATATTTCTTTTTCACAAACAATACATGTGTTCCCCAATGAGACACACTTGGTGTTATGCATTTTTTGTCCAATAATTTTTGCAATTCAATCTTCATTTCCATCAGGACACTCATTCTGTATGGGGACTTGGAAACTAGAACAACACCAGGTACAAGATCAATTTTGAATTCGATGTCCCTCCTTGGAGGAAGTCTTTGTATTTATTCTCGAAATACGTCCTTAAAATCTTCTAATATAGGATATTCAACTATTGATGGTTGTTATTCATTTTCAAACATCTCTTTCACTTGGACAGTGAAAAATTGACAACCTTTCCTAGCATATTTCTTCATTTGCACAACAAAAATTTGTGTGACAAATATTTTCCTTAGGATTCTTTGAACCATGCAAGCTTTTCCTCCATCATCAAAATAGGTAAAAGACTTGTCTAGACAGTTTAATATCACTTAATGTTTTTCTAACCAGTTAATTCCTATGGGGACATCATAGGATCCTAATGGTAAACTATTTTGATTGAGGATATTTTTCATTCCATTAAGGTATATAGTGTAGTCCTTACTAATTTTAGATACTTTTCTTTTGGTTCCTATGGCTAGCTGCGCTAACCAAGGCTTGTAATGTTTTTCTTTTATAAGTTTACATTTCTCAACTATAACACGGGAAACATAACTCAAGGTAGATCCTAGATCTATAATCACAAATACATTTTTGTCAGGGATCTTACCTTATACTTATACCATAGTTTATTATTGATCTCCCTGTCTCCCATCCAATGCGACATTGACTTTTAGTATATTACATCCTACATCATTTATTGTTGAAGCTTCTTGAATTTGGTTTAACGTTTTTTTCTTCTTTAATGGATTCTTTGGACAATTTCTCCATAGGTTATTTTCACCACAACCCCAACATTTTATGGGTGGTCTCACAGATTCATTGAAATTTTTGTTGCCTATAAGAGTTCCTCCCTTTTGTCCAATATTTTTTCTGTTGATTAAAAATTTTGTTGTAATTTCCTACTTACACATTTTTTGAAAATGTCGACTTCTTAGATCTTTTTCTTTTGTTTCCAAATCTGCCAGGTTTCTTGGACAACATTCCTTTGTAATTTTCCCTTTCTGCTTTCTTTGATTGAAACACATTTTATGTTTCCTAATGGTTTCATTCATTGTTTTTGGTTGATCAAATTCAATTATTTCTCTATATGAGAAATGTAGATAGTAGTTTCAGCAAGAAAAGGCCAATGTTGTAACTACAACCCTGATACCACTTATAATGACCGTTACAACAACATTTTTTTTAATACTCATTATATAAAGACAAGGATTTATGTCTGACATTTTTTTTTAATACTCATTAACAATTTTCTCGAAAAAACATCATTATTTGCGTCTTGTAGTTTTTTTTTTAATAGAATTTCGCTCTTAACCTCTAATCTAACTCCAACATACAATGTTGGATATGTATAACTATGTAGAAATGTATTAATCATGATATGTTCTAACACTTGCACCACGCTCCAGCCTTTGTTATATATGTGGATTTCCAATAGTATGTCAACGTAGCTGATTTGTTTTCTTTGTACTCCAGGGATAGCATATGTTTAAATTACTCTACATATTCTATTTCAAATGTGGGACTATTTGATGTTAGCTTATAAACGTGTATTTTCTCAATGTTTCATGATTGTTCTGTTATGACCGGAAAGGTTTCTTTTGTTTGCCACGTATTCGACTCTTGTACTGACTCGTTTAACGACCTAGATCACTTGTAGCCATATCAACGGTTAGTTCTGGTTTTTGTTTTTGGTGATATTTTAATGACCATTCGATTTTGTTCTCATCCATTCACTTTTACTCAAAGTCTTCTCCTAGTCGTCCTGCTTTCCGTTGTTGGGGTTTCGTTGGTTTTGCAATGGCATATGCCTTCGTAAAACTGCAACAAGTGTATACAAATAATTTCTCCTGAGCATATAACTTACACTTGTTGTGCATTAGCAGTTGACCTCGCAATTTGTCAAATGGAAGGGTTTACTTGTCCATCTAATTTAAAAACTCAATCACAGCGGTATGATTTCCTTTACCAATTATAATTTTAATCCTTCTCTTCTCAAACAAAATTTTTTAGTCTGTGTAGTAATATTTTTTAATATTTCTTTTTCCAGGGCTACGAAATAGTTCTTTGCGGTCTTGTTGTAAACCATACAGGTCGACTCAAGGAATGAAACAATGTATTGATAGCGAGTGGTAAATATTGTTAATGATAGAAATAACTAAAAAAAACACTCATTAAACACACTTATATATTATACACAAATGGTGTATGTGTAAATACACTCATACAGAGAGAAAGAGAGGTTGAGAGAATTTCTCAACCATCACAAACCAACTTCTCAAATATAGAATGTAAGCATTAACTCTAACATGCCGCCTTTAATGATTACATGAATTTATTGAAATCACTCATAAATAATAAAATAATCAATCATTCTTTAGCTTATCATTAGATGCTCCATCAAGTTGCCTCATAACCCTTATAAAGGTGTAATTGGCAAGTTAGATTCCTTGATTCAACCAAAATCCTTCCCTATCCCCTTTTGAGTATTGATTTATTTTGTTCAAATTCTTATATTTGTTTATTTGTTTTCCTTTACCCTTTTCTAAGAGAAATAGAGTGCAAATGTAATTTACGGTATTAGAAGTAGAAATAGGGTTTTAACCCTTTTAACCCTTTTTCGAAAAGCAATAGTTTGATTTCGGCGTTCTAAGCCACACAACCATACACCGAAAAGTTTTCTCTAATATTAGGTTTTGTGAAGGGGGTTTCCCTCTTTCCTCATCATAGGGTTTCTACTACAGTAAAGGGTCTTTTATTGGTACACAACTGGTGTGCATCTCTCCTTCTTTGTTCATTATTTACGACGACAATATGATTTAGTACTTGGGTTTATGTTTATATTTCTTTCTATCTGTTTTAAGGTCATTGTACATATATTTGATGAGTTTATAGATGGGATTCAATTCCAATATAAAACCCTAAGGTCTTCAGTTTCTGAAGAAGGGTTATTTTTATTTTCCTTAATAATTTGTAAATTAAATCTTAATGGGAAACTGTAGGATTTCACCTTAATGGGAAACTGTAGGATTTCACTTTAATAATTTTGCATAATTTATTATCAGAGCATTATTCTTTCTTTGAGGAACATCTTTGGTTCCTATTTTTATTTAGGATTTCACATCTCCAGTACATTTTCTTTCACAATGTTACAAAATCCTTCATTACCTGACTTCTTTTCTTGTTTCTGGTTATAGATTCTTATTTGTTGATTTTTCTTTTGCTAGATGGGAGTCCATAGTAGTTGAGAACTAGGCAAGGTAATTACTTTACTTCACTTACTTTTACCAATTTTCTATTATTAATTTTCATATAATAATCGCAATATTAACTACCAAAATGTTGATTATGCTTATTTTTAGGTATTTCCTCATGCACATGTACCGTGTTAGGACTAGTTTGAACGATTCTTGCAGCTAATTTTTGGATTTTTTCGTTTATTAACTTACAATTTCACTTTGTTTCCTCTTCCAGGTTGGAATTACTTCACGACCTTTATGGGTTCTCATGTATATGGCTAATTTCGTTTTATGAAAACGAAATCTATTGACTTATTGCATTATCTTGTTATTATTTCTCGGTATACAAGAAACCTTGGGAATTAAAAATTCCTTTTTTAAATTAAGACGGACAGTGATACCACATTATGACTAGCACAATTATATGTAAATGTTCTCAAAGAAAAACTTTTTTGTTTTAGTCCAAAATCAACGGTTTATAGATTTATATATGTTTTGAAGATATTTCTTTGAGTGAAAATACCACGCTTATGGATTTTTTTTATTTATGTGAGTTTTATAAAATCATTCTTCATCTTCTGTACAATCTAGATTCACGTCAACATGATATATATATATATAAAAGAAAACAAAAGTATTTCTTAATCCATACTTATTACTGTATCTGTGTTTGATAGCTCACAATTTACGACTAGGATCTTTCTCGCTTGATAAGTCATAATCCTAGGTAACATACATTTCTAAATTGTATTGCTCTATAATTCTAGTTGTAGACATAGATTATTCTTGTACATACGTATTATTTGTACAATGAAACTACTATATAGTTCTTACTTATTATTTGTACAATGAAATTACTATAGTTCATTTTAAAGTAGCTTCAAAAATTTACTTTCTTTATTATTATATAATTTTAATTTTTTATTTCTCCCTATATTTTCAGATTATATATATTTTTCCTTTTTATTTCTCTCTATATTCCCAGATTATATATATTTATAACTTTTTCTTGTGATGTGTTAGGGAGCATCGTTTCTATGGTTAGTCATCTCTATGACATTAA
Source organism: Pinus albicaulis (assembly GCA_034641835.2). Taxonomy (NCBI): domain Eukaryota; kingdom Viridiplantae; phylum Streptophyta; class Pinopsida; order Pinales; family Pinaceae; genus Pinus; species Pinus albicaulis. The sequence continues at coordinate 1,072,606,560 of CM076579.1, read as the reverse complement.
CCTGGAACCATGCGCATCCAAAGCACCTTTAACTAGGATCAATGTAGTTGTATGCAAACTTAGAGCAATAGCATGATGAACCAAAAAGTCTCCGGGACCAATTGTTGAGAACAATGAATTATTATTATCATTAATAGCATTTAACCAACCGGGTAACCATATGCTCTTACCTGCATCGAATGCTAGACCACTTGTTGAAGATAGGAGTATATCGAAACCATATAACATCTTACCATGAGCAGATTGTATCCACTGAGCAAATATGGGCTCGATCAATATTTGTTTTTCTGGAGTACCAAAAGCAAGCATAACATCATTATGAACATAAAGTCCCAAGGTATGGAAACCTAGTAATAAACTAACCCAACTAAGATGAGATATTATAGCTTCCTTATGTTCCAACATTCCCGCCAATACATTATCCTTATTCTGTTCCGGATTATAATCCCTAATGAGGAATATAGCTCCATGAGCAAAGGCTCCTGTCATAATGAACCCGGCAATGTATTGATGATGAGTATATAATGCAGCTTGGGTTGTGAAGTCTTGTGCTATGAATGCATAAGCGGGTAAAGAATACATGTGTTGAGCTACCAAGGAAGTTATAACCCCCAAAGAAGCTAAAGCAAGACCCAATTGAAAATGAAGAGAATTATTAATCGTGTTATAAAGACCCTTATGCCCGCGTCCTAATAGGCCTCCTGGAGGAACATGTGCCTCCAAAATATCTTCCATACTGTGACCAATCCCAAAGTTGGTTCTATACATATGACCAGCAATTGAAAAAACAAATGCAATAGCTAAATGAGGATGAGCCATATCAGTCAGCCATAAACTTTGAGTTTGTGGATGGAATCCTCCGAGAAGAGTTAGAATAGCAGTTCCCGCCCCTTGGGAGGTACCGAATAAGTGACTACTAGAATCAGGATTTTGAGCATAAAGATTCCACTGACCTGTGAAAAACGGCTCTAACCCTTGGGGATGCGGTAATTCATCCAAAAAATTGTCCCATCTGACGTGCACTCCCCTTGATTCAGGAATAGCGACATGAACTAAATGCCCTGTCCAAGCTAGAGAACTGACTCCGAAGAGTCCCGACAAATGATGATTGAGACGGGATTCGGCATTTTTGAACCATGAAACACTTGGTCTCCATTTAGGTTGTAAATGTAACCTACCCGCTATTAAAAAGATGACAGAAAGAAATAGCAAGAAAAGAGCTCCAGCATAAAGATCTTCGTTAGTGCGTAAGCCAATTGTATACCACCAATGATAAACACCGGAATAAGCAATATTGACCGGACCGGGAGCACCTCCTCAGGTAAAAGCTTCTATAGCTCGTTGACCAAAATGAGGATCCCAAATTGCATGAGCAATGGGTCTTACATGTAAGGGATCGTGTACCCATGCTTCAAAATTGCCTTGCCAAGCCACATGGAACAAATTACCGGAGGTCCACAGAAAGATTATTGCCAACTGACCAAAGTGGGAAGCAAAAATTTTATGATAAAGGCGTTCTTCGGTAATATCATCATGACTCTCAAAGTCATGTGCGGTCGCAATACCGAACCAAATACGACGAGTAGTTGGGTCCTGGGCCAAGCCTTTGCTGAACTTTGGAAATCTTGATGCCATAATGCTTTTCAAATCCTCCTAGCCATTATCCTACTGCAATAATTCTTGCCAGGAAGAACGCCCATGTTGTGACGATTCCACCCAGAAGGTAATGAGCTACTCCTACAGCACGTCCCCGTACAATGCTCAAGGCTCTGGGCTGGATAGCAGGAGCAACCTTCAATTTGTTATGGGCCCAAACAATAGATTCAATGAGTTCTTGCCAATACCCACGGCCGCTGAATAAGAACATTAAACTGAAGGCCCAAACAAAATGAGCACCTAAAAAAAAAAGACCATATGCAGATAATGAAGAACCATAAGATTGGATCACTTGCGAGGCTTGTGCCCATAGAAAGTCACGGAGCCACCCGTTAATCGTAATGGAACTTTGTGCAAAGTTTCCTCCCGTAATATGAGTTACCACTCCCTGATCACTTATACTACCCCAAACATCAGACTGCATTTTCCAGCTGAAATGGAATATTACTACCGAAATTCATTGTACATCCAGAATAAACCAAGGAAAACATGATCCCAGGCAGATACTTGACATGTTCCTCCTCTCCCAGGTCCATCACAAGGAAAGCGAAAACCAAGATTTGCTTTATCGGGTATTAAACGGGAGCTACAGGCAAATAGAACACCTTTAAGTAGGATTAAAACAGTAACATGGATAGTAAATGCATGAATGTGATGTACCAAAAAATCCGCGGCTCCTAATGGAATTGGTAACAAGGCCACTTTGGAACCTACTGTCACCAAATCACCACCTCCCCAGGTTAAGTTGGTACTTGCTGTTGCACCAGGAGCTGTTGAACCAGGTGCTGAAGCATGAGTGTTTAGTATCCATTGGGCAAAGATAGGTTGTAATTGTATAGCAGTATCTGATAACATATCTTGAGGACGTCCTAGAGCACTCATAGTATCATTATGAATATACAGACCAAAACTATGGAAGCCTAAGAATATACATACCCAGTTGAGGTGTGATACAATTGCATCACGATGTCTAAGAACGCGATCTAATAAATTGTTGTATTGAGTAGTTGTGTCATAGTCTCTTACCATAAAAATCGCTGCATGTGCAGCAGCGCCAACTATAATAAACCCACCAATCCACATATGATGTGTGAACAGAGAGAGTTGGGTACCATAGTCAATAGCTAGGTACGGATAGGGGGGCATCGAATACATGTGGTGAGCTACAACAATAGTTAAAGATCCTAACATAGCTAGGTTAATAGCTAATTGAGCATGCCATGAGGTAGTTAAGATCTCGTAAAGACCTTTATGTCCCTCCCTCATAAATGGACCTTTATGAGCTTCTAAAATGTCCTTGAGGTTATGGCCAATGCGCCAATTGGTCTTATACATATGACCGGCTATCAGAAAAAGAACTGCAATAGCCAAATGATGATGTGTAGTATCGGTCAACCACAGACCCCCCGTTACTGGATTTAATCCTCCACGAAAAGTCAAAAAGTCTGAATATTCCGACCAATTAAGGGTGAAAAATGGGGTCAATCCCTTAGCAAAACTGGGATAAAGTTGAGCCAAAAGATCGCGATTCAAAATGAATTCATGAGGAAGTGGTATCTCTTTAGGATCCACTCCAGCGTCTAGAAGTTGGTTAATGGGTAGAGAGACGTGTATTTGGTGTCCTGCCCAAGATAGAGACCTAAGTCCTAGTAACCCTGCTAAATGATGGTTCAACATGGATTCTACATCCTGGAACCAAGCCAATCCTGGGGCAGCTTTGTGATAATGAAACCAACCAGCAAAAAGCATTAACGCCGCAAATATCAATGCACCAATTGCAGTGCAGTAAAGTTGTAATTCACTGGTTATTCCAGATGCTCGCCAAATCTGGAAGAAACCAGAGGTTATTTGTATCCCTCAAAAACCTCCACCTACATCCCCATTCAATATTTCTTGGCCTACTATTGGCCAAACTACTTGGGCACTAGGTTTGATGTGAGTGGGATCAGCCAGCCATGCTTCATAATTGGAGAAACGAGCGTCGTGAAAATACATCCCACTTAGCCAAATAAAGATGATGGCTAGTTGACCAAAATGAGCGCTAAAGACTTTATGAGAAATCTCTTCCAAATCCTTAGTATGACTATCAAAATCGTGAGCATCAGCATGTAAGTTCCAGATCCAAGTGGTAGTATCAAGGCCTTTAGCTAGCGTCTTTGAGAAATGACCAGGTTTGGCTCATTTTTCAAAAGAGGTTTTTACAGGATCTCTCTCCACTACGATCTTTACTTCTGGTTTCGGTGAACGAATGATCATTTAATTCTCCCCTTTTCGGATGGGACATAAATAAGAAGAACCCTGCCAATAACAATTAGTGAACTTCCGTGAGATATATCTCAACTTGTTTCTCCCCTTATTTTCTAGTCTATGACTGGAGCGACTATGATACGGGAGTTGATCTGAGGCAGGTGTTCAGTTTTATTATGACATATCTTCGAGGTGCTCAATGGACCGTGGGCTGTTACCATAAAGAAAAAGGCTTTTTAGTGTAATGGAAAAAGCAACGGTGATTATTACACCGTTTCTAGATGGATAAATATATATATATATATATATATATATATATATATATATTTATCCATCTATTGATACTCCTCCATATGTCCCATATTTAAGCCATCCATTATAAATCGTTATTCATGGATCATTAATGAAAGACGTCTCCGGATGGATTTTACCCCTATTAAGAATATCCATCAACAATCCAGAATCAAAAAAGGTATTCTTTTTTCTATATTATAAATCAATTTCTATAAGATGTCGATAGAATCTCATTTTTGGTACTATTCTAGAAGAATCCCATTGATTTCGAGTCAGATATTAAATAATGAAAACGATTTCCCAATAATAGAAATTCTCATTCTCCAAAGCGTCCTGTAATCTTTAACCAATTTTGTGCTTCGATGTAATTGCCCTGAGCAAGTGCTATAGCTTGTTCCCAATACTCAGCAGCTTGATCGAACCAAGCCTCCGCAGTTTCAGGATCTCCCTGTCGAATGGCCTGTTCTCCTCGGTCGGGATAGGTCAACTTGGAAAAGTTTTCTTCCCTCAGAACCGTACTTGAGAGTTTCCTACCTCATACGGCTCAATCCACTATTCTTTAGTCCTCTACCAAAATTTCCAAAATATTATTGAATTGGAGATGATTCATTGGGAGTTCACATTAACCAAAGGACCAAAAAAAGTCAATGACATGAGTTTCTGATTTCACTTCCAATCAATTCAATGATCAGGTTCTATCTTTTCTCCTACCCTCAAAAAGATGAAGCATAGAAAGAGATATACTTCAGATTGATTGTCCAAATCAAAGTCTTTTTGCAAGGTAACTATCTCAGTTCCGTATAGAATTTTTGGAGAGTACTCTCTGAGTACTTCACATCTTTAGGATCTGATGCTACACCGCTGCTCAATAGCTTAGTAGATCAACCCTATTACATAAGTTGATTCCTGATTCTTGTCAATGAGCAGATTTGATCGTATCAGCCCGAACCTTCTTTCAATAATTGATCTTTACGGTGCTTCCATCATCAATTGAATTTTTTATCCATGGAATATTTAGGCTCTATCTATTCATATTCGGGCTCCTATGAGAGATGCTTTTTTTTTTCGCTACAGCTGATAAAAACCGTTACTTGGGACGGTGCATATGTAGGAAGCCTTTTATTTTTTCCTTGCTCGTACTAGTTATTAACTAAGTTATTCTATGGTACAGATAGCCGCACGTAATGACAGATCAAGGCCGTATTATTAAGAGCTTGTGGTAAGGATGGGTTCCGTTCTAATGCTTGGAAATAATATTCCAAAGCCTTCGTATGTTCCCCATTACTTGTATGCACAAGACCTATATTATATAGTATATAACTTCGATCATAAGGATCAGTTTCCAGTCGCATAGCTTCATAATAATTTTGTAAAGCTTCCGCATATTCCCCTTCCGATTGAGCTGACATCCGTTACGGTCGTTCATTCCATTGAAATGATCTCCGCTTCAAAACCGTACATGAGATTCCCACCTCATACGGCTCCTCCTTTCTTTACAGTAGGTAATATGGGGAGTAATCCGTGGAATTGAAAAAAAAAAGATTCTGACCCAATATTATGAATTAAAAGGGGCTAGTGTATTTCCAATAAATATCTAACTATCCTTCTTGCAAAGATTCTTTTCCAAATACCAAGGATCTTAGTACTAGGAATGGAACCTCTAACAATTTCTTTGTTCTTAACGCCCTGTATTCTCCGGGGATTAATCACTTCAACAATCTCCGATGGTTCCATTATAAGGGTATCCAAAGTACAAACGAGATGGATGTTTGTTGTCCCAACCATTCTCACTACCCTTCAGAAAAGGGTAATGCATATGGGCTATAACGAAGCTTTTGTGTTGTCGATTTCCATACGTAGTGCTTTCTCCCCTCATGTGCGCCTATAAAATAGGTTCAACTATACAAGCAAGGCCTATTGCATAGGTGTAACCTTTCGCTCGGTACTAAAATCCTCAGGAGATGAGAGCATCTAAAGGTGCATTGACCGGGGATACACGACAGAAGGAATTGTTCTATCTCCAGAACTCACCTTCACTGAGCGTAAGTTTTATTTTACTCAATTTTTATTCCCGAATACCTTTTCTTTCCAAAAAAAAAAAGAACGGAAAACATATCAAATCACACCATCTCTGTAATAGGTAAATGCTTCTTTCTCCCCCGGAGCCATCGGGATTATTCGCAATAAGATATCTGCTATAATTGTGAAGGTCTTATCAATAAAATTGTCATTTCTCTGAGATCTAGGCATAGTCAATTACAGATTTGATAATTTCCTTCATTCCTTTACGCAAATGATTCCATGAACGAAATTTTTTTTTTCTGGTGCACAATACCATAAAATGGATTTCCTTACAATCGTAAATATGTTCTCATTCTATCTATTCCAATCCAATTTCCTCTTTAAAATGGGAATAGATAGGGAATATTTTGAATAAATGTTCATTAGTAATATGAATAATAACGGAAAAAGATTCGTATTGAAAGAAGACTAGATCGGGTAAACTCGGGAAGTCCGGTTCGATTATGATCCGAACAAAGAAAGAGTTAAACGATCGAGCATTGCATAATGAGAATGCAATGCCCACCTAGCAATTGTGTGCTTTATCCATATAGATAAAGGAATATAGGGAAAATATAGTCATCATGACACAAGATCATTGCCAAAGAATTAGTTATTATACAATTGATAAGATGATCACTACAGATCCATATATGATCATAATATGGAATGGATCAGTTAATCTGTCTTAAATTATTGATTAGGCGATCCGAATACATCGGATTAACAGGGATGATTGAGGATTTCCTAAAATAGGAGGAAGTTGGAGAAAATGTCCTTTCGTCTTTCCGGGGGGGGATGAAATCATAACCTTATTTATTATCTATTTATTTCCGAAAGATTGAACTGTTCGTACCCGAACAAAAAGAATTTGTAAGGAAGTTTCTATTCACTAATTTTGTTAATTAGAACCAAGAAATCTAATAGGAAAGATGGCCGAGCAGTTCAAGGCGTAGCATTGGAACTGCTATGTAGGCTTCCGCTTACCGAGGGTTCGAATCCCTCTCTTTCTGTATCTTCTATTTTCTTCTCATCCATTTTTTTTCCAATCTATTGAATCCCAATAGGACGATTTCCTAATTACAGGATCAATCTACCTCTATTTGTAATAGAGAAAATAGAACGAACATTGGTTCGTGGTATGGGAAGAGTAAAGACTATTTTAAGAAGCAATAAAAGTATCGTAGATAACAAGTAACGTACGGAAGGATTATAAAATGTCTCCTTCTGGGAGGGGAAAAATAAGGGAGAAGAACAGAATTTCCAGATGCCCAGCAACCAACCCCTCCCTTTCATTTCATTCTCGATTCAAGCTTGACGGGAATAATACTCTACGACCAACAATTCATTAATCTTCAAACTGATCCATTTACTATCTATTATTTGATCGATGAATCCTTTATATTGTAAGGGATGAAAAGTCAAATGATTTGGCAATTTATCCCTCTGGAACAGGTCTATATTCTTCTTAATGATAGCTCTCAATCTTGGTTGATCTCTTATAGTAATCACATCTTGAGGTTTGCAAGGGTAACTTGGTATATCTACCATATGGTCATTGATCCGGATATGTCCATGATTCACTAATTGTCTGGCTCCAGGAATGGTGGGAGCCATACCCAATCGAAAAATAATATTATCCAAACGCATTTCAAGTAATTGCAATAGGACCTGGCCCGTTGAGCCTTTGGCTCTTCTAGAAACACGAACATATTTCAGCAATTGTCGCTCCGTTAGTCCGTAATGAAAACGCAATTTCTGTTTTTCTTCTAGCCGGATGCGATATTGAGATATTTTCCTGGAAGAATACCAATTCATATTCATAGAATCCTTTCTGTACTGTAAGTTCTTTGTATATATAAAGAAAATAAAATAATCATTATAATGCTTTTTGTTTTATTTTTATAAGAAATTGTTTTCTCTCCCACAGTAATAAACTACAAGGTTTATCATTGGCCAACATTATTTATATAACTACGCCTTTTCACATTGTTCTCTACTGGAGCTTAACATTACTATAAACTTGAGTATTTCTACTATCAATGCTTCATTCAATCAACGAATCCACTTGTAGCTTTATAAATTATATTTTGGACTTAATTCCAATCTTCTTTCTTTCGAAAATGTTTAGTTACAAAAACAAAGGTAAGAAAAGATAATTTGTAACCATTTTTTTTATAAAAACATATATTCTAGATCTGTTTTCACCTAGAATAATTCAATCCAGAACAAAATGAACAATTTGCATGCTAATATAAAGAAAATAGTGTTAGAAACATTGGCTTGTAATTTTTTTTGGAAACTATAAGTTAAGTATTTTACTTCCACACAACCTCTATTGGTTTTTCTGGGCAACTAGGTCTATAATTTTATGTAGTTTTATTTATGCTTCTTTTCAGTCTCTCACATTCTTCTTTCTAGAAAAGTTTTGAAACAAAGCCAAAAAATTCTAGATATATTTTTAATATACCAACCTTTAGGTGGTTATTAACTACCTTCACCTCACCAACATGTTGCGGGTAGTTAACTTCCCATTAATGAGCTCTTTGTTTCTCACTTAAGACAACTCATGTCTTCTAGGAAACATTTAATTGACCAAGATAATATTTTCATATTTAAATCCAATCACCCACATTAAATGTCTATAACTTGTTGATGGATAAAATAATTCCTAAAATAAATTGCAGTTTTTTTCCTCTTCCAACCATCTACAACTATACATCAGTTATTACCAGTAAAATTATTGATAATTAAATGCCTATTTGTCTCTTAATATAACATACTAAATCTGACTTAAACTTATACACGTAATTATAATGACATCCTTAAGCTAAGGTATATCACAGAAAATTTGACATTAAAAGGAGTATGAAGATAATGGATATATTTATTTTTAATTTAAATATTTTATATATTAAATATGATATAGTGATGTTTTAGGAGTTGTCTTTAGTGCGACTATCTTGATTTGTGTTATTTACACTGGTTTTTTTATTGTATATATAGAGTCAGCACGTTTAAAAACCTCTAGGGCACTTCAATTATGCACGGGTTACCCATCAAACTTATGATTTCAATAAATTCCTATCAGATTTTAGAGAAATTGTACCAGAAATATGCACCAAAAAAACTTCTAAAAAATCTCACTAAAACCAACTCAGATATTTTATGACTAAAGTACAATAAATTAATGCAATGTTGCACAAGCTAGGAATATAAAATCTCTCAAAAAAAATAAAAATTTTGATAATAACTAAAGCAATATTTAATATTTTCTCCAACTAAAAAATAATAAACTAAAGCAATATTTAATATTTTTTCCAAATAACAAAGATTAAATTCTTTAGATTTTTAATAGTTGGTGTGATTATTTTATTCTGGGTGCAATTCCAAATTTGTGTAATATTTTCTTATATCTTATTTTTTTTTTGGAAAAAAATATAATTTATTATAATTAAAAATCAAGTTATTTAAAAATATTAATGATTTCAATTTATTTTTTTTTTTATTTTTTATTTTTTTTTCCACAGAAAAAAACGAACTTTCTATTAATATAGATAGTCTCTGAACATATGCCAAGCATTTCTGGAAACAAAACAGTCATTCCCTTTAGAAAGAGAATGCAATCAAGGCTGCTTTCCATCTGAAGAAGATGTTAGCAGCCCAAGAGAAAACCATAAAGATCACAGCTTAAGCATCTATGCAGCTCTTTATGCTCATCAACAGGAGATGAGAGCAGTAAGAGTCAGTGCAAACGAGATGCTCCAGCACCCAAAAGGACTGGCAGTAAAAACTATCCCAGCCCCATATAATACCATAAATAAAAACAAAAAGCGAGCCCAGAACCCCCTTACATAAGGGAAACAGTTCAGGACCCAAAATAGTATCAAAAAACACATAGGTTTATAAAGGTCCACTGTACAATGCTGAAAATAAGCTGAAAATTTACACAAAAAGAGGCTGTTCATGAGGTTGAACAGTCCCATTTACTGCTTCCACTACTGCCCAGGACCCCAGAGCGAGTTGTAGACCTTCTTTAGATAAGATATCTGCTTGCTGGTTTCTTTCCCTGTAAATATGAACAACAGAAATCTTCGTGAAAAAGGATTTAAGACGACGAATCTCCTGAAGTAAAGGAAGAAGAAGAAAATGCCTGCATTGATGAGTCCCATTAAACCAGTTGACAACATTCCTAGAATCACCAAAGATCTGAATCTGATAAATCTGTTTAGAAATAAGCCAGCAAAGAAGCAAATGGAGTGCTTTAAGTTCTGCGAAGTTATTGGACCCTTGCCCAAGGCCAACAGAGGCTCGAAAGGAATTTTCAGCTGTGAGATTAATAACCAGTCCTGCACCACAGGTATCATTAATATCAGAAGCACCATCGAAGTATGCCCAAGGAAGGGAATCATTGATTGTTTCCGGTTGTACAGTACGAACGGAGCCTTTGTCAGCAGGCGTTGGTATGCTGTCAAAAATAGCAGCTCCCTCAGCTGCCAGGTTTGCTAACGGAAAGGTAGTCTCATTGAAAATAGCCCTGTTTCGTGCTATCCAAGTGCCCCAGGCTATTAAAAGTGGAAAGGCCCTGATTTTATCATCCGACGCCTCCTGCCACCAGTGTTCCCATGCTTGCAGAAGACCATCCCCATACCATCTCAAGGGAATGTTGGATAAGCGCAGGAATTCTGTCCAGAGACTAACATTAAAAGGACATAGGAGAAAAAGGTGGAGAGGCGTTTCTTCTGCAGATTTACAAAGCGAACACCAGCTCGGCCCCTGCTTGCCTCTTTTTTGTAGAAAGTCCCAAGTTGGAACTTTTTTGTGAAGAATGCACCAGAAGAAGAGTCTGGTTTTAGCTGGACTTTTAAGTTTCACAGGGGTTTGGACCACCAAGCAGGATTCCCCCAGCCTTGTTGCAGCATAAGCCACTTGTAACTGAATTTAGGGGAATAAATACCTGTTTGAGCATGCACCCAACGCAAGGTGTCAACAGAATCAGATATTCTAACAGAGGAGAGAGAGAGATCAGCAACATATCGGTTCCACTCTTCTAGCCATCTATTATCCAAATGCAGGTCCAAACCAGACAACCAACCTTGCTTGACAAAAGAAGTGGACCTAGGATCTGCCACCTGACTTAGGTAGAAATAGCCTTCAGAATTTAAATAAGCAACCAGCTCTCGTGACAGAGCGAAGTTGGGCGGACAGCCAACCCAAGGATCACATCCCACCCGAACCTGGCTTCCGTCACCCACTTGCCAGGCCAAGCCCCTCTCGATAAGCTGGACAGAAGCCACAACTGCTTTCCAAACTGAAGAAGCATTTGAGGAAGATTTGACAGGGTGACGAACCCATTCCAGAACAGAATCTTGGCTGATATATTTGCGTTTCATGAGTGAGACCCAGAGAGAATCTGTTGAGATCAGGCGCCAAGCTAATTTAGCCGCCAAGAATTTTGCAAAGGATCCCAGGTTTTTTATTCCCCAGCCGCCCCACTCCTTTGGCCTTGAAATTTTGTCCCAAGCCACCCAAGGGCTTACCGAATCCTGATTGGACCCGGACCACAAAAAAGTTCTGCATAGTTTTTCAATTGAAGCCAAAATACCTTTAGGCACCCAAGAAAGACTGGCCCAAAAAACAGGAATGGCCAGTAGAACAGATTTAATCAGAACCAGACGCCCAGCCCTTGATAACCACCTGAAGCTCCAATGAGTAAGCCTTTTTTCAATCTTAGCAAGAAGCCATTTCCAATCCCGAATGCGATAAGAATCTGGTTTTAACAAAAAACCCAGGTATTTGAAGTGATCCTGCAATGGGCGGACTTCAAAGTTCATGAGCCTTTGAACTCTAATAAGCTCAACTTCAGAAAGACCAGAAGGTGTGATAGTAGATTTTGCAGAATTTATTTGGAGCCCAGTTGCTTTTAAGAATAGCTCCAGCAAAGATTTTAGGGCGCGGCAGTCATCAGTAGACCCATTCAGAAAAATCAGTATATCATCAACAAAAAGAAGGTGCGTGATCCAGAAATTTTCCGCCACTTCAATCCCCTTTAAACTACCCAGTCTTTTGTCTCGGTGAATTAGGAGACTTAAGCCTTCTGCTGCCAACAAGAACAGCAAAGGCGAAAGCGGGCAACCCTGTCTTAGACCTCGTTCTGGAGTGAAAAAAGGAGTTGCAGCGCCATTAATCAGGAGAGAAATATCTGTAGAGGAAACACAACTCATAATCCAACGAACAAAGTCAAAACGGAACCCGAGGTGGGTAAGAAGAAGCCTTAGATAAAGCCAACTGAATCTATCATAAGCTTTAGATAAGTCCAACTTGACAATAATTCCTTTCTTGCCACTCCTTTTTAAGCTGTGCAGGGATTCCTGAGCAACACCTACAGCTTCATGGATTTGGCGCCCACTTAAAAAACCAAACTGTTCAGGGGAGAGGTGAGCAGAAAGGAAAGGTTTAAGCCTTGCAGCAATGACTTTCGCAATAATTTTATAAACACAAGAGCAGAGGGAAATGGGACGAAAATCAGCAAAAGACGAGGGATGGTCCGACTTGGGGATCAGGGCGAGAAAGGTAGAATTGAAAGGACCATAGACTTGGCCTGTAGCTCTAGATTCTTCAACAACAGCAACCAGGTCATCACCGAGAGTTTCAAAAAAATGCAGAAAGAACTCAACAGTCCATCCATCAGGCCCTGGGCTTTTGTCCTTTGCCATGCTTTTAAGGATATCCTCCACTTCCTGTTTGGATACAGGAGCCATTGTTGCCTCATTTTCATCCTCGTCCACGAACCTAGGGAAGAGCTGAGACACCCTGATCACTTCGGCAATGGAAACTTCAGGGGGGGCTTTAAAGAGACCTTTAAAGTAATCTAATCCCAAGGAAGATAGCTCCTCAAAGGAGGAGGCCAATTCCCCATTTCCCTTCGGAAGTTCCCAGATGGTATTGGCCATCTTCCTGCCTTTGGCATAGTTATGGAAGAACTTAGTATTATCATCCCCTGCTTGAAGCCAAAGGGCCCTGCTTTTCAGCCTCCAGGTTTCTTCTCTTAGCTGTAGGATTCTCCTTCTCTTGGCCTCCAGCTCCTTAATTCTGCTTCTAGCTTCAAGGGATTCATAACCTCCTCCTTTAGGGTCTTCTAAAAGAGCTAGGTCAAAATTGATTTTTATTAGTTCCTCCTCCTCTTTTTTCTTCAAGTTAGCCGCCCAGATCTTAGTAGCAGATTTCATTTTCTTCAGATTATTCCAGAAAAAGACACTCCTGGAAGAGTCAGGCCCACCTGGGTCCACCTCCCAAGTTGAAGCAAAAAGCCCTTGAAAGGATTCATCTTTGAGCCAAACCGGATTAAACTTGAAAGGCAGACCAGGTTTCCTTCCAGTACCTTTAATGTCAAGAAGAATAGGAAAGTGATCAGAAATTCCTCCTTCTACAGTCCAGTGCCTATATTCCACAAGCAAGTCCATCAGAGGCTCACTTAAGAGAAGCCGATCCAGCCTCTTTCCTACCCAATCCTGTCCAATTCTTCGATTCCGCCATGTAGGTTTTGACTTCAGAAGAGGTATGTCCACCAGGTGAGCCAAAGCAATATTATTAAGGAAAAATTCAGACAGGGGGTCAGCTTTGGCCATGGCCCCCCAGGATTCAGCTTCCCCAATCGAGAAGTTGAGGTCTCCTCCCAAGAGTAAAAAAGGGGTGCCAATCCAAGAAGAGCGAAAAAATGCAGACCAAAACCTCTCCCGTTCCAAACAAGGTCCATAAACATTCAGAGAGAGCAGGGACCGGTTGAGCTCGCTTGAAAAAAGTTCCACAGCTAGCACATTCTGGGTCCCCCAAGAAGAAACATACTTCAATTTAACAGGATTGAAGCCAGAGACCACTCCTCCAGACCTTCCCACAGCATCCAGAGCAAAGAAAGACCATCTAGGCATCAACTTGGTAAGAACAGAGACAACCTCCTCTCCTTTGCCCAGAGTTTCTTGAAGCATAATAATGTCAGGGTTATGAGCATGCACAAGCTCTTTTAAAGCTAGCCTTTTGGCCTGACTAGCTAGGCCTCTGCAATTGAAGGAGAGGACAATCATGGCGGAACCCCAGAGGGTGGTCGCTCTGCTCTAAGCACCCTGGGAAGAGTTAATTGCTTGCCATCAGCTATATCTACAACCGCCTTGGATTGAGCTATGGAGAGTTTAGACTTTCTACCTCTAGTCTTTCTGGATCCAGCATCGACAGAAATCGAGGCTAGTCCTCCCACTTCAAAGCCCAAAGCTCTTATGTCCGAACAGGGTCGGAGATTGTAAGGGAAAGGGCCAGTATCGGACGACCGAGGGCAAGGGTCACAGGGAATCGACAGAGAAGAGGGAGAAAGACTCGGGCCGGCAGAAACAGAGACGACCAGGCTATCAGAGGGGGGAGAAGATAGGTTAAGGGCCGAAAATTTATTTACAATCTGCCTGGAAGGACCAGGCTCCAAGCAGACATCAACAGGTAAAACAGAAAACGATGACAAGGGAAGAAAAGAGGGGGACATACCCGCCAGATTCGCTAATCCAGAGTCAACAGCTGAAGGGTGAACCGAGGGGTCGCCCAGGTCCTCAACCGGGAGCAGGGAGGGGCCAGCATCGTCCTTTGCATTATGCATCTCAGCATCCAAGGAGGGGGAGGAGACTTTCTGAGCCGGAAGGTTGGGTTCTGCATCCAAAGCTTCCCCATCCTGTACTGAGATTGGGGTTTTCTGAGCCCTTTTCTGCCTCCTCTGTCTACGGTGACGCTGGTGACCCAAGGGACAGTCCCGAGCCAGGTGGCCTGTCTTGTGGCACCTATTGCACCTGAAGGGTAGGTGCTCATAATCCAAAACTTGCACAAACTCCATATCCTTGTATTGTAGCGTCATGGTCTCAGCAAGTCCTTCACGAGGGTTTAGGCTCACAAGGATGCGTGCCACACTCTTATCTTTGGTCTGCAAGTAGGATTTGTCAGCTTCAAGAAAAGTGCCCAACGTGTTCCCAATCGAGATGAACACCGAATCGGTCCAGAACTGAAGAGGAAGGTCGGGTAGCTTAACCCACACCGGAGAATCGGCCATTTTCTCTTTCTGGGCGTCAAAGAGAGGAGTCCAGCGTCTGAAGAGCACCGGTCTTTTACCAAAAAACCAATTCCTTTCCAAGACTTTGTCCACTTGATCTTTCTTCTCGAAGGTAATGGTGAACCATCCTCGCGCCAAGATATTGATATCTACAGGCAGTCCTGGAGAGTCATTCCACATATTCTGCACCCAATCAGCAATAAAGGCCTCCGAGAACTTCCTGCCCCTAACTCTCCCCACTAACATGGTCTCGGCTAGATCCATAACTTTCTCTATACTAATATCGACCCCAAGCAGACACTTCGGACTTCCTTCCTTTGATTTGATGAACTTGGCCTTCTTTCTCTTGGTTCCCACAGCTTTCTTGACCTCTTGTTCCTCAGCTGTCGACTTTGAAAAGGGGAACTCCGCACGGATAGTTTCTACCAGAAAGAGCTTCAGAGCTTCTACTGACCGCAGAGAATCGAGACCATTGACAAGGAAAGGCGGAGCGCCAACCCCTGTAGCTGCGCCACCCTCCGACACAACCCCACAATTTTCAGATGCAATAGAAATAGGGACAAAATCAACAGCCTTACTCGAAGAAACCCTAGACAGAGCTTCGCAATTACGGCCCCCATCCTTCTTTGGAGCAACATCCCCTCCTCCCGAAGGAAACGAAGGCAAGAGCCCTCCCACTACTCCGCCAGGGTTTGCTTGGGGAAGACTGTTCACCTCCTCGGTCACCCTACAGTCTTTCAACGCCCCAGGGAGAGGGTTTCTCAGCACAGTTAGATCCCCCAAAGGTTCGGCGCTTAGCACTGCAATATCCTCACCGAAACGAAACCCTTCATTTGCAAACCTTAGCTCCGGACCACCAGAAAGACCACAAGAGAGAAGGTTACCTTGGAGCGCCGCTGGCTGCGTGGTCGCCGCAACTTTGAGGCCTTCTGTAAAGAGCTCTTCCGAGGTCAAAGGCCGACAGCTAGCCGGAAGATGCTGAGGACCAAGGCTTGAAACACTCTTCTGCTCAAATAAATTTAAAGCAGAGCCACCATACCCATTCGGAAAACCCTTCCAAACATTCTCAGCCTCCAAATCCACCGAAGCGCGGAGAGGAAAATGAAATTCAAGGTTTTTTTCTGAGACTTCTAACCCCCATACGGTGAGCAAGTCCTCCGGCGACGGCTCAAGCTCAACTGATAAACTATCAATACCCATCTTGTTCAAAAAACGCCCTTCTTAAACTGACCTCCAAGTCCTTCGAACTTCGTTTTCCTGCAGCAGCCCTAGTCTCCGAAAAAAGCTGATAAGTGCCAAATGCGCGTCGAGGAGGAGGCCCCATACTGGAAAAGGTCTGAATCATGTCGACACGTACCAAGAGCTGACCTCGAGACCTACGGAAGTCGCACGGAAAACCCTCTGCACCTTCGGTGAAACCCTAGCCATCGCCGCAGAGCTCTTACCGGTCAACTCACCCTCGACATTTTATTGATGAAAATTGAGTTAATAATGGAAGAAACTGAATTTGAAATTGATTTCAATTTAAATTTATAAACTATTTCAATGTTATTTAAAAATGTTAATAATGTTTATCTAATAAAAATCATCTTATTTAAAAATATTAACAATTTCAATTTAAATTGATACATTTTTTTAATGTTATTTAAAAATGTTAATGATATTTATTTAAATTTATGGAAGTTTTTTATATTATATTTTTGAAAATAATAAAATTTATTATAATTCATTTATAATTATTATTTAAATATATGTTATTTGAAAATATTGTTAATAGATTACCAGAAAGTAAAATTCCTATGTTATTAAAAATGTGTGGGATTTAGATTATTGATTTATTATATATATATATATATATATATATATATATATATATATATATATTTATTTATTTATTTATTTATTTATTTATTTATTTATTTATTTTATAATTTTAACATATTTAATATTATAATTTATGTTAAAATTGGAGTGATATTTCTATAAATTATAATATTATATAGACTGCTTATCTTAGTTTAGCATTAGAAAAATAGAACAATAACATTACATCATGTTCTTGTTTTTTATAGTTTTAAATTTAAGATATTATACAAAATTGTTGTTCTGATTCACAAGCTTAAACTCACAAATAAAAGATAGAAAAAAAGTTTCTCCTAAACTCAAAGAACAACATGAGACTAATCATAGTCACATGGTTCCACTTCAATGGACTCTTTGTCCTTTTGAGTGGAACTACCTAAACTAAGGTAGGTCATTCATTCCAAGCAAATGTTAAAATGGTTCACTTGAAGCTAGAACTAGTAAAACTAGTCAAATTGAAACACAATTTAATCCTTTGCATCATGTTTCTTTAATGGTGGAGCATTGGAGAAAAGGAGGTTGTTAGAGTAGAGTAATAAACAGAGCCTGGACTCTCTCGTTGGGATTCCTACTGTGGACAGTGTGGAAGGAGAGGAATCGAAGAATATTTCATAATGAGAAGCGGCAAACGCCTGAGATCTGGCAAACCATAGTCCAGAACAACCGAGAGAATTGGTCGAAAAATGGAGTCAAGAAGATTGGACGGTCTAGGGCACAGAGGGAAGGATTCTCAACCAGTTAAATCTCAAGATAGAGATGCTGGCGGCGACCTCTTCGAAACCCAGATCCATAGCCTTTGAAGTACGGGACAGATTCATACCCCCTCAATCGAGGTTTATCAAAATAAATTATGATTGGGCCTCAAAGGGCAACCCAGGTCAAGCAGGGGCTGGAGACATTTTCTGGGATTTCATTGGACGAGTCCTGAGGGTTTTTTCCATTGACCTAGGGTACGCTAGCAACAACAAAGTGGAACTAACTGCTGCGAAACAAGGTCTACAAATTTCTAATCATGAACAGTACAACCGTCTGGAGATCGAAGGAGACTCGGCCATGGTTACGGCTGTCCTCTGAAATCTACAACAGGGAGCTCGTTGGGCAACATATAAGTAGTAGTTGGAGAACAACAAGACTCATCTAGGAAATTAAGGAAACAATGGCTACAATCAGCTATATTTTTCCACTTCATGTCATGAGATCAGGAAATGAAGCAGCAGATTGTTTGGCAAATTGGGGATGCAGTAATGAAGACAGGGTCATGGATCAACCTTGGAGGATTAACATGGAACCAGGGCTTGCATACCTTCAAGTCATTACACAATGGGATTGTAGGCACAATGATCGATATAACAACCAACCCCCCCCCCCCCCACCCCCGATCAGGGTGCCAACTGACGAGGTCAGAGCTAGGTCACCATGATGGGCGGTGGGTCTGTGGTGAGAGCACGCAACGGAAGTCGTACCAAAGCCGAGGACGACGTACTGACAACTCCCCCAATGGTTAATTGTGAGTTTATTAAATTATAATGGCGAACAACCCGGCGAGTTAGGTGGGCTGTCAGGATGAAGTCGGAATGTGTGCCAGGTTAGCTAGGTGTGGGGGTTTAACACAGTTTTGATTATCCTTTGCAGCTTCATTCTCCCTCTGGTTACTGTCTACAGTGTCATTCTCCTCTGCAAGTTTGCCATCCTATGCATGTTGGGTTCCTGTCGCGAGCATCCATGTCAACAAACAAGACGACATTGGAGGACTTCGTATCGTGTAGCTTTGCATTCGTATGTATCCAATTCTTCATATGCCATAACGATGAAACGAGTCTCTGCATTCTGCTGCATGCAAAGAAAAATATTGGTTTTTCTTGATTTTATTTATTTGGTTCGTTGTTTTGAAAATTGCTACATGGACACGGTTAACAATAGTTTGTTTAATGATGAAGTTGAAGATTATATGGGTTGACAGGACCCGGTAGACGTTTTGATAGGTTTAAATTGGTATATGTCTGGGTATACTCTATCTTGCATGTCCTGCATGTCTTTCATGGTTAAGTTGCTTAAGCTGGCGAGAGGTGTGGACCTACCAGCTTCTTCCTTGATTGTGGCTTGTCCCATTTTAAAGTTGCATGACAGTAATTCTTGGTTTCCTTTTTCTCTGTCGACTTTCAATTTGAATCTCCAGATGTGGGAAGTCACCTGCATGGCTTATAATGATATTAAAGTTAGGAGCAAGTCAGTTAAGGATGGGAATATGAGGCTTTGGTGTCAGTTGGTCAGCTTTTTAACTAGTTCTGTTCAGTGTCATTCTGTCAGTCCTTGTGGGAAGGGTTCCTGGGTCAGAGGTAAATTGGGTGACTGGCATAAGGGTGTTGTGTTCGTAGCTCTGGTGTTGTCTTGGACTTTGTTTTTGTATTATGGTGTTACCACTGATCAGGGACACAGGTTTAGTCCAGGTTGGGATAGGAATTATGTAATCAAGTTGCTTACTCTGTGTCTCTTAATGTAGCATACTCCAAATGTTATTGGGGGAAGTCTGGAACCGTTTATTTGTTGGTTTTATACTCAATTGGGATGTTTTAAACTTGTCACTGTTACAGGTCTTCCTTGCCAAGTCTTCCAGCGCAGAATATTGCTGGAAGATTACTCTATAAAAACTATGGCCAAGGGAAACTCAACGAAAAAGGAAGCAAAGGAAAAAGGAAAATCAAAAGTTTCAAAACCTCCAGCCAAACGTGGAAGAAAATTGGGCAAGGAAGTTATGGAAATTTTGTTTCAAGCATATTCTAAGGAGACACCATGCTACATCAAGTCCCTGATTCATGGATGGGAAGGCCATGCAAGAGCCAAATAGGAGGAAGAAGAAGAAACTATTGAGGAAGAACTCAACCACATCATCACTGACTCGGGTCATACTCGAGGAATAATATCACTATTCCACCATTCCATTCGAACATACTGTATGTTGAAATGCCTTTTGGTTAAGGCGAGGTTGGGGGTGACCCCAAAGCTGCTACATGTTTAGCTGAGATCAACAGGTCCATTCAGAAAATGAACCTTCGACAACACCATCAGTATGTCCGCTTAGGCAGAATTGAGAAGGAGTTGCAATCCATGCATTAGGTTGATATGCCTGGTTGCAGTGTTAAAGGCTCGGCTCTTGTGGAGTCGGATGATGATTGATGGCTACTTTGTTCGGGGTTGAATTAAGAAATGATCATCCTAGTTTTAGTTTTTGTTAATATTAGCGGATAGCTTTTATTTTAATCTAATGTTAATGCCTACAAATACTGATACTGATATTACCTATTTGAAGACAGTAAGAACTAGACTAAAGATGTATATTTTTTGGATGGCTTATAACTCGTTAAGACGACCAACAGACCTAGCTTCCTTCTGGCAAGTTGAGGCCTAAAGTTGTATCTTTTTTACCTGTTTTTGTTTATAAATAGAAAATAGTAAGGATCTACTAAGATTACCAAAAAAAAAAAGTTTCTTTAACAACTTTTCTAACAAATATGTGCTCATATGTGCTTAGACTCATTCCAAGCAAATGTTCAAATCATTCATGTAAAGGTAGAGTTGGTCAATCTCGAACAAAATCCAATCCTTTGCATCATATTGCTCTAAATTTTATTTTCGAGTATAAGTGAATTGTGTGCAGATATTGGTTTTGTCATTTACACTTGTGCACAATGTCTCACAAACCCTGCAAAAACTAAAAATTTAAAATTATATTATAGATCTTTATTTTCAATCACTTTGCTTTTCCTTTTTTATCTCATTTTAATAAAATTTATCAAAATAAAATTTTAATTTAAAAATTAATATTGGACTAATAAGTCTAACACTACACCTTTTCAAAATCACAAATTTAAATGAAAAAAAAAAAATCATGTAAACAATATAAAAGTGATTCTAATAAAGTTATCTCTAACGAAACTTTTTGAACTTTCTGCGATCTCCCAAAATCACAAAATACAAACTCACTCAAACAGGTGTCATATCTTATCTATGGCTTCTTCCACAACAAATTATGGATATAATTAATTTCAAAAGGTGAATGAATATAACAAGTTGTGCCCGTTTTAAACTGCAACAGTCCGACCTAAGTAACTCCATTTATTGTGAACGTTTTTTCCAACGCGCACGGTAGGTGGTGATAGTCATCAGTATCAGTTCAATCATTTTCGAGGGAGACATGGCCTCTGTGCATATCTTCTGGTGTGGGCCATCTCTATCACAAAAATTGGGGTGTTTTCAGTACCGCCCATGTTCTCCAATTTCAGATGGAACGAAAGAGCCAAAGCAGACAACTGAACTTGACTAACCCAACCGACGGGGTTTTCAATTCTCCCAGCAAATCCTCGTGTCTGAATCTGAATAAATGCACTTCACTCGCACCTCGTTGCCATGGCTTCCCAAAATTGAGACACTCTTAGCAAGGATGATTTGACATTTCCTGAGATTTGTTTTCATCCATCACATCATACAGTCACACTGAACAACAACTAATAAATTGTAAGTTATACTATATTAAATGGGGTGGGACAGTATATGGCTTACTATATGGCTTTTCACATTGAAATAGCTATTAATATTTTGTGGAATTATAACTTTATTATCTATTCCTTGTAGTTATTAATATTTATAATTTTATTAATGTACTGGAGTTATTTATTGAATTTAACTAAGTACAAAATTTAATGAGTAATATATACTACTTCAGTACATTAATAGAATTATAGCTTCACCAATATTGATGGCTTAGTACAATATCAAACGTTTGCTATATTTCCTTTAAAGAACTCTACAAATTAAAAAAAAAAAACTTATGGTAACTAACAAATGATGAAATGACCTCTCTTAGGGTATTTTTTCTGTAATTAAAAGTAACTGATAATGAAATGACCTTTCTTAAGGTATTTTTTCTGTAATTAAACATATATTTTTAAATGTTTTGAAATTCATCTTTCTATGCATCACATTATAATGGTCCACATATTGAATATTGAAACGTTTTCACTGTCATTGTCAATTTCCTCAAGTACGTCCAACTGTGACCGTTTTCAAAAGTACGCGTTTCCCACGAAAAAATTACAGGTTTTCCTGTAACAGCAACGACCAAGAAACCATCATGTAGAATATTAGCATATTAACTTTCATCTTTTTATGCAACTTTTCTTCTCTGTGTTTTTATTGAAATCCGGTGGAAATTTTATAAAACGGTTCAACAACATTTCATTTGTTACAGAAAAGGCTTTTTTGTTACAGAGAACGCTTTTTGCGGCATGTTGAGTCTTTTTCAATACCTACGAGTAAATTAGAGAGCTGTAGAGATTCGAACAAGCAAAGAGTGAACAGGTCGTTCTGTAACGGTAACTTAGTTCTGCAGGGACAGTACAATGTATCTTTGAATTCTGTATTGTAAATATAAATACAACTTTTATTTTTTAATTTATTTTTATCGAGAAGGGATTAAAAAACATTCCAGGTGAGTAATAATGATATTTAAAGATTTGTAAATGGAGAGTTTAAAAAACATCCTATTTGAATAATAAAGATACATTAATGTAATGGTGTAAGTCATTATGATGGAATAGTATTTAATGTGAATTATTGTATTCGGAAAATAATGATATATTAATGTAATAATGTAAATGATCATGATATATTAATGGTTAATGTCAATGCAATGGTAATAAATAATAATATTAGTTAATTATAGTCCATGTTAAAGAATTTTTAAAATAATTATATTATTATCTTATGATGAATAATAATAATAAAAAAGTGATAGGGTGGCAAACTTGAGGATAGGTTTGTTTTTTGGAATTAGATTGGGTCTAGGATAGAGGATGGCCTGGTCTTCCCTAGACTTCCCATGCACATGACATAGGAGGTATGTGTGGCAAGGTACACCACAACGGGTCCATATTAACGATTTCTATTTAAATTTATACATTATTTTAATGTTATTTAAAAATATCAATTATTTTCACTTAAATTTTATTTGTTATTATTATTTAATAAGAATCATGTAATTTAAAATTATTAGTGATTTCAATTTAAATTGATATATTATTTAAATGTTATTTAAAAATGTTAATGATGTCTATCTATTATAATTGATTTATAATTATTATTTAAAGATATGCGATTTGAAAAGTAGATTACAAGAAAGTAAAAATTCTATGTTATTAAAAATGTGTGAGATTTGGATTATTGATTTATTTATTTTTATTTATTTTTTAATTTAGAGTTTAAAAAATATAATTTTTATAATTCTCATTAAAATTATTTTAAATTTAGTATTATTATTTTAAGTTAAAATTAGAGTGAGATTTCTATAAATTATAATATTATATAGATTTTGCTTATTTTAATTTATCATTAGGAAAATAGACCAATAGCAATGTATCTTGTTCTTGTGTTTTATAGCTTTAAATTTTAGATATCATACAAAATTGATCATTAAATTTAAGATATCATACAAAATTGATGTTTTGATTCACTTTCAAGTTTAAACTCACAAATAAAAGATAGAATAAAAGTTCAGCTAAACTCAAAGAACAACACTAGACTAAGTAGAGTCACAAGGTTCCACTTCTATGGGCTATTTGTCCTTTTGTGTCGAAATATCTAGACTAAAGTAGGTCATTCATTCCAAGCAAATGTAAAAATGGTTCACTTGAAGCTAAAATTAGTCAAATTGATCAAATTGAAACATAATATAATCTTTTGCATCATGTTTCTCTAACAACAACTTCCCTAACAAAAATATGTTCATATGTATTTAGATTTATTGCAAGCAAATGTCCAAATCATTCATGTGAAAGTAGAGTTGGTCAAACTGGAACAAAAACCAATCCTTTGTATGTGTTTCTTTAACAAATTTCCTAACAAAACAATTATTTGCAAGTATAAGTGAATTGTGTGTAGATATTGGTTTTTGTCATCTATACTTATTTACAATGTCTCACATGTTCAACCACAATTACAATTATATTATAAATCTTTATTTTCAATCAATTTAATTTCCCTATTAATTATTAATTAATAACAATGACTCACACCATTTTTATATTAATTTAAAAAGTAAAATTGGACTAATGAGCCTAACACTGCGACTTCTCAAAATCACAAACTTCAAAAAAGAAAAAAAAAGAGAAAAAAAGTAGTTAGGTAAAAAATAAAGGGGTGATTCTAATACTGCAACCTCCCAAAATCACAAAATACAAACTCGCTCTGTCATATCTTACTTATCACTACTACATGTCGGGGTGTTTTAAGACAATATTTAAGACAATTTTACAGTGAATTGTCTTAATTGGAGACAAAAAGAAAATTGTGTATCGTCTTAAATAT
Source organism: Pinus albicaulis (assembly GCA_034641835.2). NCBI lineage: Eukaryota > Viridiplantae > Streptophyta > Pinopsida > Pinales > Pinaceae > Pinus > Pinus albicaulis. The sequence goes on along the minus strand of CM076579.1, from coordinate 1,072,581,998 downwards.
TGTCTTTAAGCGGGTGTCTCAAATTTAATGTCTCAAACAATTGTCTCAAAATTACTGTCTCAAAATTAGTGTCTCAAAAAATTGTCTCTATAAAGACAATATAGAACACATATTATTATTGTCTCTATAAAGACATAGGCGTTATTGTCTCTCTAGAGACAATTTCATTTGTCTACAATTTGTCTCTGTAGAGACACTTTCATTTTTGTCTTTGTAGAGACAATAGCGTTTGTTTCTTTACGGACAACAACTGAGATAAAAAATGTATTGTCTCTATAGAGACTATATGTCCATAATTCAAACTATTGTCTCTCTAGAGACGATATGAAAAAATATTTAAAAAAAAATAAACAAATCATTTTAAATGTTATTTTAACGTGGTTTCAACATTTCAAGTTCCCAAATAGTGATTTTAATTACCTTAAAATTTGTTTTTTATGGAAAGAAAAAATAAATTCCATTTTTTTTAAAGCTAACAGCAGTCATTTTAAATCTAAGTGAATAAACAATTTCCCAAAACTTAACAATTCTGGAAAGCAACCTTGAAAATAATAAGGCATCACACTTATATTCGCTAAAAATAAATTCATGCCATTGAATTTGAACATACAAGATCCTCATAATTTGGAACTTCATTTCATGACTATTATGAGGTAAAAGAAAAATGTACAATATTTCTCCATCTTACAAAGAGAGTTTAATCTCTGACATATAAATCGAAAAGGTTGAATCACATTAAATGATGGAAAAATAAATTCATATCCAGTGGTTAGCTCCACCATTTCAACACCTTTGTATAATTGGAATTGGCTTCCTTGATAACAAAAAATAGAAAAAATGTATATGCATCTGAATGTACAATTGATTGCCCAATTTACACTTAATTCCAGTGTTGTCATAAGGATGTTCTGTTGACAGAGGATTATCCACATATATTCTAGTTTTCTTACATTTGGGAGAGGAAAGGAATTAGGCTTGGTCTGATTCTTGTCCAAATCTGGGTGCTACTGCACATTGTCTCTAGATACTTTATATTTATAATTGGCCACCATACGACTTGAGCTACTCAACTTATGTCCCTGCTCCGTGACAACCTGAATTTGAGTATTCCTTTCCAATTCCCCCCTCTCTTTCCTTTTTTCTGGCTCACAGAAAGCACTGATATCTCTCGCATTCATTCATATCTATGAAATATAGGATTTCAATATCTCAACAACCTTTAAATCTAACGTAGGGACGAAAACCATCTTCATTTCTGGTTGCTCTGGACTGTCAAAACAAAATGCCAAACATAAGCTGCGATGCTTAAACAGTTAAAATGACTCGTTAATAATGCTAAATTTATTGAAATATGTTTCACAGACCTCCTCCTGTGATGTGATTTGAGCAGGATATTCGGAAGAACATGTATTAACACGATCAATAGCTTTATTTGCCTGCAAATTTATCAGTACATACATAACCATTATCAGTAAGTAACTATTATCAGTAACCAGCTTTTGATTTCATGTTAGTGTTTCATTTTTGGTGTTTTCACCTCTAGTTCCCAGTCACAACGATATGTAATATAAGCGAGTAAGAGAGTCTGTATTGTTGTCCCGCATATCATTCCTGACCATATTCCCTGCAGTGTAAATTCACTCTGTTATTGGCAGTGTTGTGTTAGTTCAATAGGCCTCTCTGCAAATTAACACACAAATGAAAAACACTTAAATTGAATACCTAGCCAAGCAGCACCCCTAACGGTACTCCAATGACATAATAACAACCCATTTTGATCTGGTTGTTCTTACTAAGGAAACAGAACAACGCTATTATGTGTTTTCAGGTGCTAGCATACAGAGGCACTAATTCTCACCATCACTAGGAAACAGTCTGATATGGAAAGTAGGTAGAGGCAAAAGCGTGAGCATGAGATTTGAACCTTGAGTAGGTGAAGTACACTCTCTGAGGGTCTTCTAGAAATACTACACAGAGATGTATTTCTTTTAAAGTCAAATAGACTTGCCTGATTTATCTACAATTTAGCATCCAGGATGGAAAACTACTGATATGTTGGGACTATGAGGTGGATGCTATTAAGTGGAATAGATAAATTTCCATGTTAAGGTTATATCATGTGCATAAGGATAAGGAAGACAAACTTGGCGCAATAGTCCAGCAACAGGCATCGATACCCCAAAGGAAGGTTATCAAATCCATTTTTTGCAAGGGAAGGGGATTTAGGAACTTTAGTGATGGAAACAAATCTGGAAGTTTAAGTGGCCCTTAAAAACAAGAATTTTTATGTGGCTTGCATTGAAGAACAAGGTCCTTACCTGGGACTCCATTCAGAAGAAAAGCACTCAAGGACCTAAGAGGTGTATTTTATGCAAATCCAATTTAGAACCCACTAACCAGTTCTTGTTCTCTTATCCATTTACATTGCAAGTTAGGCAGGAACTTGAAAAACTGACTGGAATTTTGGTGTTTGGGGAGGAGCCTCAGTGAAAGAAATTCTAAAGAGCTTGTGCACAAAGCTCTCTGTTAAAATTTAAATCCTCTTCCTTTCTTAGTGGCATGGGAAGTCTGGTTGTCCTGAAATGCTCAATATTTTTTATGAGAGGTGCATATCTCCCTTCAACATGCAGTAGTTTGGCGATCCTTGATCTCAGTCATGAAGCAATAGAACAGCACGAGAGGACTTACAGACTATCAAAACTCAGAGGGTAAATGTAATGGACATGAAGTTAGATTTATCTATGGTATATGATAGATCATCTTGGCTGTAATTGAGATCATTACTGCTTCATATACGATTTGGTGTTTAAATGATCAATTGGACCAAAGGGTGTATGTCCTCTATCGGTTTTGCTATTTTAATTAATGGTTCCAGTTTGAGTTTCTTTGAGCCTTCTTGAGGATCGAGGCAAAGATGCCTTCTAGCACCTCTACTCTTTTCTGATTAGTTCCCAGTGCTTGAACAGATCTACTATAGGGGCAAAAATAAGAGGCTTTCTTGGAGAGTAAGAGTAGGATATAGAGTCAGAATTGGGGCTGATCCCTGGGTTGGCAATCATGATAGTTTTAAACTCCAGTCTCCCTCAAGTTTTAAGAGGATCTCTGCAAAGTCACGGGATTTGAATATTGGGGCAAGTAGCTGATATTTTGTTGATTTTAACCATTTCTCTATGGCAGCAAGGCTAAGAGCAAGAAAAAGAGCTATGGAAGGCCTATATTAGCCAACTTCAGAAATTCCATATTAGATTAAATGATGAGAAGGATATCCTTGTCTAGTCTAGAAATCCTGTCTTGGTGGCTTACATTCCAAGGTTATGTTATAAAGTTTTGTGTGAAGAAGCTCACAAGGGAGAGTAGGTTTGCAAGTGGAAAATATTGTGGAAAGTAAGGGCCCCACTAAAATCGAAATTATATATGTGGTTGATGCTTAGAAACAAACCTTTGACATGGGATGCATTACAAAATCACAATCGAAATGGTCCAGAGGGGTGTACCCTTTGCAAACAAGATGGAGAATCAACAGACTATTTATTAAACATTTGTCCTTGAGTAGCTTAGGTGTGGGCAGGTATGAAATTTAGTGACTGGATGCAGTGATGGTTGGCAAGGGCCTTAAAAAAAAAATTCAGGACAAAGAGCTGAAAGCTTTCAGAGGCCTCCTATTTATGGTAGTGTGGGGTATCCGGTTAGCGAAATGAAGATTTATTCCATGAAAGATGTATAACTTCACAACTACTCTATGAGAATTCAATAAATGTTCACAATGTAGTTAGGTCTGCCGCATCCCAACTGCACTCATGTCTCTTGTTGGACTTTGAGCATGGTGTTAATTGGTGTACACCTTTTGTCAGTTTGTGAGGTCTCCAACTCAGAACACATCTTCGAAAAAAAAATCTCTTTTATGAAGAAGCTTTGAACCACACAAACTGCAATTTTGAGAAATATACCAAAAACAATTTGAACAACATTAAAGTGATCCAAAACAAGATGCCAAAATCAATACTACAAGAACAATCTTAAAAGTTGCTTGATTCCAAAGAAGATTGTCAAAATCAATACTGTGAAGACAATTAATTTTGAGAAATATATCAAATGACACGTAAAAGAACACCTCCAAACCCAAAAGAGAGAGAACTATGTTTAACTCTGTTTGTCTATGACTAAAAAAGCATACCTTGAGGGTTTCCACTGTGAGTTGAATCAAATCCAATCTTCTCAAGCACTCATACAACTCAGTAACAGGCTACAACACAAAAGAGGATTGACTATGGAGAGAGACAAATAAACACACCCATCAAAGGAATATTGCTTGCAAGAATTGACTCAATAAAACTATCAGATATTTAACTTATAAGAAACACTACCTTATATGGGTTCGCAATAATGTCTCTGATCTTGAAGACCTCTTTGAGAGCTGGGGATCCATCCTCAATTTCTTTGCTGAGGGCTCTGGCCTCATCATAGCTGTAATCGCTAATCCTAATCCCATATGTCTCACCAATGCCGCTATTTTCCTTGTCACTGTTTTTGTCATGGAAACCCGTGATACCCTGCTCTGCATCCTCATCATCAATATTTTCATCATGGGGTTTAGCCAAAGTAACAGAAGTACAGTCACAGCACTTGACAATCCTATTTACATTTTTCTATGTTTTCAAAGGTTTCACTATTCCAATACGTCCATAAAAAAAAATTATGAAACATATGCTGAGATGATGTTTAGAGAAATATGAAACATATTCCAGAGAAATGGAGATCGATATTCCATTGACAGGTGCATTTATCATGAGCACTGCCCAATTGGGTTTCACTCTACATCTAAGCCAACGTTAATCCAATTTTATTTTATTTTTTTATATAGTAAAGTTTGATAAGCAATTAAGAGTGCAGGCTGGCATGCCATATGCTTTATCCACGTCCCATGACACCGAGATTGCATATATCAAAGATAGTGTTTTATTCAATAAAAGCTACCCACAACCTTTCCCTAGTTATATTTATAAAAGATAACTGTGTGTTTTAGCTGGGGAAAGTATAACACGTGCCCTAAAGTGGGACAACTTTTTAGGTGGCCTTAAGACAAGTATACGCTTGAGTTGTCAAATCTCTCCATAGTTTTTCCATATCAACTTTCTTTATAGTTTTTTCACTTAATGTTATGCTTAGAAACATGCGTGAAGGTTAAATTTCGTTGAAAATAGATTCCCAGATCAGTGGCATATAATATTAAAGGGTGAGAGGATTTTAAATTAAAATAGCGAAACATATAATGAAGAGGTCTAAGTAATTAAAAAAACATGTGTTAGCAGCATCTGTATAGTGTAAAAAATTTGGAGGTTGGAATACTTAATTTTAATTTAAATATTCGAATGACAAAGTAATGATGCGGCTAAGCACTGTCTGCCCACCCATACAGATGAGGATTTGGGTCAGGGCTTTGATCGAACGACGGAGGTGGGATGGGAACCAGCCTCGCTTAGCAACCCTTCCTGGTAGAGAACCAGCAGCAATCAACAAGCAAGCAGTGGTAACAGATTCATAACCCGTTGATCCTGGACCAATTCATCCATCCTTACTCAGTTTGAAGTGCTCCGTCCATCCTAGCTAACACAAGTATGGGAGGCTTAGGATAATAAGATTGAATAAATTGGGCCCGCAACTTGGAAAACCCAGGGTGGAACCACCCTGGAAGGAGGGAGTCCCGAATTACTTCCCTGAGATCCGTAATGTGACTACACATTAGTCATTTCCCTTTTTCTAATGACACGTAAAAGAACACCTCCAAACCCAAAAGAGAGAGAACTCTATATAAATTTGTTTGTCTATGACTGAAAAATCATACCTTGAGGGTTTCCACTATGAGTTGAATCAATTCCAATATTCTCACGCACTCATACAACTCAGTAACAGGCTGAAACACAAAAGAGGATTGATTATGGAGAGAGAGACAAATAAACACACCCATCAAAGGAATATTGCTTGCAAGAATTGACTCAATAAAACTGTCAGATATTTAACTTACAAGAAACACTACCGTATATGGGTTCGCAATAATGTCTCTGATCTTGAAAACTTGATCTCATGAGGCTCATGAAATCCATCCAATTAATTTTGACCTGCAGAACTAATAACTCTGCTTCCATGTTTGCCAACTTCTTGTCCATCTTGCTCTGCAACCATTCACACCACTTTTTCAGCCACTGAAAAATGTTTCCAAATTTACAGGAAATAATTAGATAATCAAGTAGGAGATAGAGTCAAAATTGGGGCTGATTCCTGGGTTGGAAATCGTGATAGTTTTAAACTCCAGTCTCCCTAAAGTCTTAAGAGGATCTCTGCAAAGTCACGGGATTTGAATATTGGGACAGGTAGCTGATATTTTGCTGATTTTAACCATTTCTCTATGGCAGCAAGGCTAAGAGCAAGAAAAAGAGCTGTGGAAGGCCTATATTGGCCAGATTCAGAAATTCCATATTAGATTAAATGATGAGAAGGATATCCTTTTCTAGGCTAGAAATCCTGTCTTGGTGGCTTACATTCCAAGGTTATGTTATAAAGTCTTGTTTGAAGAAGCTCACAAGGGAGAGTAGGTTTGCAAGTGGAAAATATTATGGAAAGTAAGGGCCCCACTAAAATCCAAAGTATATATGTGGCTGATGCTTAGAAACAAAGCTTTGACATGGGATGCATTACAAAAGCACAATTGAAATGGTCTAGAGGGGTGTACCCTCTACAAACAAGATGGAGAATCAACAGACTATTTATTAAACATTTGTCCTTGAGCAGCTTAGGTGTGGGCAGGTATGAAATTTAGTCACTGGATGCAGTGATGGTTGGCAAAGACCTTAAAAAATTGTTTCAGGACAAAGAGCTGAAAGCTTTTAGAGGCCTCCTATTTGTGGTAGTGTGGGGTATCCGATTAGCGAAATGCAGATTTATTCCATGAAAGATGTATAACTTCACAACTGCTCTATGAGATAAATGTTCACAATGTAGTTAGGTCTGCGGCATCCCAACTGCACTCATGCCTCCCATTGGACTTTGAGCATGGTTTTAATTGGTGTACACCTTTTGTCAGTTTGTGAGGTCTCCAACTCAGAACACATCTTTGAAAAAAAATCTCTTTTATGAAGAAGATTTGAACCACACAAATTGCAATTTTGAGAAATATACCAAAAACAATTTGAACAACATTAAAGTGATCCAAAACAAGATGCCAAGTTCAATATTACAAGAACAATCTTAAAAGTTGCTTGATTCCAAAGAAGATTGTCAAAATCAATACTGTGAAGACAATTAATTTTGAGAAATATATCAAATGACACGTAAAAGAACACCTCCAAACCCAAAAGAGAGAGAACTATGTTTAACTTTGTTTGTCTATGACTAAAAAAGCATACCTTGAGGGTTTCCACTGTGAGTTGAATCAATTCCAATCTTCTCAAGCACTCATACAACTTAGTAACAAGCTGCAACACAAAAGAGGATTGATTATGGAGAGAGAGACAAATAAACACACCCATCAAAGGAATATTGCTTGCAAGAATTGACTCAATAAAACTATCAGATATTTAACTTATAAGAAACACTACCGTATATGGGTTCGCAATAATGTCTCTGATCTTTAAGACCTCTTTGAGAGCTGGGGATCCATCCTCAATTTCTTTGCTGAGGGCTCTGGCCTCATCATAGCTGTAATCGCTAATCCTAATCCCATCTGTCTCACCAATGCCGTTGTTTGCCTTGTCACTGTTTTTGTCATGGCAACTCGTGATACCTTGCTCTTCATCCTCATCATCAATAATTTCATCATGGGGTTTAACCAAAGTAACAGAAGTACATTCACAGCACTTGACAACGCTATTTACATTTTTCTATGTTTTCAAAGGTTTCACTATTCCAATACGTCCATAAAAAAAAATTCTTACACAGATTTCTCTTGACTACACTTCTATAGTCAGAGATCTACCATAAATTCTACAACCCCCTCGAAAAAAATAAGAGAAAATTTGCAATACATTGATTCAAACATTGAAAATTAAAAAGCACCAGAGGGCCCAACTTCCAAAATATATCACTATCATATATAGATGTAAATATAAATAACAAATACAAAACATATCTTCCTAATAACGTGAGAATTTTATCTCAAGTAACAAAAAAGAAAATCTTGTAGTCAATGAAGTTGTATATCTATCAGCATAATCTCTATGAAAGACTTGTGATAATATTCAGAGGTGTTTTCATCTATTTGCTCCAGAATCTTTCAAGTTCCAAAAATATTTTTAGCACATTTAACACATATCAATCCTTTTTGTCCTCTTTATACGAGGTGCTACTATAATTGTGGGTGTGGATTGCTCATCACATTCAACACCCTCCTCATTATTTTTGTCTCCCATTTGCTGAAATTCAACAATGGTTTCTTGCCAAGGTTCAGGAATGACAATTGACTGATTGTGTGCAACAAATGATTCATCATGTGCTTGTATCTTGTCCTCATGCTCACTCCCAGATGTTTCACCTGATGATTTAGATTGTTGGGATTCCTATACACAACACAATTTAACTTTTTAAAATAACATTATACCTCCAATTAAATTATTACATATTTCATAAGATATTATAAACAACTAACCTCATATTCATAACCAGTAATTAATTTTCCCCTCGATCTATCATGTGTTGTCGTAGACCTTGGGAACCGTGTAATAAAGCATATTTTAATTCTTCCTCTGAAGCTTCCTTCTGAAATTGGTGAACCTACATTAACAAAGATAATCATATTTATAAGCTATAATGACTAATAAGATACAACTAACTCAATGTGACCATAGTTATTTTCCCTAAAATAGAAAATATAATAGATGAAAATATTCACTTACCATGCCACCACGAATACTGTTATATCCACTAGAGCCTAATTTATGAGATCCAATACTCAACACCCTAGCTTGGGTTTCTTTCGTTGTATCTCGAAGTCGCCTTTTACCTCCTCTTCATGCAGATGGCCTATAGTTTGGATTATTGTGCACCTTCCTTTTAAACTTGCCATCTTTCATAAGTTCAGCCCGCGTCACTTGGTCTGTGATCCAAGCTGGACGTGGATACATCAAATTTTTTGTTAACTTTGACCTTAAATTGTCTCTTTTTGAGTGAATGTATTTACATGCAATATCTAGAATAATTTCTTTATCAAATCCAGGATTTCCAAATTCTATTACAACATCTTTAAATAGTTCTTCTTTTTTAGCATTGGTTTGCTTCCTCCAATCCATTTGGATTGTATTTCCAAACAATTGTTCAACATGACAAAAAATAAAGTGATAAAATTTCAACCCCATTTCATCCTTCAAGACATTTCCTTCTGCAGTGAGCAAGATTGTAACTTCTTGCATTCCTTTTGTAGTCACCGAGGATATTGTTGTAGTCTTGGAGGTTGAGGTAGATTCCCTTATAGGTACATCAAGCACTTTCTCACTTATTTCCTGCATTTACAAAGAAATTGTGGAACTGTTAAAAATACAACCAAAATATGAAACTACTTCCATTTCTAAATTAATTATCCTAAACGTAACAAATGAAATTATAAAAAAATTAAAATAATTTTACCTGCTCATTTGAAGTAGGCACTACACTCTCCAACAATGGCATTTCCCATAACTGAATTTGTTCAACCATTTCTTATCTGATTTGAACATTTTCAGGAGTATCTAGTAGGAGCCTTAACATTCTTGATTGTGAATCTATGAGACTCCTCAAAGAAACTTGTTCCAGTCTTGGCGGGAGAATTCTAACTGAACCCACATTTGATGGATTATTTATTAATTCTGATGTACTCCTAACAGGAGCATGTAGGTGCAATTCAACAGGGATACTAGGAACATCAATATTTGATGTAGAGGGCATGTTATGGGGTTCTGGTCTAGGTGTCGAGGGAATAACATAACCCTATATACCAACAAATTGATTACTTGTTGGAGTCACCCTAGAAACATCTTGCAAGGCACAAATATAAATAATAAGATGGAATAAAAGATGAATAAAGTTGAAATATGTAAACTAGGTTTGGTCTTCATAATGACATATGTAATCATGATTTTATGTAATTTATGTAAAGAAGGAAAAATAAAATCATTTTTGTTATGTTTGAAGCATGGGTTTCATGCTCAAGGATAACATAGATGAATAGAAAGAAAAAATTAAAAGATGAAATACATTTTCCATGGTTGAATGCATCTTAGTAAGAAGGCATCATGGTAAGCATACAAATTGAAGTAAGAGCTCATAGCTGAAGTAAAACTATACAAACAAATAACATAATCAAGTAAAAGTCACCTCCATTATTATGCCCTAGATTTCTCAACAAATAACATAATCAAACTCACGCAAAAAGATTGTTGAACCTTAAATTTTGCATAACATTGGATGTATTAGGGGGCATAAACGATACCTGCATGGCAACATTTGATGTATTGACCGGCATAATTGAATCCTGCATGCCAACAAAATGCATGCTTAGCAAAAGCACAAATATTAATAAATATATAAAGTGAAATAAGTTAATTTATTGCACAAAAATATTGATCAAGCTTTACCACTAGCATAAGCTTAGATGTACTGAAAGGTGTGATAGGGGTTGGAATGACTTTAGAAATTGCCTGCATTCCAAAAATATAAATTAGCATAATATAATAAAGAACATAAGATAATTGAACCTATAAAATACTTATTCAAGCTTACCTCATGCACCATCATAGCAATGTCTTGCTCTCATGCATTTGTTAACATTTCCATAAAAGCAGTTAAGATCATTGAATCCCCCAGTTCAGAAGTAACATTCTTAAAAAAACACATAATAACATAAAAATAAGAAAATATTGATTTGAGAACATATGCTAGTGACATTAATAACAAAATACAAATTCACTAGCACATGAAAAATAACATAAAAAAATTTCAATATGTTTCAATACATCCAAAAAAAAAAAAAAACACATAAACAATACTCAATATGCAAAGTTTTTTTTAGCTTTACAGTATTATGTTTCTCTTGCCTAGGTGACAATGGCATAAAGTAAAGGTGCTCAAAAATTCAATTAATAAATTGAAGTGTAGTAGATTAGGTGCCTCCACCAAATATATATGTGCTTTTCAATTAAAACCTTAAACATTCAAATTACTTAATGTCCATTACAATTAGAAACTCAATACTTATCTGTAGTGAATCCTTACAAATATCTTAAAATAAACATAGTGATAAAAAAATGTCATCCTCACATGAGATTTCCTCATTTGCTGGCATAAATACCCCATCATTAATGGACCCTAAATCGATAAATAAATTAATACCATCATTTTCATAGTCTTCACCACCTTCAACTACGGGTAAATTAAAATCAATAAATTCATCATCTTCATGCAATTGATGTCCATGTGGTTGGTCATGTCCTTCAGGCACTTCAGTAAACTCGTCATGATCTTCGTCTTGGTCATATGCATCATTGACAATAACATCATCTCCATCTTGGCCATCTATGTCTTCTGGAGGAACTTCTACATCTTCAAGTAAATCATGGTCCTCTACATCTGGAACAAATGTTACTCTTTGTCCCCTTGGATCATAATCAATCACAAATGACCAACCAGGTTGTTCTAAATTTGGAATGAGAAAAATTTGGTCACATTGACTTGGAAACACATAAGGTTCAGAAGTGGCTTCAAACCTAGATGTATTGATCATATGGAATCCATTATTATGGAGTTAGATAGTTTTTTCTTCTCCCACTTCGATAAGCTTGTACCATTCAACACGAAAAATAACTTTCTTGAAAGACATAAAATCAAGCTCTATAATATCCTCCAACACTCCATAGTAGCGAAGTGTGCTTGTGATTGGTTGTCTATCATTTGCATGTGAACGACATTCCACCTCAAATGATGCTGAAACTCCACAATCATAAGTTTGTCTCTTTTCATCAACTTTTCTGATGCGATAATGATGACCAAAATTCCACATTCTTTTGTAATATCTTACCTAAATTCATAAAAATATTAACTAATTAGATTCAAGGATATAAAAGTTAATAGCCAATTTATTAAATATATGCAACATATTAATATATATCACCTCCCCATTTATAGATCCTTTAATGAAATTCAATTGTTGTTGTGTCACTCTATCCTTCCCTTTTGTTTCCTCATTTTCAATATTGGTCTTTAGCCAATTCCATGAGCATCTATCTGGCCACTTTCTTTTATGGCTTGCAGGTAATCCTCGATTAGTGTTTTCACCATGTCTATTATATATATTGGTCCATGCATTTTCATCTTCTAATTTCTTTTGTTCAGCGTACTTCTCCATCCATTCCAACATAAATTCAGAATTGTATGCAACATACAAATGTAATGCCTCCCACTCCTTAGCATCTACAATGAAAAATATATTTGTTCAATGAATTAATAATTAATTATAGCCATGTATTATAAAATTTAAGATAAAAATAACTACTAATAACATTTTGTTTACATTTTATCCTCTTTGAAGTCCCTTCACCCTCTAATTTTTCTCCTTCAAATGATTGAGATTGGTTATAATTCCATAATCGCGGAGCTTCAATATGCAATTGAGGTAAGTACCATACGCATGACACCATCTTGGCTTCTCCCTTGTGCATGATAATCCATATATTTTGCCAACTCCTTACACTTTAACATTCTCTCAAACCTTAGCTTTAGTGGAATGTGTCGTAGTACTTTATAAGGAACCTTCTTGGATACTTGATCTTGACGGTATCTATTTGTGTGACACACTGGGCATTGTTGTAAATTTGCATTCTCTCCATAGTACAATATATGGTCATTTGGACATGCATCATATGTCTTGTACTCCATTCTAATGTCTTTCATTATTGAAGATACTTCTCTATGAGAATGAGGCAACTTATTGTCTTTGGAAGTATTTTGTTTGCCAAAAGTCTGCATAGTACAAATAATTATTTTTATAAGTATACACAATATTCAAAACTTTTAAGACATCTAGAGCATTAATTTATAGGAATATCAAAACCAACCTTAATATATCAGTAAAGCATGTGTTTGTCAATCCATGTGTAAAGGAATATCAAAACCAACCTTTTTATTTATGCTTCTCTTCAGTCTCTCACATTCTCCTCTTAGGAAATATTCTGAGACAAAATCCAAAAATTCCAGAGATATTATCCATCTACCACTCTTTAGGTGGTTATTAACTATGTCTACCTCACCAACAAATGGAAGGTAGTTAACTGCTCATTTATGAGCTCTTGTTTCCCACTTCTGGTGACAGTTCCCTGTATTTTACGAAACATTTATTTGACTAATATAATAATTTTAGAATTAAATCCAATAACAGAAATTAGATGCTTGGGACTTCCTAATGGATAAAATCATTTCTAAAATAAATTGCAACGTTTTTCCTCTTTAGACCATATTTACTTCAACTATAAGTTTCAATTTTTTTATTTTATTTAATTCATAAAATAAGGCATAAATACAACTTTGTAAACAACAATTATACATTAGTTATTACTAGTAAAAATACTGATAATTAAATATCTATCCTTCTCTTAATGTAGCATACTAAATCATAATTAAACTTATACACATGTAATTACAATGGCATCCTTAAGCTGAGGGATGTCACATCCTCCCCTGCTTAAATTTGACATCATCCCAGTGTCCCAATTAGTGCTTTCTTTTGGAATTCATTTCAAAATCTAAACCATAGAAGGATAATATTCCTTAAAAGAATCCTCCAATTCCCAGGTTGATTCTTCTAGTGTGAAATGTTTCATTAAACCTTAAACTACAATACTTCTCTATTTCAGAGTGTAACAACCCTCCAGTCTAGAATACATAGTGGTTTTTCTAGGAACTCTCCCTCTGGTTCCACCTATACAACATGCCAATCATTCACATGAGAAGGATCATGTACATATTTATTCAGTAATGAAACATGAAACACATTATGAATCTTAATGTTGGCTGGTAGGGCTAGTTTGCAAGCAAGAGGTCAAACTCTAGCTAACACTTCAAAGGTCCCACAATATCTAGGATATAACTTAGCACATCTTTCAAGCTCGTGTGTGATTTTCTTAGGTTTGAACTTTAAGTATACCTGATCTCCCACATTGGATTGTTTTTTAGTTCTCTTCAGGTATACATAGCTTTTCCAACAATCTTGTGTTGTTTTCAAGTTATGTTTGGCTTGCTTGACTATCTCTTCCATTATTTAAAAAAAATTGGTCCTAATATCAATCTATCTTCAAGGTGATCCCAAATAAATGGTACTTTTCATATGCTTCCATACATTACTTCAAATGGACTCATTTTTAAAGAGGTCGAATATCCATGGTCATAGGAAAATTCAGCTAGATGCAAACTATCTTCCCATTTAGTTTGTTTATCTTTCACGTACATCCTTAAAATATCCTCTGATATTTGATTGGTCCTTTCTCTTTGACCATTCATTTGAGGATGATAGGATGTACTAAAGTTTAACTTGGTTCCCATGTTTTAAAATCATTCTTTCTAGAATTTGGAGGTAAGCTTTACATCTCTATCTGAAATTACAACCTTAGGTACCCCATGAAGTATGAAAATCTCCCTCATAAATATTTATGCAATGTTTATAGCCTTAAAAGTGGAGTTGAATGGAATGAAGTGTGTTTCCTTGTTAAGTTTTTCAACTACAACCATAATAGCCTCATGTTGTTTTCTATTTTTTGGTAGCCCAATAGTAAAATCCATCGAAATAGTCTCCCATTTCCACTCAGGAGTGGGAAATGGTTGTAATAAACTAGTAGGATGTTGATGGGATTCCTTAACTTGTTGGTATTCAAGACATCTTGGCACATACTTAGTTGTTTCATTTTTCTTATTTGGACAATAAAAATCCTTTCAAAATATTGTAATCAACTTTTTGTATCCTGGATGACCAACTGTTGGTCTCTAGTGCAACTCATCTAAGACAAAGTTTTTTAGATTTACTTCATTTGGTATATAAATTATGCCTTTAAACAACAATAAATCTTGGATGTTTACTGAAAAATCAACTTCTTCTTCTTTCAATTTGTCATTTTTCTTTAATTTTCAAATATTCCAAATGTGAATTTGTGGCTATTTTCACTTTTTCAATTATATTTGTTGACCAACCAATTGTTGTTTTAGCATATATTTGATTAAATTTTCTACTTAGCATCAACTATCTTGTTTTCTTTCCCTTTGATGTGTGAAATTTCAAAATCATGCTCACTAATAAACGCTAACCATATTTTTTGTCTAACATTTAAATTAGGTTGATTAAATAGGTAATTGAGACTCACATTATATGTCCTTAGCTGAAACTTCCTCTGTATCAAGTAGTGTCTCCACATTTTAAATGCATGAGCTATTATTTCTAATTCTAGATCATGTAAAGCATAGTGTTTTTCATATTCCTTCAATTTTCTGGAATCACTCACATTATATGTCCTTAGCTGAAACTTCCTTTGTATCAAGTAGTGTCTCCACATTTTAAATGCATGAATTATTATTGCTAATTCTAGATCACATGAAGCATAGTGTTTTTCATATTCCTTCAATTTTTTGGAATCATAACAAATAGCATGGCCTTCTTGCATTAAAACTCCCTCTAATCCTTCTTTTCCTGCATATGTACATACCATGAATTCCTTGTTGGGATCACCTAGTTTTAAATGAAAGGTCTAGTCAAAAGTTGTTTTAGTTTGTCAAAACTAGCTTGACACTTTTGACTCCACTCAAATTTAATTCCCTTCTTTTGTAGATTAGTGATTGGATAGGAAATTTTAGAGAATCCTTCAATGAATCTTCTATAATAGCCTGTGATACACATAAAGGTCCTAACTTATTCTACATTTTTAGGTTTTTACCACCCTACAATTTCCTTAACTTATAAGGATCAACAAAAATTCATTCTTCCGATATTACGTCCCAAATAATGTACCTGTTGTTGGTAAAATGAACATTTTCTAAATTTAGCATATAGTTCATTGTCTCTTAGAGTTTCGAGAACCATCTTCAGGTGTTGGTCATGTTATTCCTTACTCTTTGAATATACTAGGATATTGTCTATGAAGACAATAACAAACTTGTCTAGAAATGGCCTTAACACATTTTTCATGAGACACTTGAACGTAGCAGGTGCATTAGTAAACCTAAATGGAAGCACCACAAACTCATAGTGCTCATAGTAGGTGCAGAAAGTTGTTTTGTGTATATCTTCATCCTTGATCCTGATTTGATGGTATCCTGAACTTAGATCAATATTTGAGAATATAGAATTTCCCCTAACTTGATCAAACAAGTCATCTATTCTTGGTAAGTGGTATTTTTTTTTACGGTCATATTATTCATTTGTCTATAATCTGTGTGTAACCTCAATGTTCCATATTTCTTTTTCACAAACAATACACGTGCTCCCCAATGAGACACACTTGGTGTTATGCATTTTTTGTCCAATAATTTTTGCAATTGAATCTTCAGTTCCATCAGGACACTCAGTCTGTATGGGGCCTTGGAAAATAGAACAACACTAGCTACAAGATCAATTTTGAATTCGATGTCCCTCCTTGGAGGAAGTCTTTGTATTTATTCTCGAAATACGTCCTTAAAATCTTCTAATATAGGATATTCAAATATTGATGGTTGTTATTCATTTTCAAACATCTCTTTCACTTGGACAGTGAAAAATTGACAACCTTTCCTAGCATATTTCTTCATTTGCACAACAAAAATTTGTGTGACAAATATTTTCCTTGGGATTCTTTGAACCATGCAAGATTTTCCTCCATCATCAAAATAGGTAAAAGACTTGTCTAGACAGTTTAATATCACTTAATGTTTTTCTAACTAGTCAATTCCTATGGGGACATCATAGGATCCTAATGGTAAAATATTTTGATTGAGGATAGTTTGCATTCCATTAAGGTATATAGTGTAGTCCTTACTAATTTTAGATACTTTTATTTTGGTTCATGTGGCCAGCTGCGCTAACCAAGGCTTGTAATGTTTTTCTTTTATATGTTTACATTTCTCAACTATAACACGGGAAACATAACTCAAGGTAGATCCTAGATCTATAATCACAAATACATTTTTGTCAGAGATCTTAGCTTATACTTATACCATAGTTTATTGTTGATCTTCCTGTCTCCCATCCAATGCGACACTGACTTTTAGTATATTACAGCCTACATCATTTATTGTTGAAGCTTCTTGAATTTGGTTTAACGTTGTTTTCTTCTTTAATGGATTCTTTGGAAAATTTCTCGATGGGTTATTTTCACCACAACTCCAACATTTTATGGGTGGTCTCACAGATTCATTGAAATTTTTGTTGCCTATAAGAGTTCCTCCCTTTTGTCCAATATTTTTTCTGTTGATTAAAATTTTTGTTGTAATTTCCTACTCACACATTTTTTGAAAATGTCGACTTCTTAGATCTTTTTCTTTTGTTTCCAAATCTGCTAGGTTTCTTGGACAACATTCCTTTATAATTTTCCCTTTCTGTTTTCTTTGATTGAAACACATTTTATGTTTCCTAATGGTTTCATTCATTGTTTTTGGTTGATCAAATTCAATTATTTCTTTATATGAGAAAGGTAGATAGTAGTTTCAGCTTTCAAGACCCAAGAGAGGGCCAATGTTGTAACTACAACTCTGATGCCACTTATAATAACAAGGATTTATGTCTGACATTTTTTTTTAATACTCATTAACAATTTTCTCGAAAAAACATCATTATTTGCATCTTTTTTTTTTTTTTAATAGAATTTCGCTTTTAGCCTCTAATCTAACTCCAACATAGGCATCATCCCCCGCTGACAATACACAGCAAGATTCACAGGGTTACGCCTGACGGGCACCCACGGGGTTTGAACCGGTGAGTTTATGTAGAAATATATTAATCATGATATGTTCTAACATTTGCACCACGCTCCAACCTTTGTTATATATGTGGATTTCCAATAGTATGTCAACGTAGCTGATTTGTTTTCTTTGTACTCCAGGGTTAACATATGTTTAAATTACTCTACATATTCTATTTCAAATGTGGGACTATTTGATGTTAGCTTATAAACGTGTATTTTCTCAATGTTTCATGATTGTTCTGTTATGACCGGAAAGGTTTCTTTTGTTTGCCACGTATTCGACTTTTGTACTGACTCGTTTAACGACCTAGATCACTTGTAGCCATATCAACGGTTAGTTGTGGTTATGGTTTTTGGTGAGATTTTAATGACCATTCGATTTTGTTCTCATCCATTCACTTTTACTCAAAGTCTTCTCCTAGTAGTCCTGCTTTCCGTTGTTGGGGTTTCGTTGGTTTTGCAATGGCATATGCCTTCGTAAAACTGCAACAAGTGTATACAAATAATTTCTCCTAAGCATATAACTTACACTTGTTGTAATGGAAGGGTTTACTTGTCCGTCTAATTTAAAAACTCAATCACAGCGGTATGATTTCCTTTACCAATTATAATTTCAATCCTTCTCTTCTCAAACAAAAATTTTTAGTCTGTGTAGTAATATTTTTGAATATTTCTTTTTCCAGGGCTACGAAATAGTTCTTTGAGGTCTTGTTGTAAACCATACAGGCGACTCAAGGAATGAAACAATGTATTGATAGCTCAAGTGGTAAATATTGTTAGTGATAGAAATAACTGAAAAACACTCATTAAACATACTCATATATTATACACAAATGGTGTATGTGTAAATACACTCATACACAGATTACATTCAGATTACTCAATTAAATAGATTTTCTGAGATTCAACTTATTCTTAATTTAGAGAGAGAGGTTGAGAAAATTTATCAACCATCACAAACCAACTTCTCAAATATAAAATGTAAGCACTAACTCCAACATGCCGCCTTAATGATTACATGAATTTATTGAAATCACTCATAAATAATAAAATAATCAATCATTCTTTAGCTTATTAGTAAATGTTCCATCAAGTTGCCTCATAACCCTCATAAAGATGTAATTGACAAGTTAGATTCCTTGATTCAACCAAAATCCTTCCCTATCACCTTTTGAGTATTGATTTATTTTGTTCAAATTCTTATATTTGTTTTCCTTTACCCTTTTAATGTAATTTACGGTATTAGAAGTAGAAATAGGGTTTTAACCCTTTTTCGAAAAGCAATAGTTTGATTTCGGCGTTCTAAGCCACACAACCATACACCGAAAAGTTTTCTCTACTATTAGGTTTTGTGGAGGGGGTTTCCCTCTTTCCTCATTATAGGGTTTCTACTATAGTAAAGGGTCTTTTATTGGTACACAACTGGTGTGCATCTCTCCTTCTTTGTTCATTATTTACGACGACAATATGATTTAGTACTTGGGTTTATGTTTATATTTCTTTCTATCTGTTTTAAGGTCATTGTACATATATTTGATGAGTTTATAGATGGGATTCAATTCCAATATAAAACCCTAAGGTCTTCAGTTTCTGATAAAGGGTTATTTTTATTTTCCTTAATAATTTGTAAATTAAATCTTAATGGGAAACTGTAAGGATTTCACTTTAATAATTTTGCATAATTTATTATCAAAGCATTATTCTTCTTTGAGGAACATCTTTGGTTCCTATTTTTATTTAGGATTTCACATCTCCAGTGCATTTTCTTTCACAATGTTACAAAATCCTTCCTTACCTGACTTATTTTCTTGTTTCTTGTTATAGATTCTTATTTGTTGATTTTTCTTTTGCTAGATGGGAGTCCATAGTAGTTGAGAACTAGGCAAGGTAATTACTTTACTTCACTTACTTTTACCATTTTCCTATTATTAATTTTCATATAATAATCGCAATATTAACTACCAAAATGTTGATTATGCTTATTTTTAGGTATTTCCTCATGCACATGTACCGTGTTAGGACTAGTTTGAACGATCTTGCAGCTAATTTTTGGATTTTTTCGTTTATTAACTTGCAATTTCAATTTGTTTGCTCTTCCAGGTTGGAATTACTTCACGACCTTTATGGGTTCTCACGTATATGGCTAATTTCGTTTTATGAAAACGAAATCTATTGACTTATGGCATTATCTTGTTATTATTTCTTGGTATACAAGAAACCTTGGGAATTAAAAATTCCTTTTTTTTAATTAAGACGGACAGTGATACCACATTATGACTAGTACAATTATATGTAAATGTTTTCAAAGAAAAACTTTTTTGTTTTAGTCCAAAATCGACGGTTTATAGATTTATATATTTTTTTGAAGATATTTCTTTAAGTGAAAATACCATGCTTATGGATTTTTTTATTTATGTGAGTTTTATAAAATCATTCTTCATCTTCTATACAATCTAGATTCACGTCAACATGGTATATATATATATATAAAAGAAAAGTAAAGTATTTCTTAATCCATACTTATTACTGTATGTGTGTTTGATAGCTCACAATTTACGACTAGGATAAGTCATAATCCTAGTTAACATACATTTCTAAATTGTATTTCTCTATAATTCTAGGTGTAGACATAGATTATTCTTGTACATACGTATTATTTGTACAATGAAACCACTATATAGTTCTTACTTATTATTTGTACAATGAAATTACTATAGTTCATTTTAAAGTAGCATCAAAAATTTACTTTCTTTATTATTATATAATTTTTCTTTTTTATTTCTCCCTATATTTCCAGATTATATATATTTTTCCTTTTTGTTTCTCTCTATATTCCCAGATTATATATATTTATAACTTTTGCTTGTGCACACTTAGAATATAGTATACATATTTACTGTAAATTCTTTGTATATATAAAGAAAATAAAATAATTATTATAATGCTTTTTGTTTTATTTTTATAAGAAATTGTTTTCTCTTTCACAGTAATAAACTATAAGGTTTATCATTGGCCAACATTCTTTATATAACTACGCCTTTTCACATTGTTCTCTATTGGAGCTTAACATTACTATAAACTTGAGTATTTCTACTATCAATGCTTCATTCAATCAACGAATCCACTTGTAGCTTTATAAATTATATTTTGGACTTCATTCCAATCTTCTTTCTTTCGAAAATGTTTAGTTTTCTTTCGAAAATGTTTAGTTACAAAAACAAAGGTAAGAAAATATAATTTGTAACCATTTTTTTATAAAAACATATATTCTAGATCTGTTTTCAACTAGAATAATTCAATCCAGAACAAAATGAACAATTTGCATGCTAATATAAAGAAAATAGTGTTAGAAATATTGGCTTGTAAATTTTTTTTGGAAACTATAAGTTAAGTATTTTACTTCTCTTAACTTTGACACAACCACTATTGGTCTTTCTGGGCAACTAGGTCTGCAATTCTATGTAGTTTTATTTCTGCTTCTTTTTAGTCTCTCACATTCTTCTTTCTAGAAAAGTTTTGAAACAAAGCCAAAAAATTCTAGATATATTTTTAATCTACCACCCTTTGGGTGGTTATTAACTACCTCCACCTCACCAACATGTTGCAGGTAGTTAACTTCCCATTAATAAGCTCTTTGTTTCTCACTTCCGAAGATAGCTCATGTCTTCTAGGAAACATTTAATTGACCAATATAATATTTTCATATTTAAATCCAATCACCCACATTGAATGTCTAGAACTTGTTGATGGATAAAATAATTCCTAAAATAAATTGCAGTTTTTTTCCTCTTCCAACCATCTACAACTATACATCATTTATTATTACCAGTAAAATTATTGATAATTAAATGCCTATTTGTCTCTTAATATAACATACTAAATCTGACTTAAACTTATACACTTAATTATAATGACATCCTTAAGGTAAGGTATATTACAGAAAATTTGACATTAAAAGGAGTATGAAGATGAATGGGTTAAAACATCATTAAAACCAATCAATGGATATATTTATTTTTAAGTTAAATATTTTATATATTAAATATGATATAGTGATGTTTTAGGAGTTGTCTTTAGTGCGACTATCTTGATTTGTGTTATTTACACTGGTTTTTTTATTGTATATATAGAGTCATCACGTTTAAAAACCTCTAGAGCACTTCAATTGTGCACGGGTTACCCATCAAATTTATGATTTCAATAAATTCCTATCAAATTTTAGAGAAATTATACTAGAAATATGCACCAAAAAAACTTCTAAAAAATCTCACTAAAACCAACTCAAATATTTTATGACTAAAGTACAATAAATTAATGCAATGTTGCACAAGGTAGGCATATAAAATCTCTCAAAAAAAAAAAAAAAAATTTGGTAATAACTAAAGCAATATTTAATATTTTCTCCAACTAAAAAAATCGAAAATACGGATAAACTAAAGCAATATTTAATATTTTTTCCAAATAACAAAGATTGAATTCTTTAGATTTTTAATAGTTGGTGTGATTATTTTATTCTGGGTGCAATTCCAAATTTGTGTAATATTTTCTTATATCTTATTTTTTTGAAAAAAATATAATTTATTATAATTAAAAATCAAGTTATTTAAAAATATTAATGATTTCAATTTAAATTTATAAACTATTTCAATGTTATTTAAAAATGTTAATAATGTTTATCTAATAAAAATCATCTTATTTAAAAATATTAACAATTTCAATTTAAATTCATACATTTTTTTTAATGTTATTTAAAAATGTTAATGATATTTATTTAAATTTATGGAAGTTTTTAATATTATATTTTTGAAAATAATAAAATTTATTATAATTCATTTATAATTATTATTTAAATAAATGTTATTTGAAAATATTGTTAATAGATTACCAGAAAGTAAAATTTCTATGTTATTAAAAATGTGTGGGATTTAGATTATTGATTTATTTTTTATATTTAATTTAATTTAATTTAGAATTTATATATATATATATATATATATATATATATATATATATATATATATATATATAATATTTTTTATTAAAATTATTTTCAATTTAATATTATAATTTTAACATATTTAATATTATAATTTATGTTAAAATTGGAGTGATATTTCTATAAATTATAATATTATATAGACTTTGCTTATTTTAGTTTAGCATTAGAAAAATAGAACAATAACATTACATCATGTTCTTGTTTTTTATAGTTTTAAATTTAAGATATTATACAAAATTGTTGTTCTGATTCACAAGCTTAAACTAACAAATAAAAGATAGAAAAAAAGTTTCTCCTAAACTCAAAGAACAACATGAGACTAATCATAGTCACATGGTTCCACTTCAATGGACTCTTTGTCCTTTTGAGTGGAACTACCTAAACTAAGGTAGGTCATTCATTCCAAGCAAATGTTAAAATGGTTCACTTGAAGCTAGAACTAGTAAAACTAGTCAAATTGAAACACAATTTAATCCTTTTCATCATGTTTCTTTAACAGTGAAGCATTGGAGAAAAGGAGGTTGTCAGAGTAGAGTAATAAACAGAGCCTGGACTCTCTCGTTGGGATTCCTATTGTGGACAATGTGGAAGGAGAGGAATCGAAGAATATTTCATAATGAGAAGCGGCAAACGCCTGAGATCTGGAAAACCATAGTCCAGAACAACCGAGAGACCATATTGGTCGAAAAATGGAGTCAAGAAGATTGGACGGTCCAGGGCACAGAGGGAAGGATTCTCAACTAGTTAAATCTCAAGACAAAGATGCTGGCGGCGACCTCTTGGAAACCCAGATGCATAGCCTTTGAAGTACGGGACAGATTCATACCCCCTCAAATGAGGTTTATGAAAATAAATTATGATGGGTCCTCAAAGGGCAACCCAAGTCAAGCAGGGGCTCGAGACATTTTCTGGGATTGCATTGGATGAGTCTTGAGGGTTTTCTCCATTGACCTAGGGTACACTAGCAACAACAAAGTGGAACTAACTGCTGCGAAACAAGGTCTACAAATTTCTAATCGTGAACAGTACAACCAACTGGAGATCGAAGGAGACTTGGCCATGGTTACAGGTGTCCTCTGAAATCTGCAACAGGGAGCTCGCTGGGCAACATATAAGTAGTAGTTGGAGAACAATAAGACTCATCCAGGAAATTAAGGAAACAATGGCTACAATCAGCTATATTTTTCCACTTCATGTCACGAGATCAGGAAATGAAGCAGCAGATTGTTTGGCAAATTGGGGATGCAGTAATGAAGACAGGGTCATGGATCAACCTTGGAGGATTAACATGGAACCAGGGCTTGCATACCTTCAAGTCATTACACAATGGGATTGTAGGCACAATGATCGATATAACAACCAACCCCCCCCCCGATCAGGGTGCCAACTGACGAGGTCAGAGCCAGGTCACGGTGATGGGCGATGGGTCTGTGGTGACAGCACGCGGCGGAAGTCGTACCAAAGCCGAGGATGACGTAATGACAACTTCCCCAATGGTTAATTATGAGTTTATTAAATTAGAATGGTGAACAACTCGGCGAGTTAGGTGGGCTATCAGGATGAAGTTGGAATGTGTGCCGGGTTAGCTGGGTGTGGGGGTTTAACATGGTTTTGATTATCCTTTGCAGCTTCATTCTCCCTCTGGTTACTGTCTACAGTGTCATTCTCCTCTGCAAGTTTGCCATCTTGTGCATGTTGGGTTCCTGCCGTGAGCATCCATGTCAACAAACAAGACGACGTTGGAGGACTTCGTATCCTGTAGCTTTGCATTCGTATGTATCCAATTCTTCATATGCCATAACGATGAAACGAGTCTCTGCATTCTGCTGCATGAGAAGAAAAATACTGGTTTTTCTTGATTTTATTTATTTGGTTCGTTGTTTTGAAAATTGTTGCATGGACACGGTTAACAATAGTTTGTTTAATGATGAAGTTGAAGATTATATGGGTTGACAGGACCCGGTAGACGTTCTGATAGGTTTAAATTGGTCTATGTCTGGGTATACTCTATCTTGCATGTCCTGCGTGTCTTGCATGGTTAAGTTGCTTAAGCCGGCGAGAGGCGTGGACCTACCAGCTTCTTCCTTGATTGCAGCTTGGCCCATTTTTAAGTTACATGACAATAATTCTTGGTTTCCTTTTTCTCTGTCGACTTTCAATTTGAATCTCGAGATGTGGGAATTCACCTGCATGGCTTATAATGATATTAAAGTTAGGAGAAAGTCAGTTAAGGATGGGAATATGAGGCTTTGGTGTCAGTTGGTCAGCTTTTTAACTAGTTCTGTTTAGTGTCATTCTGTCAGTCCTTGTGGGAAGGGTTCCTAGGTCAGAGGTAAATTGGGTGACTGGCATAAGGGTGTTGTGTTCGTAGCTCTGGTGTTGTCTTGGACTTTGTTTTTGTATTATGGTGTTACCACTGATCAGGGACACATGTTTAGTCGAGGTTGGGATAGGAATTATGTAATCAAGCTGCTTACTGTGTGTCTCTTAATGTAGCATACTCCAAATGTTATTGGGGGAAGTCTGGAACCGTTTATTTGTTGGTTTTATACTCAATTGGGATGTTTTAAACTTGTCACTGTTACAAGTCTTCCTCGCCAAGTCTTCCAGCGCAGAATATTGCTGGAAGATTACTCTATAAAAACTATGGCCAAGGGAAACTCAACGAAAAAGGAAGCAAAGGAAAAAGGAAAATCAAAAGTTTCAAAACCTCCCGCCAAACGTGGAAGAAAATTGGGCAAGGAAGTTATGGAAATTTCGTTTCAAGCATATTCTGAGGAGACACCATGCTACATCAAGTCCCTGATTCATGGATGGGAAGGCCATGCAAGAGCCAAACAGGAGGAAGAAGAAGAAACTACTGAGGAAGAACTCAACCACATCATCACTGACTCGGGTCATACTCGAGGAATAATTTCACTATTCCACCATTCCATTCGAACATATTGTATGTTGAAATGTCTTCTGGTTAAGGCAATAATGTTTGTCAAGAGGTTGGGGGTGACCCCAAAGCTGCTACATGTTTAGCTGAGATCAATAGGTCCATTCAGAAAATGAACCTTCGACAGCACCATCAGTATGTCCGCTTAGGCAGAATCGAGAAGGAGTTGCAATCCATGCATCAGGTTGATATGCCTGGTTGCAGTGTTAAAGGCCCGACTCCTATGGAGTCGGATGATGATTGATGGCTACTTTGTTCGGGTTTGAATTAAGAAATGATCATCATAGTTTTAGTTTTTGTTAATATTAGCGGATAGCTTTTATTTTAATCTAATTTTAATGCCTACAAATACTGATACTGATATTACTTATTTGAAGACAGTGAGAACTAGACTAAAAATGTATATTTTTTGGATGGCTTATAACTCGTTAAGATGACCAGCAGACCTAGCTTCCTACTCGCAAGTTGAGGCCTAAAGTTGTATCTTTTTTACCTGTTTTTGTTTATAAATAGAAAATAGTAAGGATCTACTAAGATTACCAAAAAAAAAAAAAATTCTTTAACAACTTTTCTAACAAATATGTGCTCATATGTGCTTAGACTCATTCCAAGCAAATGTCGAAATCATTCATGTAAAGGTAGAATTGGTCAAACTGGAACAAAATCCAATCCTTTGCATCATATTGCTCTAAATTTTATTTTCGAGTATAAGTGAATTGTGTGGCTATATTGATTTTGTCATTTACACTTGTGCACAATGTCTCACAAACCCTGCAAAAGCTAAAATTTTAAAATTATATTATAGATCTTTATTTTCAGTCAATTTGCTTTTCCTTTTTTATCTTATTTTAATAAAATTTATCAAAATAAAATATTAATTTAAAAATTAATATTGGACTAATAAGTCTAACACTACAACTTTTCAAAATCACAAATTTAAATGAAAAAAAAAAAAAAATTTCATGTAAACAATATAAAAGTGATTCTAATAAAGTTATCTCTAATGAAACTTTTTGAACTTTCTGCGATCTCCCAAAATCACAAAATATAAACTCACTCAAACAGATGTCATATCCTCATTTCCTGCCTGGGCGCATTAATGGGCCTATGGCAGCTGAAATAAGGCTTGCCTCTTATCTATAGCTTCTTCCACAACAAATTATGGATATAATTAATTTCAAAAGGTGAATGAATATAACAAGTTGTGCCTGTTTTAAACTGCAACAGTCCGACCTAAGTAACTCCATTTATTGGGAACGTTTTTTCCAACGCACAGGGTAGGTGGTGATAGGCATCAGTATGAGTTCCTATCATTTTCCAAGGGAGACATGGCCTCTATGCATATCTTCTGGTGTGGGCCATCTCTATCACAAAAAATGGGGTGTTTTCAGCACCGCCCATGTTCTCCAATTTCAGATGGAACGAAAGAGCCAAAGCAGACAACTGAACTTGACTAACCCAACCGACGGGGTTTTCAATTTTCCCAGCAAATCCGCGTGTCTGAATCTGAATAAATGCACTTCACTTACACCTCGTTGCCATGGCTTCCCAAAATTGAGACACTCTTAGCAAGGATGATTTGACATTTCCTGAGGGTTGTTTTCATCCATCACATCATACAGTCACACTGAAAATTGTAGGTTATACTATATTAAATGGGATGGGACAGTATATGGCTTACTATATATGGAATTATAACTTTATTATCTATTCCTTGTAGTTATTAATATTTATAATTTTATTAATGTACTGGAGTTATTTATTGAGTTTAACTAAGTACAAAATTTAATGAGTAATATATACTACTTCAGTACATTAATAGAATTATAGCTTCACCAATATTGATGGCTTAGTACAATATCAAACGTTTAATATATTTCCTTTAAAGAACTTTACAAATTAAAAAAAAAAAAGACTTATTGTAACTAACAAATGATGAAATGACCTCTCTTAGGGTATTTTTTCTGTAATTAAAAGTAACTGATAATGAAATGACCTTTCTGAAGGTATTTTTTCTGTAATTAAACATATATTTTTAAATGTTTTGAAATTCATCTTCGTATCCATCACATTATAATGGTCCACATTTTGAATATTGAAACGTTTTCACTGTCATTGTCAATTTCCTCAAGTACATCCAACTGTGACCGTTTTCAAAAGTACGCGTTTCCCAAGAAAAAATTACAGGTTTTCCTGTAGCAGCAACGACCAAGAAACCATCATGTAGAATATTAGCATATTAACTTTCATCTTTTTATGCAACTTTTCTTCTCTGTGTTTTTATTGAAATCCGGTGGAAATTTTATAAAACTGTTCAACAACATTTCATTTGTTACAGAAAAGGCTTTTTTGTTACAGAGAACGCTTTTTGCGGCATGTTGAGTCTTTTTCAATACCTACGAGTAAATTAGAGAGCTGTAGAGATTCGAACAAGCAAAGAGTGAACAGGTCGTTCTGTAACAGTAACTTAGTTCTGCAGGGACAGTACAATGTATCTTTGAATTCTGTATTGTAAATATAAAATACAACTTTTATTTTTTAATTTATTTTTATCGAGAAGGGATTAAAAAACATTCGAGGTGAGTAATAATGATATTTAAAGATTTGTAAATGGAGAGTTTAAAAAACATCCTATTTGAATAATAAAGATACATTAATGTAATGGTGTAAGTCATTATGATGGAACAGTATTTAATGTGAATTATTGTATTCGGAAAATAATGATATATTAATGTAATAATGTAAATGATCATGATATATTAATGGTTAATGTCAATGCAATGGTAATAAATAATAATATTAGTTAATTATAGTCCAGGTTAAAGAATTTTTAAAATAATTATATTATTATCTTATGATGAATAATAATAATAAAAAAGTGATAGGGTGGCAAACTTGAGGATAGGTTTGTTTTTTGGAATTAGATTGAGTCTAGGATAGAGGATGGCCTCGTCTTCCCTAGACTTCCCATGCACATGACATAGGAGGTATGTGTGGCAAGGTACACCACAACGGGTCCATGTGAACCCAGCTAGTCGTGCTCGTTTGCATTTTAACGAAGGTCGATTAGAAATGGGCAGTCTACGGAATTCAATGGGAATTGTTATAATAGTTTGGTAATGGCAGTTCAGAGCGTGTGACGCAAAGAGATGCCATGATGATAAGTTTTGGAGGGGGGGATAAGGCAACTTGTTGCTCTTTGGATGATGTCGGAGGTGGTTTCATGTTGGTGCTTGAGGTGCTATGTGGAATTTCAAAAGGGATTTGGGGAACATCTTACCCCAATTGCCTCTCGTTGTTCTAGGCTTGTGGTGTTGGGTGGCTCTTCGATTCAAGGGTGCACTAGTGCACAGTCGTGGGTGGGATAGCACACTCGGGTGCCTCAACTTGTGAAGATGTTCCTTGTGGAGATCGAACCGGGGCAGGGTGACCTTTACAAAGTAGGAAAAGGGTCCATAGGCGAAGGCCATCGGGCTCGTGTAGAAGATTTTATCTCCACTGTGGACGTGTTGCGTTGGTGTTAGTATTGCGGTGGTGCTGGTGTTGCTGGTGTTGCAGTGTTGTTAGAGTTGGATGTGTTGTTGTGCGGTGGTGTTGCGGTGTTGCAGTGGTGCAGTGATGTTGCGGTGGCGATGTTGGTGTTTGTGTTGCAGTGTTGCTAGTGTTGGACGTGTTGCGGTGCGGTGATGTTGTTATGTTGCTACTGTTGCGGTGGTGAAAGCGACCAAGGAGTTGGAGAGGTTCTGTATTGCGGCATGCACATGGTACTGCAACGTAGCTCACGCTTGGGTGGAGGTGGAAGGAGGCCAATCACGAAACCCAAACCTCAACGTCGATACTGAAAGTGGGAGGAGATGGGGTCGAGCTCAAAGACAATCAGGAGCTTGCAAGGATCCTGTCATGAAAGTCAACCATCGTCGAGAAAGAGGAACAATCCCTCTTGCATCACCAAAGGTCAATCGCACTAGTCTATGAAAATGCAGCTGGAAGCCTATGAGAAAACTCACCCGGAAGAGCATGAGGTGGTCATGGCAGCGTTGGCTCAAATCCAATACTTCCAATGTCAGCTTCAGGAGTGGATGGTGGTGGTCTGGCGCAAACATATAAACATTTTGGACAATGTGGAGTAGTTGGAGGCTTGGTTGGCTCATTTGGAGCAACACGTCAGCTGCTTGTTCCACCAGCTCCTCCACATAGGATGGGTCCAGACAACCCAACTTCTATCAACTTTGATGATTGAGTATGTGTTTTGGTGTTTTTTCATTTTGTCAATCTTTTGGCATATCTTACCCTTGCGGTTATGGAAGGTTAGCTTATGTCTTTTTTGGACTATTTATTTTGAACTGATGGCAAAGGTTAACAAACCTGGTTGGGGTGAGACCAACAAATATTTTAGAAATAGCCTTGTAAGTATTTAATTCTCCAACTAATATAATGTTCTGACTTACAAAAAAGGAATAATTTATTTTTAAATTAATAAAAAAAAATGATAATAAAAATTAAACTAATTAAATTCGAATGAAATATATTTTTGATTATTCATCATAATATAATATCATTATTTAAAAAAATAAATTAACATTAATTATAAATACAAATATTATTTTTATTATAAAAGAATTTGATAATAATAATTAGACTTCGGAAGGAATCTAACATATTTATCAAGTCACTATTCAAAACAATTCAATCGTTATAAGGGTTTAGTTCCCACTAGGTTATAGGTTCAAATCTTATGGGAAAGGGTCGAGGATGGGATCCACTTTTGGGGGATAAACTATCCCAAGGGGCCTCGAAGCTCCATTGATTTTCCCACAATCCTCGTGATAGCATCCCACTAGTGGGCATGTTGGTTTTCAATCCAACATTAATACTAACCCAGACCTACTTTTTCCATCTAACATTAGGGATGGCCCCACCCTAGACTCAATCTAATTCCAAAAAAAAACCTAATAATTATAACTTCATTACTACTTAGATTTTTGTATGTTTGGATTTATGAGATAGATAGTCTCTCAATATTATAGTTTTTTAACAATTAATAGCAAAAATCTCATTATTGTGATATTATTGTTTAAAATTATAAAAATTTATAAAATGGAAATGAACACGAGGAGAAATTTTAGAAATTTTGAATTTCAAAGTTTGATCAATACAAAATTAAATTTTATGATTTAGAGGAAAGTGAGATTCATAATCCATTTAAGGATGTCATCTAATGTTTTTCTTCTTTTACCTTCAATAATCATTACAGCCATACTTTACGCAACTAACTTCATGTTTGCCTTTGGTGTTGTTAAATGTTGTGATTTCTCCTTTTTATTATATTGCCTTCATGGGATTGAAGTGAGTCTCGGTCACTTGGCCAATTATGGACATTAATTTGGTGAGGTGATAATGCTTTTACTTTATTCTTGTACTTAGACATTTGGAGTGGGTTCTCTATCTTTTATCTTGAGTTGGGTCTTTCATTATTCCCTTGGTTTGAAGGCTAATCTAAATGGGTGGTTTGTTTTTGGTTGTGTGTGGAGGGTTCAACTTTAATTTTAGTTTTTCCTCACTCTTTCCTCCAAAGATGTCTCCCTCATGGAGATGGTTTCACCCGGCCAAAGGATTTGAAGCTACTCGATTCTCTTTTGAAGTTACTTGATTTCCTAGTTTATGAGGTTTTAGTTGTCATGACCTTTGCCTTATTATCTCTACTTTGACAAAGTCTCTTAAGGTTTTGATTGAGTTAGACCCATATTTTCTTTATCTATGATGGGTTCTAGGCTAAGGAATCTTGGTTTCGAACCTAATTATGAATGTAGATATTGCTTGTTGACACTTTAGAAACTTCCTTTTCTTGTGTGTGTTGGATAATTTTTAGCTTTAGCTTCACCTAATATTGTATGAGTTGTGCTACTTTGAGTTGTGATGGTGTTAGTGAAAATAACATTTAATAAATTAACCCTCTAAATGATTCTTGATGATACTAGAACTCACAATAATGCTTGAATCATTTTCAATTAATTTGGTGCTTTTTAGTTTTGATATCCAATGTATACACTTCTAAACTTGTACTATTTTGATTGAATTATTTAAAATTTCCTTTCATTTTAATGTTTCCAAATAAATACTTCGATAGGGGTGCGGTCCTGGCCTTGGTTGGTGTTCCATTGTACCAAGTTTCCAATCTACATAAGGGTGTGGCAAGAGCTCGTTAAGGTTCATGGAAAGAAAAACTAGTGGGTTCGATGTTATAAATTTGATGTACATATGATGGTTTTTCAGAAGTACAAGGTATGTGTGAAAGGAGATGACGTTTGTTCCTCATCCTCCCTTAGCTGTATTAATCTCGTGTTCTTTATTTTGAATTGTTGCTTTAAGGAGGGGCTTAGAAGCTTATGTTGTCAGCTAGTATATATCAAGTTTTGGCTCTCTCCTTAGGTTAGACCATTCATTTTTGTTAAATTTGTCGTCTCTCCTTTTCTGGATTGGTGTTTTGATTTGGAAAAGTTTTTCTTTGTATCTTATTCGCCTACTCTCTTAAAGGTTGTTTCTCAAATTCTTTCTTGAATTTGGTATTTACAGTTGATAGTTCTTTAGGTTACCTGTATTTTTTCCCATGGCGTTTGAGCACAAAAATATTTAAGGTCTGGAGTGCATGTTTAGGATTTTTGGTTGTTTGTTTTGTTTCAAGTTGGTAATTATATTCAGAGTCAAGTGTTAATTAACATAGTTAAGATTCTTGGGTATTGCAATATTCCCTTTGTCTTAGGTCCTTATGTTAATGAATACCTGGACTAGCTGTGGGATTATGTCACGTGTCTCTGAGATGTAGGGAGTTTGATTATTTGCTACAATTTAGCCCTGTTGTATGGTGCTTGGGGGATGAAATGGTAATTTAAAGGTTTAGATGTCAGGGTGTTGTATCTCGTCCCTTTCATTGATTCTTTAAAGGTAGAGAATTTTTGGTTGTTTGTTTTGTTTCAAGTTGGTAATTATATTCAGAGTCAGATGTTAATTAACATAGTTAAGATTCTTGGATATTGCAATATTCCCTTTGTCTTAGGTCCTTATGTTAATGAATACCTGGACTAGCTATGAGATTATGTCATGTGTCTCTGAGATGTAGGGAGTTTGATTATTTGCTACAATTTAGCCCTGTTGTATGGTGCTTGGGGGATGAAATGGTAATTTAAAGGTTTAGATGTCAGTGTGTTGTATCTCATCCCTTTCATTGATTCTTTAAAGGTAGAGGTTCTTTTTTTTTATGTGTCCAATGTTCCTTGGCCATTGTTTCAATGGCTCCTAGATAGAGGATGGATATCAAGAAAGGTGGAGGAGCTAATGTCAACATTAAAAGAAGTCAATTTTTTTCTTATGACTCTTTCACAACTTTTTTTAAAGTTGTTCCTTCGGAGGTTAGGAGGGAGATTTTGTTGTTTGAGAGTAAAGAGGTAGGGGATATGACTTATCATTCAAATTTTGAATTAATGGGTGAAGATATGAAATGGGTTCCATAACTTGGAATATTTGGAAGAAGAGGCTTCATTTCATGAATTTCTTGGCCTTACGCCAACAAATGGCCACTCTGTTCTGCTTGATTTTCAAATACAAACAGGTGGAGTGTTACAATATTTTCCCCTCTTTGGAAGATATGAAACAAATGCATCACAATCTTAAGTTTTATTTGGATAACATCGACTCTTTTTTGGCTCATGTAGAAGGCTTCCTAGTGAGTGACTCTGCCTCATGCGGCCTCACTAATCATGCGGTTGATCATGGTGAAACTCCTACTATCATTTCCTCTAGTAATGATTAATGGTGGTGAGTTTCATAGATGTTTGCTCTATAATTTTTTGGATGATGCTTCCTACAACTATGGCTTTTCTTTATGGAAGTATGCTTACTATTTTGGTTATGAAGTGAAATGTGCTCATATCATGCTCCTTTCTTATTGGATGTCATCGTGCACATTATGTAGCCCATTGTTACTTTTCTTATGGATTCAATGGTAAATTTGGTATCTTGTGCTTGTTGTGCATGATTGAGGAACTTTAATTTTGGTACTATGTTCCTGATTTGGCAGTGGTTGGGCTCCTATATTGGGTTGTTCGATAGGGTTTACATGTTTCTTCGTGGAGCATTGCATTTGCTCTTGGTTTTATTGTCTTTACTATGCCTTGATGCATTCTTCTTCTTTTTTGAGTTGGAAAAATTTGCAACATGGTTATATCTTGCATTTGGCTCTCTGGAAATATGATTATGGATGACTTATTCTTAGTGGCGAGTGCTGTATGATTTATAAGATATATGGATGGTCACACTATTCAATGTTATATATGTGCAAGAGGCCTTTTTACATACCTCTAATTGTAAACCGTCATTGATATCATTTGTCTCCTCTTGATATCGTTCGGGCCTTTCATACTTCTCGGGCGTCTTTTTATACAGTATGATGGATTTATGGAATGAGAGCTTGTTGTATATCTTTTGCACATGCTATTGTGGAAGTTAATTATCCCAAGTATTTTGGTTCTATGGTTTGTTTTCCATACTGTAATGGGTTTGAAGAAATCTTTACTATTTGGAATATAATCTCTGTCTCAGTTGTTAATTTGGTTAACATTGTACTAAGAAGCATCCTTTCTCTGTGCTTGGAATGGTGAGAGTAGTGATTTCAGGTTCCTCTATGTAACTATTTATTTTTCTTATAGATACAAATAGTCCCACTTAAAAATTAAATATTGTTAAATACATACTAAATATTATATTAATTTTTTTTTAAATAAAAAAATTACATATACCCATAAACATAATAAAATTCCATTTAAAAAACTCATTTTAAATATAATAATACAATTTCATTTTTAAAATATATTTGTTTATTATTTATATATAATTTATAAAAGTTATAAAATTTCTTAAAATAATAATGATTAAAATATCTTTACTATTTATTTGGATTAAAATCTTATTATATTTTAATTAAAATAAATTGATATATTTTGAAATAATACATCTACATAAAATAAATATGATATGATTTAAACTATTTAGATTACCGAATAACTTAAAATAAACTTTGTTTATATAAAAATCCTTATTATATTTAAAAATTAATATAATTTAAATTTCTTTAAAATAATAATAATAATTTGAAAATAAAATAAAATTTAAACAATTAAATTACATAACACACTATCTTCTCTAAAATCCAATCTAAACTTGATTCTATAATAATTATAATTAATAATAATAATAATAGAAGATGGTAGAGTTTACACATAAATATAAGTTAGATTATAGTTTATATTTTAAACATAATTTTCCACTAAATTTGGTGCTACTAAACCTTTAACTTTTTTATATTATAAGTGGAAGATGGATTTTTTATTATTGATTATATGAAGCAAGTAAATAATTATTATTATTATTTTTATTTTTTAAATATTGGCGATAATGATTAACTTCCACTAAGACCAATATAAGCTATAGGATCTTAAGACGAAGAAGAATCAAATTGTAATTTTTTAGAATCTTATTTCTAGGCTTAAAATAAGAGAAAAAAGGGCACCAAAATCACTATAGTTGGGTTGACAAGTCAAGAAGATTGGAAGTGTGACAGATGTTAGGGAAATGAGAGCATGTGAGTAAGGGACGGACAATCTAAAATAAAGTGTTTTTCATTCTCCACCCTCTTAGTATCCCAAATATGACTAATTCCTCCAAAGGAGTCTTGGGAGTAGACCACTCTTGGGTTTCATTTTGAACCTCATGAAAATTAGTCCTAATTTCATGTTCATCATTTTCTTGGAGCTCGTCAAACCATAAAGATTATTCTAGTTCTCAAAGATGAGGTTGATCACCTCCTTATAATATTTTAGCTTCATTTAACCCTCCAACTCTTTATTATCTCATAACTTATCTTTAAATTTAAAAAGGATAAAAATTAAAAAAAAATAATACTATAATATTATATATATATATATATATATATATATATAATCAATCTTCACATATGTAATATAATAAAGTACATCCCATATAAAATAATTTTTTTATTACCAATTACGAAAACAAAATAGAAATGAAAAGAGAAATCACAGTTTACTCCTCTAAATTTGAGGAGTAAAGTCATTTTCAAGGTTCAACATCTCTCGCACATTTTTAGGTGTTTGTTGCGCAGCAATTGTATCCAGATGTTGGGCAACCAGTGCAAGTTGCATCAGAATGGGATTATCCACTTTCAGGAAAACCTAACGCTCAATGTTTGGCTCTCACCTCCGTTGAAGAAAAAGCTAAGGATTTGTGTGAAAACCTATTGCCACTTCTTTGAAGTGTGGGGCTACAAAGGCACAATTTGACTCAACTGTTGGTATCCACCCATCAATTACAGAAGATTTTGTTACTATAGGACATTACAGAGAATGAAATCATTGACGTCGAAATCCTTCATCTTCTTAAGGTATTTTTCTCTGTAAGTATAATTGTCTTTATCTCAGTATGCCAAGAGCGTTATTAGGGATGCCTTTCCTTGGCGGTATGTGGGTGGATGTCATATTTATGCTCTGTCACTAGTTATGGGAGTATAGGCGACTGAATGGCTGATATAGATATAGATTAGGATGGTTAGCTATGAAATATACATATGGTATTGAGGTCTGTATGATAGTTATTTTCATACTTATTGCTATATACATTCTTATTTCCATTTACAATCAACATAAGGCTGATGATTAGCTCGGCGGAGTATAGGCAACAACATCTTTCTTCATCGCAGGAATCATCAGACGATTCAAGTGCTTGTGAATCTGCATGGTCAACAAGATGGTATGCTTTATGGTGTAAATGGGTTGACACTCTTATCATTTCAAGACCCTGCGAGAGTTTTGGTTTTCGCTTATGTGAAAGATGGTGGGCTTTTCCTGGTTGTTATTGTTGCTGTTGTTGCCATTTTTAATGATAATTCCGTTATCGACTGGTTTTTCTGGTGGGTTCACTCCGGATTATTATTTTCGATGATCGTTTCTTGGCTATTTTCAAATTTTTCGGGGATGTAAGACATGAGGTTTCATTTCTCTGGGTATTTAATGAAGTATGTATTCTGATGTCGGCCTCATTGGTTGGTGGGGAGGTGTTAATATTAATATTCATTAATGGATGATCGAATAAGATTGGCATATGAGAATATCTAATTGCACAAGTATAATATCTCTCTACATCTCTGCAGGCTGTCATAGTATTCTATCATCTTCTAGAGGTTATCAGTGGATAGTGATGGTTACTAAATATGGGTTTTCAGATTGATTCGAATCGGGTGTACAATTCATCGGGTCGATCAGTATTTCCTGATTGGGATTGTTCTTCCTTTATTATATGAACCTTTTTTTATCCTTAGTATATTGTAGTGGCGGATTCCTGAATCCATCAGTATATCTAATTCCTGACAAATTTGTGTTGGGAATGACATATCGGGATAGTGTCTGTCAGTTGATTAATTGGGTGGGTATCCTTGGGATTTGATTTCCTCTTTCGGATTGATTTTTCCTTTTTTTATATACCCTCTTTTAGTCAAGTCACTTAAGGTATACTAAAGTGGCGGCATTGTATTTCTACCACTTGAAATTCTGTATTAAGGCAGGCTTACTGGATTGAGTCTTATCTTAGATTATTTTGGTTTAGCTTTCTTGGAATTCTCTTTGCATCTGGTGGACAGGACAACTAAGCTTCTGCGGTCATCTCGACACCATTGTTTCATCTATGTGGTGGATCCATGACTTAATTTGATGTCCTAAATTTTCCAGCTGTATTAACCAAGTGCATCTCTCATCTTGGGTCATTATTATATTCTCTCACTGTGACGGCTCACTGCCATTTCAGATGTACTATAGTAGGATCTGATCCACAACAAAGATGACTTCACACGCCAGAACTCTCCCTGAATTGATGGTAAATATGATGGATAATTCAAATCCATTGTCGAATCTGGATAAACATTTACTTGATCCTGAGATTGATGAACTGATCATCCGAAGTGCTATTGAAAACTATAAGACGGTCACCAATAGCTCCCAAGAATGCAGTAAAAGAACTTCACGTAGAAGACCTCGCAAGAATAAGAGAAACTATTATAAACACAGGATGGAGATAAAAGAAGTTTCACTGGACTATGAAGATCTGCATAGGAGGGTCGCAAGCTTGCAGAAACGTGCGGTAATTGGTTGTTGGATGTTTCCCGACAATTGTGATTTCGATATAGTGGCATGGATCAAACAATATTGGAGTCCCATTATTGGATATGCTCCAAAAGTTAGCATATTGATCAATGGTTGGTTCTCTTTTCACTTTATGGATCAGATTGATGTCTTTAAAATCACTAGCAGGATGTGGGTTAGAGGTCGAAGTTATTTGCAGTTGGTGCTGTGGTATTTGGGTTTTAACCCAGTTATGGAGGCGCCGCGTAGCAGGATAGTCTGGGTAAAGCTACCCGACTTGCCACTTGAATTCTGGACCATAAAATCTCTGACACAAATTGGGGACTCCATTGGCTCTACCAAATATATTGACCCAAGCATTTTAGGAACAAGTGACAAAAGAATTGCATGGCTGATTGTGGAGGTTGATTATGTGGGTGGTTTGCCTGGGGATGTCGATCTATTATGGGGAAATAGAAGGCATAGAAAACGTATTGATTTCTGGGGTATCCCTTTTAGATGTCTTATTTGTCACAAAACTGGGCATCCTAGGGAACATTGTCCTTATCGCCTTCGTATGGAACGGTCGACTGGAGCTGTCACTATGAGGAATGGCGACGAGAATGTCAATGGTGCTGAGGGAAGTAGACATAATCTAGCAGCAACGGGTACTACAGGGGGCTTCACATCAGGTATTCCTTCCCCTTCATCTTCGGAGGAAGTTGCTTTTGTCTCTGCTGAAGAGAATAATGATAGGCATTTGCTGCCCAATATAGGTATTGATAGGAGTCAGCCTAAAAATAGATCCCCAATGGATTTCTATAGGGTCCTACCACCCAAATCCAATTTAACACCTCCTGATGATCACACCGGCCCACCAAAGCTGCAATGTCTTTCTAACATACCAATTACCAATCTCACTGCACATAATTCAGACCATTCCACACAGGACTCACAACATGGGGCCGCTGGAAATATTCCTATTTTGTCTAAAAGCCAATCAAAATGTGATGATCCTCCACTTTACCAGTCTATAAACTACTCGGTGGGTGGTCCATCTATCACCCCCACTACTACTTTTGTACGACCCTCCCTGTCCCCTACCAATTCTGAACCTACTGATGTTGTTTCCCTTCCTGAATCTCCTAGGAACTTGGTTGGGAGTGATATTGACTCCTTATTACGCAATCCTAATATTGACTTGGCAGCCTTAACAATATTTGATAGACCTCCCAAGAATCGGGAATCCTGGGACATTCAATCTACGTATGCCAATGTCACAACTAGGAAAAAATCAAAGAACTCAAATAAACAGGCAAAAGGAAAGTTCAAATCTATGTCTTTGTTTACGGATGGTGAGGACAGCTTCACTGATATCCCCATATCGACATGTGATGGTAATTGGGATGTTTCGCAGGCACTTAGAGCAAGTAACCCGGAATTCGGTTCACCATGAATCACATCCTGTCTCTAAATATCCGGGGGTTAGGAAATGCCCCCAAATCACGTTGCCTATGTAATATGGTTGTTGACAGTAAATGTAGTATTTTTCTGGGATAGGAGACTTTATGTCAGAGGGAGAAAGCTATAAGGACATTCTTATGCTACAAGTCTGGGTGGTCTGCGGTGGCTATAGATTCAAATGGTCACTCAGGCGGGTTGATAGCAGTGTGGGATCTGGAATGGTTTTCATTTAAAGCCTTCAATTTTTTTGGTGGGATTCTACTGTCTGGGCACATGAGAGGTATGACATAATATCTCAATATTATTAACATATATGCTCCATATGCAGGTAGGCAATCTTTCTGGATCAAAATGCGGGATTCTGGTATACTTAGGCTACCAAATTTGATTCTGATGGGGGATTTAAATGTCACCTTATAGTCAGATGAAATCTGGGGGCATGGTGCTCGACTGGATCGACTTTCAAATTTCCTAAATGATATGTTTTTTAACTTACATATGGTGGATATTAGACCGCAGCCAATGATTCCTACATGGACAAATAAGAGGAAGGGGGATAACTACATTGGGAAAAGATTGGATCGGGCTCTAGTTAAGGACAATCTCATAGACTGTTGGGGGACTCCCAGAATAGAAGTTATTGTCTCGGACATATCTAACCATATTCCCATTTCATTATCATGGAATGCATGGGTACCGAAGAAGGGGCTGCCATTCAAGTTTAATCGCGTATAGCTCGAAGATTCAGATTATATAAATCTCGTCAAAACAATATGGAAGGAGGATGTTGGACTTGATGAGCTCCAGGTATTGGATCGTTTTAATCACAAAATTCACAAATTAAAAATTGCATCCAAAAAATGGGAACTACAGAAAAAAGCAATCCTCAAAGCAGAGTTATGTGACATTAACTATCAGATGGCGGCTATTTATAAAGAGTTTAACAACAAGGCTCCGGATGCGGCAACATATGACATCCTTGGTCAGCTAGGGAATAGAAAGAGAGAGATTTTGGGTATTGAAGAGACTACATGGAAACTCAAGAGTCGGGTAAGTTGGCTTAAGGAAGGTGATCTCAACACCAAATTTTTTCATAAATATGCATCTGATAGAAGGAACAGGAATGCGATATGGCGGATCAAAAGAGATGATGGCTCATTTGCTATATCTACTGCTGAGATACAACATGAAGCTTTTTCTCATTTCTCTGCTTTTTACCAAAAAGAACAGTCTGCTGATTTTGAAAACCAAACATGGATATTGAATCACATACCTAGAATGTTTAATGAGGAGGCTATTGCTGATCTTGATCAGGAAATTACTGGGAATGAAGTGCACATGGTCCTGAAATATTTTGCGCATGACAAAAGTTCGGGGCCAGATTGCTGGCCTGCGGAATTCTTCACGTTTTTCTTTGATCTCATTGGAGCTGAACTAACGGAGGTGGTCGAAAAAATTCGGAGTTGTGGACACATGCCTTTAAACTTAAACTCTACCTTTATTGCTCTAATACCCAAGGTGGCTGACCCGCAATCTTTTGCAGAATTTAGACCGATTGCGTTATGCAATCTAATGTATAAGATCACATCAAAGATTATTTCAAATCACATCAGGGCTACTCTATCACATTACATTAGCTTGGAACAATATGGTTTTCTTCAGGGACGCTCTATCCATGATGCGATTGCCATTGCACATGAGGTCCTTCACTCTATTCATTTTGGGAGCAAGGAGGCTCTTGTCATGAAAGTTGATTTGCATAAAGCATATGACTCTGTTGATTGGTCTTATATTAGGCTGGTATTACTCAAGATTGGACTGCCAGTTAGAATCATCCGATGGATTATGTCATGCATATCTACTGTTAGATATGATGTTTTGGTAAATGGCATGCCTACTCTTTTCTTTAGGGCAACAAGAGGTCTTCACTAGGGCTGTGCCCTCTCTCCGCTTATCTTTATTCTTGCTCTTGATGGTTTTAGCAAGCTTTTGCATTTTTCAGAACATCAGGGTTTTATAAAAGGATTCTCCTTTTCTGGAACTATCTCTACAACACATTCACTCTTTGTTGATGATATATTGTTATTTGGATATCTCACTAGGAATCATTGGTTTTACATACATTTGCTACTGATCAGATTTGAATCTGCAACAAGATTAGGCATTAACAAAGATAAATCTTTCCTTTTACATGACAAAGGTGATTTACAGGAGATTCACTTTATTGTTGATTTCTTGGGGGTCCGTTCTCAACTTCTGTCAGAAGGTTTCAAATATTTGGGCTATAACTTAAAACCCTGTGATTATAAGATCAGGGATTGGATGTGGATTCTCGAGCACTTTAGGAGCCGTATTTACAGATGGACTCACAAATGGCTTTCAATGGGAGGCTGGCTCATCCTCATTCAGGCTGTATTATCACAATTAAT
This sequence comes from Pinus albicaulis, assembly GCA_034641835.2. Lineage (NCBI taxonomy): Eukaryota > Viridiplantae > Streptophyta > Pinopsida > Pinales > Pinaceae > Pinus > Pinus albicaulis. The sequence goes on along the minus strand of CM076579.1, from coordinate 1,072,540,050 downwards.
GGTCTACTGGGGCCATCTCTACTACTTGCTTCTTAAGATTGTGGAGTTGATTAACAGAGTCATTGCTCAATTTCTGTGGGGTGGTGCCAAGTTCGACAAGAAATATCATCTTTGTCAAATGGAGCTCTTATGCAGGCCGAAAGATTTCGATGGATGGGGTATATTAAATACTCGAGTTTTCACTACTACATTTGGCGGAAATTCCGACACTTGGTTTCGACGCTTTTGACCAAATGTCGGAAATTTCCCCAAATCTTATCCATCCCGCCCGAAACTGTCGCTATACCGACGTTTATAGAAAAGTGTCGCAATACCGACACTTAGAAAAGTGTCTTAATTGCGACGTTTGGAGGAAGACGTCGCAATTGCGACACTATGGCCCAAAGCGTCGCTATTGCGACGACATCCAAACGTCGCAAGTGCGACACAATGTCTAAGTGTCGCAATTGCGACGTTTGGAGGCACTCGTCGCAATAGCGACGCTTTTTCCGTCATTGGTATAATGAAACTTATATGCGCGCTACATAAAAATACGAAACTTATATGCGCACTACATAAAAATGATTTCGCCCTCAGCATTCGCCCTCAGCTCTTGCAGAAACTTATATGCGCACTAATTGCAGAACAACATTCACCCTCAGCATTCGTCCTCAGCTCTTGCAGAACAGCATTTGCCCTCAGCATTCGCCCTCAACTCTTGCAAAATGGTAAGTTCTTACTGCAGACCCTTCCTCCTATAGTAGGGTTGACTCTATTTGGGTTTTTTTGGTCAATTCCATTGGATTGTTTTAGGCTGTAGGGTTCTCCCCAGATGTCAAGAATCAAGATTCAATACCCTCTATTATCTTCATCACCCAATACAATATTTAAATTTTTCCCAAAGAAACGCTTATTAATTTGGCAGCCATTATTTCTCCCTGCTTTAAAAACCCTACATTTAAATGAAAACAAGCATTGCATTTCAACTACAAAAAATCTATTAGTGTTCAAATGTACATGTGTGCTACATTAACGTACGATATCACGCGCGCATTGATATCACGCGCATTCGCCCTCACCGCTCTTGGAACAACATTCACCCTACGACATTAAGCCCTTAGACTCTTGCGAACAACATTCGCCCTCGGCAGTGCCCTCGGCTCTTGAGACAAGCAACCGCCCTCAGCATTCGCCACGAGCTCTTGCAGAACAACATTCGCCACTGCATTTTCCCTTAGCTCTTGGAAAGAACATTCGCCATTGCATTGGCCCTCGGCTGTATGAACAACATTCGCCCTCGGCTCTTGCAAAATGGTAAGTTCTTACTGCAGGCCCTTCCTCCTATAGTAGGGTTGACTCTATTTGGGTTTTTTTGGTCAATTCCATTGGATTGTGTTAGGCTGTAGGGTTCTCTCTAGATGTCAAGAATCAAGATTCAATACCCTCTATTATCTTCATCACCCAATACAAGATTTAAATTTTCCCAAAGAAACGCTTATTAATTTGGCAGCCATTATTTCTCCCTGCTTTAAAAACCCTACATTTAAATGAAAACAAGCATTGCATTTCAACTACAAAAATATATTAGTGTTCAAATGTACATGTGTGCATCACTTGTGTAGGGTATTCCTTTTCCACTTTCACATTATCCAAGAATGTGTGCGGTATAGTTCATATTTTTTGTGATTTAGATTATCTTGAAAAAGGAAAGGTAAATTATTTCCCATGGAAAAATAAGGTTTTCCCTTTTTACTACTGGAAATGGTACAACAAAGTTCCATTTCTACCCGAAACTCCTATGAAACAGGAACCAAATAAAGGCCATGTCCTCGATGGACATCATTTGGCTTTGAAAATGGCCATTGCACCGTGTTGTTTCTTATATTACATCACGATAGTTTCTTAGGTCATTTCTTGTTTCTTGAGATGAAAAACAACCAAAGAAATCGTGAAGATCCTTTCAAGAAATAAATGACTATTTCTCAATCATATCTCAACTATTTTTATTTTATTTAGTGGTTGCTTACTTTGAGAGAAATTTGACACTTTTATAAGGAATATAACATAAAAACACAAAATGGGAAGGAATTGATGAGGTAGATGACCTTTAGTTGTTGTCAATTAAGAATTGATAATACACGATGCATGTTATGTACTACAAACTAGATTCCTTCCTGGAGTTATGACACTGAGTATTGAATCAAAGTTGTAGTTTCTAACTTCTTGTATTGGTTCATCAATCTTGAAATTCGGACATTGCATGTCTTCATTGCTTCATGTTTGAATAATTTGCATCATATCGTACAATAGGAAATTAGGAATTATGATTATTATTACTTTATGGATCTGTTAAGTTACTTTTAAGATTGCATGGTTTAGTGTGAAATTATTCTAGTGTGCCCCTAGGCCCAGGTGAAGGAATTCCAAGGACTGAGAACCCTAGTTTTTAAATGGTATTGTTTCTTATACCCAAAAAACCCTCAACATCACTTCTTATTAGTTCTTAACAATAGTGTTGTAAACAATTTGAGAATTGATATAGCAAAATCTCGCACTTCTCAAGATAAAGTCCTAAAGCTAAAGTGTGATACCATGTGTAATTCAATGGCCCCATTGTCACCTCACCAACCTCTTTTCACTTCGGGCTAGCTCTCCTCCAACTCAAGGGGGTTTCTCCCTAGTAGATGTTAGGGATCTAATGGCCCAACCAAACCAAGTCAAGAGCCCCCTAACTCTCTATGTTTACTACTATCAATAAAAATATTGAACAATAGGGTCAAACATGCATCCTGAAGATAAAATTGCCAGGGTATTTTTGGGTAATTTCAAAGGGAAAGTCCCCAAACACATATAATCAAGGAATTATAACGTGATTTCAAACATTAAATATCAACAAAATCGTTTAAAGGATATTGAAAGGAAAAGGTGATGGAAGATAGAAAGTGCCTTACTTAAATGCTCTAAGGATTTTTCAATAGTTGCTCCAAAAGCTTCACTTCAAGGCCCTTCAAGATCGTCTCCAAAAATTCTATACCATCAGCTTCAACAATGTTGCTCCAAAAATGTCCTCAAGGTCTTCACAACAAGTTTACTAGAAGTTGCTCCAACAATATATTCAATAAGGTCTTCATTTTCAACTCGTCTCTTGTTTGGGTGCCTTAATGTGCAATGACATGTTTCCAGGACTGAATTCAATGCAAGGCAGATTTGAAACTCTAACTCTGTCGTCCGGTGTCTTATTAGAAATTATTTCAGCTTTCATTTTGTGTTTTCAAGTTAGATATTGTTTTCAAGTTTTTACATTTATAATTTTATTGCAATGTGGCAGACTGATCAGAGCAGTGCAGGAACAACCCCGAGACAGGATGATCGCGGAAAGAGGCTAGCGGAAGAACATGTAAAGTGCCAGCATCGCTCTATCTTCAGGTATTTTAGTTATTTACATAATTGAAATAATATTAATTTTGTTCAAATATGCAGACACCTAGCCATGGTACGCCTGATGATTCCCTTTTTGAGGAAGAGCTTTCTTCATCCCTATCTCTAGTGTTCTTGTTGTGAAAAAAGGCACGAGATGCAAGGTCGAAATTTAATACTTTGATAGACGCGCCTCAAACACCTGAAACAGAAGAGAGGATAAAACATCTTATGAGCCAGCTAGAAAGATATCAGGTAATAATAAAAAGTCAAAAGGATATTTTTTTTGTTCTGTATGAGATGAATTGTGATAGTTTGATTTTTAATTTTTACATTGACTAAACTAACAAAAAGTTCTTTTGTATGTAGCGTTTTCTGGCATTTGTTGAACCCGGTGTTGGTGGTAGTGGGACACAAGGGCAAGAGATTGCCCAACAACCCTCTCATACACCTTCTACTCCTTTAGGTGCTAGCCAAGAAACACACCCTACCCAAGCAGACACCCAGCCAACCGCTGAACGTGTTGGCAATGATGAGGCTGATATGGCCAACTACATTATTGCGTTTCCTGGAGCTACACGTGTCAGCTCCACAGGGACCATTAATGGCACGTTGTTGGTGAACGATGAGGGTGTCCCTATAACGCATGTACAACTCCCAGGTAAATTTTAATATTTTAACTATTTCATGTACTTTATCTAAAACATATTTATCATGATTTTTATTTTTAAATTAATGATAATATCTTCTTCTTTTTTTCTGTGTAGGAAACAATGAGTTCTACAGGTTTTTGGAGAGCCATGCGTTGGTAATTTTTGGCCCAACCATACGCACAGGGTGGAATTCCCATAATTCCAACCCGAAAAAGAACTTCTAGATTATCTAGAAGCCCTTTTTGGGGTCAACACATTTGACAGAACAGTGGTGGCTCGGGTAGCTGGAAAATATTTGAAATATACCAGGGACACCTATAGGACGCAATTGCAATTTAACCCTAGATATGAGCGTCCTCTCACAGTTCCAGAGATTGAGTGGAGAGCACTCATCCATGATGGAAAAGATAAAAGGGCAAAGAAAGAAGGAAAAATGCCAACTGGACCTGCAAGGTAAATTACAACTTTAATTCAATAGCTTTAATTTTCTCTATGTCTAAAATAAAAGTGTGCTACGTCATATCTGACTTCAATCTTTTGATGCTAGGTTTCCTGACACTTCAAAGGCAACCAAAGCTAGGATTGAAAAAAAGGGCCATCAAAAGCTAGGCCAGGGCGGCTACTTGAAATTAGCCGCAAGAATTGTAATTAAGTAGCTAAACATCTTATAATTAATTGTATTGCCTTCCAACGTTTTTGTAATCCTATCAAATATGATTAAAAATACACAATCATATGTAATGTAGGGTGATGAATTCGGAACAGAAACTACAGAGGAAGATAAAAATATCGCTTTCCATTTCGGCTATCAAGATGTAGTTGAACGTCGCAGAAGCTTGGGGCAAGTCCCAAGATCCAGAATGCTTGATAAGGTAAAACATTAACCTTTCAATATGTTTGTTTTCGTCCATAAATTTAATGTCTAACAACTTTGTTTAAATCAGGGGAGCAGCACTACCGACGAGGCAAATAACCCAGTTTTAGAGCCAGATGTAGATGATCCTCACATGCAACCTGATCATTGTAGTGGGGACCAGGCCGACAATGCTACTATCAGTGAGGGCCGTGACGGTAATTAATTTCCACTTATAATTTTTTCTAATTATACCTTGATGGTTTTCCTTATAACGTTTTTTTGTTTAAATGACAAAGAATGTTTCCCTTGAGGATCTTACCACCAGAGAGGAAGACAGGGCAACAATCCCAACGGCGACAACTAGTGCACCAGGTAAATAATCTCATTGCAATTTTTTTTATTAATATTACCGAACTAGTTCAATGATATTTAAAAACTGACAATTAAAATTTAATATTATCTTTTTTTGTAGGCGATGCCCCGTCACTGGATGAGACCAGACATCGTGACTACGCAACTAGGTCAACGGTGACAACTGGTGCACCAGGTAAATAATCTCATTGCAATTTTTTTTATTAATATTACCGAACTAGTTCAATGATATTTAAAAACTGACAATTAAAATTTAATATTATCTGTTTTTGTAGGCGATGCCCCGTCACCGGATGAGACCAGACATCGTGACTACACAACTAGGTCAGCGCTGACAACTGGTGCACCAGGTAAATAATCTTATTGCAATTTTTTTTATTAATATTACCGAACTAGTTCAATGATATTTAAAAACTGACAATTAAAATTTAATATTATCTGTTTTTGTAGGCGATGCCCCGTCACTGGATGAGACCAAACATCGTGACTACGCAACTAGGTCAGCAGTGCGGGTCGAAAGGCACGAAACAGGAGTAGAGCATGATGATATTGATGATGTAATTAGGAGCTTTAGAAATAGGAAGAAGAAAAAGAAATTTCGATAATGTAAAATATTGTATTATTATAAGACAAACGTTACCATACTTGGAACGTTTTTTTGCGTTATATAAAAAACTCATTTATCATACTATTTTTATGTCAAGCATTAATTGCAATGTTTCCTTGCGTACTTTTTGTTGAATTGTTTTTTATTAGTTATTGAATATTTTTTTTTATGCTCATGAAAGTAAAAAATGAAATATAGATTGGGTATTGGGGAATTGAGAGTGATGTGAGGGGGGGGGAGGGCCATAAGAGCTTCCACCTTCACGTGGTTGGCCCTGTTTAGTAGAGAATAATTTATTGGAGCGATTTAATCTTGGAGCAAACCTCCCTCGATCCAGCGTAGCAACAAAAAAGTCACCGTTGACTTAGTTGCTACTCTTTCAGATCGTGGGAGGCTTGTTCCAAGTTCATGTGACTCCAATAAATTGTTCTTGAAATGAAGAGGAGCTTATTCAGGTATGTTTTGACATTTTCAACATATGTTCTAACATTATCATAAGAATGCATCTTAGAGTAGAAAATACTACATCAATTAATTGTATTTATTGTATAGATAATGATGGATTTTGATTGACTTGGCAGTGCAGGTACAAATCCTTTTGCATCATGAGCAATACAACTTGTCAACCAGGGTCATGTCCAGGATATTTTTGCTTGTGCGCTTGACCAGGTTCGTAATGTCACATTTTGTAAGTTCCTTTACGGTTCATAATTCAATATTAAGCTTGTTCATGATTATTATCTAGGTTTTTTGTATGTGTTTTTTCATCTATTTGATTGTAAGCAACTCTGCATGTTTCCTATTGTTCACTATGATTTCTCCCATTACCACTCCCAGGATTAATCCGACTTTATTGTTACATAGGTTACTTTATTGTTACTATGATTTCTTCATTTACGATTTCATAGGTTACATCATGTAAAGTTGTTCTTGCACATGTTGGAATATTGAAAAATTATAGAACAATGAATGGAGAAGAAATCTCCCTTCTTTTAACATAGAAAAAATAAAAATTTCTTTGACAGGAGACAGAGTTTCAATACTTTGAAAACAAACTTCTATTCCCTTATATAACTCAAAAAAAAACTATTACACTTCTTCCTCACTAAGAGGGATTACAAAATTATGACTGCTACAAAACACAATGCATAAAACCAACTCACTGTCTGTTCAAAACAAACATACTCTGTCTTTAAAACACTCTGTTGTGTTTTTCACTTTCGCACTGCTGTGCATACACACTTAAAAAGTTACACTCAGTATTTCACTTTTTACACATTGCTGTGTAATAAAAAATTTACATACTGTCTATAAAAAAAACTACCAAGCTTTTTTGTCCTTTTTATTTTTATATGTCGTAACATATAAAACATATTATAATAAACCCTCTTTTAAAAAAAATAAAATTAAAACTAAATTCTATGGCCCACCTTTCATTTCACATATGATATATATATAACATATGTTTAAAACATATGTATATATTAAAGCATACATAAAATTAAATTATCAAAACATTAAAGAACCCTTTCCGTCGGACTTCAAAAGTCTAAATAGATTGAATTTCAAACCAAATTCACGTTCCAAAATGGGATGCTGACGTCTGCCTAATTTGTAACGCGAATTCTCAATCCAATGTGCCTTATAAAAATTCGGGTCCGGTTTTCAGGTTTTTAGATTCCCTTCAATTTCATGCGATCCAATATTAATGCTCCACATGTCCTCCTTTTGAATTTACAAAACTGGGGGGTAAATTTCTGTTTGTTTAATTTCTGGTTGGTGAATTGCGTTAATGCTGGTTGTTGTGTTTAAATACAATCCTGTATAGAAATATGGCTGTGGTTGTCTACAAAAAAAACTTGCAGGAATTTTAAATGTTGAATTAAATTTATGGATTATGTGGAAGTTCAAAGAGTGACATAATCCCTTCCCCGCAACTAATTTATAAGATAGTGGAAAGTATGGTGAGAGGAAAATGGTGGGATTTACAATCAACCATATTCACTTTGAAAACAATGGGGAATTAAGAGACCATTATACCTAACATGTCCTTATAAATATTGAAGCCGAGGCACAAATACATGACAACAACCTTTATACGAGAATTATTTTATTTGAGTAAAGGAATAGTAGTTGTAACTTAAGGTTGCAACAATGGTTCCATAAAACAATTACTTGTATCTGACTGCAGTAACTATGGATTAAAGTTGCAACAACTGTGGCTTGAGGTTGCAGAAGTTGTGACTTGGGGATGCAACATTTGCGACTTAGAATAAAACACATTATATATATATATATATATATATTAAGAGATTATTATACCTGAAAAATACTTGTCAATATTGAAGTTGAGGCATCGATACACGGTAACAATATTTATACGGGAATTATTTTATTTGAATAAGGGAACAATAGTTGTAACTTAAGGTTGTAACAACGGTTCCATAGAACATTTTCTTGTATCTATTTGCAGTAACTATGCGTTAAAGTTGCGCCAACTATGGCTTGAGGTTGTAGGAGTTGTGGCTTGGGGATACGATATCTGCGACTTAGAATAAAAAATATTATATATGAAAGAAAGTATATATATTAAGAGATCATTATACGTAACAAGTCCTTGTAAATATTGAAGTTTACGCATAGAGACACGACAACAACCTTTATACGAGAATTATTTTATTTGAGTAATGGAACAACAACAATAACTTAAGGTTGCAACAATGGTTACATAAAACTATTGCTTGTATCTAGTTGTAGTAATTGGGTGTTAAAGTTACAGTAGCTATGCCTATGACTTAGAATAAAACAAATTATATATAAAATAATATATATATATATATATATATATAAAATTATATATATATATATATATATATATATATATAGAGAGAGAGAGAGAGAGAGAGAGAGAGAGAGAGAGATTAGAAAATATATTACAACAATATTTATTTAACTAGTATGTTAAAAAAATAAAATTTACCCGGTCACAGGTGTGGGGACATCTGGAAAGGTATGGATACCAATCCATTTAGAATATACATGGCATCAACACCCAAATCCGTGATTAGTTTTTGAATATGGAAGATGAAAAACAAGAGATACATGCCTAAACAAATTAAGAAATGCTACTATTTTGATCACTCACACATTTACATATGCTATTGTCTACGCACCTTCTATTGGTGGACGATGTTTTCCTATTTCTTGCAGGATATAGTAGATAGGACTAGTATGTGAAGACTCATTAGAGCTCTAAAATCATTTTGGGTTTCATTTGGAATATAAGTAAACCTACTCAAGTCTACCATCACTTTCAATGATTTGGAAGATATGTTAGAAAAAACAATCAACCAAGTGCACCCATTTCAAATACTTGGGATTTATGTTAAGATTTAATGACTATAGGTATGGAGATTGGTTCTTTCCATATCAAAAAGTGGGAAAAATAATCACAATATGCTTATCCTTGGGTGGCACATTAACCTTAGTAGTGTCCATACCAGGATATTGGCATTCCCTAGCTTATATTCTTGTTGGTATCTTGGGAAGTATTAGAAAAAAATGCTTTCATTTTATCTAGAAGGAAAGGAAAAGCAAAGGAGGCATCCCTATAGTAAAATGGAAATGGATTTCCAAGCCAAAAATCACATGATTCGTTGGATACTAAAGAATATTCATCATTTTTGGAAAACATTATTTTCCAAGAGTCTTTGGAGAATCATGAAACATTTAGGCTTGTGGCAGGATGTAATAAAATCAAAATAAATAGGCAAAATTTCATATAAGGATAAATTTTACAAAAGTTCCAACAGTTCTTCACACCATTTATCTTCTGGTATTTTGGTCTGTTGAAGTTTTCTCAATGTTTCATCAGCCTCAGTATATCTAAAAAAGGTAGGCTGAATTGGAAACAAATGTTTTACTTCATGCTCAAGATAAAATAAATTTTCCAATCTGTCATGAAGATTTTTTCCTGTTGGCAATGCTGCTTCTGATGTACTGGTTGAAGAATTGGCCTGATTGTCAGCATACTTGTCCAATTTTTCAACATAGCTTTCAAGGTCCATTAGTTTATCCTCTGAAACTATAGGACTGAGCAATCCTTTTTTCAACAAAATATCAAATCTTTCTCTGAAGGCAATGATTTCTTCTTGCATATTTGAGCACCTTCGTTCTAGATTCTGCATAAGGGTTCTCTTAGTAAAAACTCTTTTTATTTCCAAAATTGTTCCGGTCATGTTCTGAATACCAAGTTCTGCAAGTTGGTGTCTGGTTTGAGTGTTTAGAAACTGTATGAGTTGATTGGCTTCCTCAGGCCTATTTCCCAATTCTTCTCTTGTACTTTGAACTTCTTCTATAGCCAATTTGACTAAATCATTCTGTTCATACATAATCTGAATTGAAGACCAGAAATCCTTTATTGATTGGATAATGTTGTCCCAAAGAATTTCATTTATTTCCTTTAAAGGTTTCTCCAATGTAAGATCCTTTTCCAATGCTTTAACCAAATTTTCTAATCTTTTGACCTCTCTTGTTTTATCAGCAACACTCATTTTTGAGAGATCATATCTTTGTTCTAAATTAATAAGCTGTAACTTTGTGTGCTGGAGTTCTGTTACTTGAAGTTTCAATTCATTCATTGACTTTATTAATTCTTCAGAACTCAAATTGGAAGTATTTACTTGTGATAGCTCTGTTGGCTGACCTGTTGTGGATGTACCTGTACCTATAATTGCCTCTGTTGTTGATGCTGGAATAGTAGACTGCTTGTTCTTTAATGCCTGTTCAAGCTTTTTTTCTGTTTCATTTAGTTGTTTATTCAGTTTCAAAAGCAAGTCCATCATTTCTTCTTCAAAATTTTTCTTTATCATCTCTTCAGTTTGTGGATGTCTTGAAGCTGGAAATTTCAACTGCTTTCTCAAAGCTGCAATATCATCATCTTTTTTCTTGATTAGGGCCTCTATACCTTTGGCATCTTTATGACCCAATCCAATGATTATTTCATCCAATGTCTTTATCCTGTTGTCTTTGGCCTGAGAAGAGGTTTTTTCAAGCTGCAATTGTGCATTAGTGTTCTCCAAAGAATCCTACAACTTCTGAGTTGCCATTGCTTTATCAGTCAGAGTAGAATAGATCATTTCACCAGTCTGCTTATGTAACGCAATCTGATCTAAAGGATGAATATCCTTTTCTAAGACTTCAAAATTTGTTCTAATATAATCTACAGCTGTTTGAGGCTACTGCACTTTTGGTTTGAAGTGACTCATTATCATTTTTCCTTGCTGAATGTCATAAGCTGACATCAATCTTTCTTGATTCTTAGGAGCCATCTTCAAATACTGATTGTAAACCTGGAGTCTTAGTGGATCATTCCTGGATTTTATATTGATAAAGGTTTTCTTTATATCTCCTGCATCTTTAACTGGTGGTTTGAAATAAGATATTTCAACACTCTGTTGCTTTTGCAACTCTTTTCTCTATAAAGTAGTGGATGCCCCACTGACTGTACCTGTTTGTTGACTATCCAAATCTTCTCTCTGGCTATCAGAAATTTCCTGAACAAAATCTACTTCTGGAAGAGAATTTAATTTTTGTATTTTAGCATGAAGCTATTCTGAATATCCACCAACAAGGGTAGCAACTTCAACATCTCTCTTCTTGCCTTTTTCTATATTGATAGGAGTTTGTAAAATTGAAATTTCTGGCTCATTGATTTGAATAGGAGGAATTTGTACTTGACCCTGTTCTTTAGAAGTCTCAGGTTGCTCTGTCATTGTGAATTTTTCAAATACTTGTATGTCAGGCTCCTTTTCTTTTCCTTTAGATTGTACTGTGGCCAATGCACTGATCTCCTGTAAATTTTGCTGAGAAGTCCCTGCAGAAGAAGGAGAAATTCCTGGTATTTGCACCTATCCAAAAGAGTCTAGGTCAAGTATTTTCTCAAGGTATTTCATTACATTTTCAACATTGACCTGCTCACTATCCTGTTCTACCAATGTTCCTTCCATCCATTCATCCATATTGGCATATTGTTCAATTTCTGGAATTTTGTGATGAATGTATGGTGATAGTTTATTTTTCATTCTTCTATCACAGATAAAGCTATTTGGGACATAAGGCACCCAGTAAATTTTTTTTTGTAATCTGATATATTCTTCTAAGATTATTTCTACTTCCTTTCCAGCATCTCTAGAGTTACAAACAAAGGGACCTAATTGACTTTTGATCCTGAGTTGAGCCTTTTTCTTTGCATTGCAGAAATGAACTATATCTGAGTTAATCATCTGCCTGAAATACTCTAGTGCAAAGAGTCTCATGGGGACATATTTGGGCGACTTGAATGGGCACAATTCACATCCATATATTCTGATGTCAGTGTGATTTTGATACAAGTACCAGTCACCTACCCTATATTGTTTTGAGAGCTGTAGGATTTTCTTGATTTCATTATTGACTCTAGGAGGGGAAACTCCTGTTAACAAAGTGGTTGCAGGGTGTACAAATAGGTCAATAAACTCATTATAGGAGTAAGGAGAATCAGAGGAATTATGGGTGATGGAAGACCAAAATATCACAGACCTAGGATTTCCTTTGGCATCAAGTTTCTGAACATGGAAAGGGAAACTTTCTGATTGGTAATAAATCATGAGATGATATATAACAGAAGAATATTTGAACACTTTTTCATTCTCAAATCTCATGAACTGATCATGGATTTTATCAGCAATGTAGGATGCAAAATCATACTTGACAGCAGGGGACTGTCCAGGGGTAAATATAGAAAACAATACTAGGGTTAATTGATCAACATATTCACTAGTATTGAAACCCATGATAAAGGATATCATATTCAGAATAAGCCTACCCACATCAGTGAAAAAAGTATAACCATAGGGGGGAGGGCCTTTGGGCTGATGCTTTGGTAACATGAAGGTTTGACAAATGCGATTTAACTCTTCATGGGACAAATTGGCAGACTTTTCAAGTAATTCTCCCATGGACAGGGGAGTGAGGGCTTGACCAGGTTGAAATTGCAGCATTTCATTTATCGACTGAGTAGTGATTGGGAAAAGGATGTTCTGACTCAGGGACAAAACTACTCTTTGATTGGGGTAATAGTTTGCATGGCAGTAATGAATTAACTCAGGAAAAATATGGACTGAGGGGAGAAAATACATGGGGAGATTGGATTCCCATAATCCAATAATATCATATCTGTTTATAAAGTTATCTCTGCAGCGGCAAAAGGTTCGAAGAGGATTATCACTAAGAACGAGGTCTTTAATTTGAAAATCTCTATCTGCTAGGGGCAAATAGTCTAAATCTCTATGAGGGGCATTCAAAGGTGCGACGTTCAGAGCCACTAGAACCTTCATTTATGGTTCTTATGGATTCAGAAATGAATTTCGGGTTTTTGTGAAGAACAAACACAATTACAAGTTTTGGGAATGCAATTTACAATTCTGGGGATTGAACAAGACTAAATTGAACTCTGTTTCTGTCTTTCGTGCGGAATTTAAAACAAAAGCTAGGATTTCACAGAGTTTTAATGGGAATTGGGGTAAATACCTATTTTTTGGGAGATGAACAGTGATTAAACAGGTACAGGCTATGGCGTACGAACTCTGGATTACTGGTATGCAATTGTCTTCAGCAAAATACAGTTGATGGCGCTTGACAATTTGTTTTTTAAATTCTCTGCATGAGACTTTGGTCGTTCACAGAATAATGAAAATGACGTGGGCAAAATTGTTTTATTCACAAAGTTCAAAGGGTGACGGGGTTTTGTTTATTTATTTAATGGATGACGTCAGCAGGTACGGAGAATGAGTCACGGGAGGCAAGCGGTAAGCGGTTTCCATCGCACTGCTTTTGGGGAAAAGTGGTTTTGGGCGGAGGGCGAGTGATTCCATAGAATGATTAACGCGTGGCATGGCACTGTTTGAAAACCGTCGGGCCATCGCGCGTTATTGTTTGGACGCGGATGGCTAGCGATATCATTAATAATCGTTGATCTCAAATGGGTTGATCGAACGGCGATGGGGACGTGGAAGTGACGGGGATTTAATATGGAGGGCCCGACGCAATTAAACATTAATTAATCTCATCGAGGGGAATCTGATTGGCGGAGTTAATTAATCGTGAGGATTAATCAATTTGTTTATAAAAATGCAGGAAAGTGATCGAGAAATGATTTAACCAAGGTTAGCGGTTAAGGGAGGTATTGGGGATTTTACAAAGGGTTTATAGTTTTAACCTTGGAAAAGGGAGTCGGGGGATTAAAATACACAGGGGAAGAATTATTTTTGTATTAAAACACGTAATAAAACATGTTTTAATTATTTTTTCAATATACTTTTATTATATGATAATTAAATCAGATTAATCTAATTACCATAGGGGGCGGAATTTAATATTACGATATATTTAGCCAAAGGGGGGCATAAAGTGGGTTTTTTATTTAAACATGTGGGAATAAATAACTTTGGCTAAAATTTATTAATGGGTTTTTGGGGATATTATATAAAAAGGAGTTATATATAATAGGAGAAGGTTATTTTTGTAAGGATTTAATACATAAAATCAATGATAATATGACAAGGGGACAATGTAAACTCAAAATACATTAATATAACTAAGAAAGTGAAGATTTAAAAGCAAATTGCATTATAATCACTTCATCACTTAGACTTGGAATAAAATGTGATTTTGAGGGTTTTTTATGAAATAATGCATAATTTTCCTAAGTAAAATGTTTAGAAATGAGTGAATGTTATGAATAATGACTTCAAGTAATTAGGCTTTTCCAATTATTGGGCCGAGGGTCCAGTCCCTCCAAAAGTCAAGGAAATGCCTTGAGCCCCTCTAATTTTCAAATACCTTAGTACTTAGGGGAAATTAGTGAAATCTTTAGGGGAAGATGAGAAGGGAAGTTAATAACTTTGACTTTGCTTTGCTTTGAATTTCTTCCAGTATAGTGTCTGCCTTTGCACTTTGTGATGAAAGTAAATATTAACACATTTAGAGTCATTGTCCATCACATGCAATTATGCAACATCATCTACCTACCCTACCTACTTTACTCTACCATTTTTTCTTCTTTATTAGGGTGCACTTAGACTGGCAAACCCTTATCACACTTTCTTTTCTTTTACATCTAGAAATCTATCTAAGTCTAACCTTATTACATCCAAGGGCTCAGATTAAGCTATCGAGCTCCTTTTATTTACTCTATCTATCTACTTATCTGCCAAGATTAAACAGTTTGGTTAGATATTATTCTCTATCTCTAAAACATGAAATTGAAAGATGAAATAGCCAAGATTAAACTGTTTGACTATTCATAAATTGTGGCATAGGATACAAGTTGCACACGATTTTATTTATTACATAAGAGCAAAAAGTAGTGGCATTTATACTTGCACACTTTCCTTGGCCTTTCTTTTGGTGGGGTTCATTTTCTTTTACTTTTTTGGCCATTTTTATTCTTTTTACCCTTTGATTTTTCTTTTAGGGTATACCTTCTTTACATTTTTTAAATTTTTTTGATTTTTTGATAATATGGAAAAAATTTGCAACAAGAAAATGTATGAACATATTACATAGCCCATCAAGTCAATCATGAAATATGACACCTATTGGTATAGGAGTCTAACACTGGCTCCACTTGGGAATGGATTTTCCTAGTGAAAAGTCAAGAACAACAGGTCAATTGTCCTCATCCATTGACCTTGGTGAACCTGTAAATGTCTTCTGCCTTCTGCAAACTGAAATCTGATCTGAAACTAAAACAACACACAAAAGTTTTCAAACCAACTTAATGAAAAACTAGCTGAAAATTGAAAACTAAAAAAAAATGCTCAAAATTTTGAGCTTATTGGCTTATTGGTAATACAAAAATGCCAATGAAGTCAATCAAGTAGCTGTAACAATAAATGAATAACTTGATTGCTTGTGATCAAAATTGGAAGTATATTATGATCATGTGCCTTTATAATAAATGATATGATGTGTAAAGGCCACTTTTGATGTATTTGATCCTTATAGAGAAAACATGTTTACAGATTTGGGCTAAAAATATTCTCCATATAATCTGATATAGGATCAATAAAAGTATGATGTATGTTATTTACTTCTAGGCCTTCAATGACTGGTTGCTCAGTTGTATTCTGAATATTAAGCCTTGAAACTATTTCTTCTGTCTTGTGTTTGAAAGAATAACCATCCTCAATATGCAAGTCAAAAGATAGTACAATTTCCTCTTGCTTAGGAGAAGGAAGATTTTCAAAGAATTCTTTAGGATTTTGGAAATTGTATGACTGAATTTGAGAATGCAAAAGTTTAATTTCATTTTCACAATTTTCAGAAATTATCTCAAGAACACATATTTTCAGTTTGGGAGAATATTTTCTTGATTTCAAAAGAAGAAATAAAACTCTTAAAAAATCCTCATCAAGTTGAAGTTCTAATATCTCGTCCCTCAAAATAGCTAGTGATTGTTTTGTGAAATTATCATAATTATCATCATACTGATCATGTAAATCTAAAAAATCTTCTAAGAACCTTGATTTTCTTAGGAATAGGTCATTTTGTAATAGCTTGCATCTTTTGAGGCTCCAACTTCACTCCTTCCTTTAAAACAATATGAACCAAATACTCGAATTCTTATTTCCCAAAAGCACATTTGGATATTTTTACATAAAAATGATTGTTCTCAATAATTTATATAACTTTTCCACATGTTTACTATTGTGGTATTCCCATGATTTATTATAAATATGTGTATTATCAAAGAAAACCAACACAAATTTTATAAGATGGGATCAAACAAAATTGTTCTTAAGTCCAGCCCGCTGGACTTCAAATGGCGATAAACCATAATTCAACCCAAATTCGCGTTCCAAAATAGCCTGTTGACGTCAGCCAATTTTGTGACGCGAAAACCAAGTGAATTCCACCCTAATCTTTTTCGGGTCCGAAGTTGGGCTGGCGTATGGAGGGAGAGTTGTGATGCGAATTTCTTATCGAATTCGCCCTAATCTTTTTCGGGTCTGGATTTCCACTGCGCGAGCGATCCAAACAAAGATCCGCTCCAATCAATTTCTGCCACGTGTCCTCAATCAAAACTTGCCCTGCTCTTGGCTGCAGGTGCATTCGATGGAGTTTAAGGCGATGGGACATGGATGTGGTGATTTCATATCAATCACATTAAGTTTTAACGTTGTTCAATTAAGTTCCAAGGTTTTCATATCTAATCGCATTAAGTTTTAACACTATTCAAGATCGGACCTCCACTCCTGCTAGCGATTCCGCATGCTCCAATATGATCCGACCTTCGACTCTCATTAATGATCAGAGATTAATTAGGATGGGCGTCCTTCGATTGCATTGCAGTCGGGTCGATAAAATGGC
The DNA here is from genome assembly GCA_034641835.2 of Pinus albicaulis. NCBI lineage: Eukaryota > Viridiplantae > Streptophyta > Pinopsida > Pinales > Pinaceae > Pinus > Pinus albicaulis. The sequence goes on along the minus strand of CM076579.1, from coordinate 1,072,522,754 downwards.
ATTTCGCTATGGTTTTTCATACGAGCTGGTTGCTGGGTTACACTGCCTGCTCACTGTGACGAGAAGGAGAAGAGGCCAGCTGAACTGCTGTGTAGACCTTGCTGCATATCTACATTTCTCTCGATATGGTCCTTGTCTGTCTTCCTCTGTTTCTTGGAATTCTGCTTCTCTGTCTCCTCTTGTGCCCACTGCTAGTGAGACTGCACCCATGCCTCGCGTGCGTCAAAGGATGCGTTTCCGTAGGGAGAGCACTAGAGGTCAACTCCTGCGCGCTCCCTCTAGCCCCTCAACCGAGTTTTCTTCCGGCCAGTCCAGTGATTATTACGCAGGTCGCTATCCAAATACTAGGAGTGGGCGGGGTCGGGTTGTAGGATTTGGCCACCATATGGATTCCCCTGCTCCTCGTTTCCTCACCGCTAGTTCACCTTCTCCCACGAAGCGCACTGTGCAATTTTCCTTTAATTTCTCTCTCAACTGCCCACAAATTACAGCTTCAGTCACTGTGGTTTTCTGCGAGGAGGCCCAAACGGAGGAAGAATGCACCCGTCCAGTGGTTCTGAGCTTGGAAAAATCCGGCCAGCATTCGGGCCTTCAGGAGGGGAGCTGTGGCATGAATGTGGAGGTAGCACCTAGCAATCCTGGACCTTCCGAAGGATGGTGCCGAATCGTCGAGGAGCCAGAGGAGTAGTTTGGTTAATTTGTTTTTCTTGCTTCGCGACCCACTTAATTGGGTTGCTTTTAGATTATTTTACTGTGCTAGACCTTTGTAATATTTTTGAATTCTGTATATTAAACGTTCAAGACTGGTTTCCCCATATGAGGGCAGTCTTTTTAATTTTTTGATTTTTTGATGAAAAATTTGCCATGAGTCTGGGCAATGATTTTGACTTCAGTGTAATTTTATTCCCACTGTTAATAGATTAAATTTACTTAGAAAAAAAATGTTGCCATGTTTCTATTTTAAACCTGTTTTTTGAAATATAGAGCCATGTTTATATGGTCTACGTATTATACTCTTTGTCTGTATATCTAGTACAGGAACCTTTTTTCTATGAACAGGGTGGATGATGTAGCGAGCTATTAATGGAAACAAGCGAGCCTGAACCTTACATCTCGGATGCAATAGATGGTTACCAATTTTGGAATCAAGTGAGCCTCATCTTACAAGCGAGCCTGGGTTACTACAGATGGTTATCACACTCCTCACATGGTTAACATTTTTCTCTGTTCAAGGATTTTGGGTACTTTAATTTGTATTGGGAAAAATGGACGTCGGTACTCTATCTGTTGCTTTACTATTCTACATACTGCTATTTCACTTTCTTATAGATGCCTTGGGCATATTTGGATGCTTTCTCAGATTTTTCGATAATCTCCATGTGGACTGTTATTGGGTTTTATATCATGTCCCTGTATGTGACATGGGGTATTTTTCTATCATTGTCTGGGGTGGGACTTCCACTTTTCTGGATGGATATTTGGGTTCCAATCTTCAGATGTGAAAATGTAATGACTTCATGGGCTGTTTTACTTCATATAATATATTCAAAACAACGTTTTTTCTCTTGTGAAAAAAAAATGATTAATGTTTATCACTCTGCCTTCAAAACTAGCGATGCTGGTCTATGTTGCTGGTTTATTGATATGGTTTGATGGTCTTTTTATATTTTGGACATATCACACTCCTCACATGATTAGGTTTTTCTCTGTTCAAGGATTTTGGGTACTTTAATTTGTATTTGGAACAATGGACGTCGGTACTCTATCTGTTGCTTTACTATTCTACATACTGCTATTTTACTTTCTTATAGATGCCTTGGGCATATTTGGATGCTTTCTCAAATTGTCGATAATCTCCATGTGGACCATTACTGGGTTTTATATCAAGTCCCTGTATGTGACATGGGGTATTTTTCTATCACTGTCTGGGGTGGGACTTCCACTTTTCTGGATGGATATTTGGGTTCCAATCTTCAGATGGGAAAATGTAATGACTTCATGGACTGTTTTAATTCATATAATATATTCAAAACAACATTTTTTCTCTTGTGAAAAGAAAATGATTAATGTTTATCACTCTGCCTTCAAAACTAGCAATGCTGGTCTATGTTGTTGGTTTATTGATATGGTCTGATGGTCTTTTTATATTTTTGACATATCACACTCCTCACATGATTAGCGTTTTTCTCTGTTCAAGTATTTTGGGTACTTTAATTTGTATTTGGAACAATGGACTTCGGTACTCTATCTGTTGTTTTACTATTCTACATACTTCTATTTCACTTTCTTATAGATGCCTCGGGCATATTTGGATTCTTTCTCAGATTTGTCAATAATCTCCATGTGGACCGTTACTGGGTTTTATATCAAGTCCCTGTATGTGACATGGGGTATTTTTCTATCACTGTCTGGGGTGGGACTTCCACTTTTCTGGATGGATATTTGGGTTCCAATCTTCAGATGTGAAAATGTAATGACTTCATGGACTGTTTTACTTCATATAATATATTCAAAACAACGTTTTTTTCTCTTGTGAAAAAAAAATGATTAATGTTTATCATTCTGCCTTCAAAACTAGCGATGCTGGTCTATGTTGCTGGTTTATTGATATGGTCTGATGGTCTTTTTATATTTTGGACATATCACACTCCTCACATGATTAACGTTTTTCTCTGTTCAAGGATTTTGGGTACTTTAATTTGTATTTGGAACAATGGGCGTCGGTACTCTATCTGTTGCTTTACTATTCTACATACTGCTATTTCACTTTCTTATAGATGCCTCGGGCATATTTGGATGCTTTCTCGGATTGTCGATAATCTCCATGCGGACCGTTACTGGGTTTAGTATCAAGTCCCTGTATGTGACATGGGGTATTTTTCTATCACTGTCTGGGGTGGGACTTCCACATTTCTGGATGGATATTTGGGTTCCAATCTTCAGATGTGAAAATGTAATGACTTCATGGACTGTTTTACTTCATATAATATATTCAAAACAACGTTTTTCCTCTTTTAAAGTTTCATTTTTTTTTTTTTAAATTGAACCCGTCATCGCTATACCGACACCTTGTAAGCGTCGGAATTGCGACAGATTAAAAATGTCGGAAGAGCGACAGTATAAAAATGTCGGACGAGCGACGTTCAAAATGTCGGACCACATTTTGTCGAAATTGCGACAGTTTACAAATGTCGGAAGAGCGATGTCCAAAACATCGGACCACATTTCGTCGGAATTTTGACAGTTTACAACCATCGGAAGAGCGACGTCCAAAACGTCGGACCACATTGCGTCAGACTTGTGACAGTTTACAAACGTCAGAAGAGCGACGTTCAAAACGTCGGACCACATTTCGTCGTAATTGTGACAGTTTACAAACGTTGGAAGAGCGACGTTCAAAACATCGGACCACATTTCGTCGGAAGTGCAACAGTTTACAAAGGTCGGAAGTGCGACGGATTGGGAAACGTCGAAAGAGTGACGCTTGTTTGGAAGCGATGGAAAAAGTGTCGATAGTGCGACACTTTTTAATTGCGTCAGAACTGCGATGGTATGGCAAACCACGCTTTGCCCGCCCTCGAATTGTCGCTCTTGCGATGACTATGTGTCGGAATAGCGATGAATTGGCCGTCGGAATTTTCGCCAAATTTTCTAGTGTTTTAACACAGCTTTGTTAATAAAATCCTTTTGGCATGCTATTAGTGGGGATAACATATGGAGCGCTATTATAAGATGCAAGTATATTGAGGGAGACATTTTTCATCAGTTAATATGCCAGGAATTGGTCTGTCCCGCTAGCGTATCTGTTATATGGGGTGGTTTTAAAAAGGTTTTAAGATATGTTTGCGACCGCGTGATTTGGTACTTCTGTGATGGGGGTAGAATTCCACTAGCCTTCAATAATATTTCTGGTCTCCCCACAGAATTTTCCCTCTCCCCCCGCCTCCTACATCGTCTCTCGCACCGGGGGTTTATTTATTTATCTCAGACTATCTATGAGTGGTCTTTTGGTGCGCCGATTTTCAAAACGACCCTACAACTTGGTTTGTCGGGGGAGGATGCGATGGAATGGCATGCTGTTACAGATTCTTTTAAGACTGCTGGGTTTTTTCATTCCTTGGGAGGTGATAAAATCATATGGAATGGGCCTATGAAGCACGGGGTTTTCATTGTTAAAGATGTCTATAGAAACATCATACATTCATCTTTTGGGGGAATATCATCAAATATCTTCTACCCCTATTGGAAGCGAAGGATTCCTACCAAAATTACCCTATTTGGATGGCTGGTTTGGTGGGATAAAATACTTACTTGGGATAATCTCAATAAAAGAGGTGTGTATGGTCCCAATCGATGTGCTATATGCTGTCTGGAGGCTGAAAGTGTTGTGCACCTATTTTTCACTTGTTCTATTGTATGGAGATATTTCGGCCCTTACATTATGGATCCCAACTGGTCTGCATCTGATTTCATCTCGACTGTACGGGATTGGGACAAAATTACAGGTAAATTTAAGTCTCTACCTTTCTTCTTCATTTGGGAAGTGTGGATCGGTAGGAACAATCTCATTTTTCAAAACAGGCCCTTTCAAGAGCATATTATATTCTCCAATATTATGAATTTAGTATTGTTCCTTCTCAGTTGCTATCAGACAGGTCTTTTCGGAACAGACCACATGAGATTGCTATCCCTGCCATCTATTTTGATGGAGCATCTGTTAATGGTAACACGGGATGTGGTGTTTGGGTTAAATTGTCGCAGCGGGAGAGGATTCACATCTATTGGAATGGGGGTCCTGGATCGAATAATAAGGTAGAAATCATGGCACTTTGGGGCGGTCTCCTGTTGGCCTCCAATATTCAACTACAGAATTCCAATTTTTATGGTGACTCAAGGTTGGTAATTGGATGGATTTGTAATAGATGTGATATGATTGCGCCGGGATTAAGGGGATGGAGACAGAGGACCCATCGGTTATGGAAGATTTTAAATTATCCTCCTATTAATCATATCTACAGGGAGAATAACACGAGGGCCGATGGTCTATCAAAAAAAGGTATCAGTGCAGATTTTGGATACATGTATATTATCTAGTACAAGGACGGGGTGCAGATTTTGAATTCGACAGTACCAATTGCATAGTTTTACAGGATCTGATGCTATCCTTTTCTCACATCCAGCTTCAGTATTCTCTTATTATGCTATCTATCTTCTTTCCGGAAATAACTGTTTCGATTTTGTAGTTTTTACACTAACTACACAGGTGTTTTTTGAAGGCCTACTCCCCTCTTCACGATATTAGCTCTTTGATCCTCAATCAGGTCATTATTTCTTCTCCTCAATCAAGTGAGCCTGATTAACAATATAACTTTGTTTGCTTCTGTTAGCGGTCCTCCATATAATCTGCATACAGTCAGCCTGTCAACATTTCTTTCAAGCGATCCTGCAGGAATCACTTCACATCTGTTCACATTGCTATCAAATGCTAATCTCAGATGAGCTTATTTTATGGTTATGGGGATTGGGATCATTTTTGGTCATTATAGTAATCAAGCGAGCGGGATTATTGAAGATGATCAATGTTTTATGTAACCAACTCGTCAATAGATCTTCGCCTGATCCATGTTATATTCTATTTTTTTCTATTGGAACATCACAGGCACTTTTTTCATCAAGCGAGCGGGATAATTTTGCAGTTGATCAATGTCATCCATGATAGACTGTCAAGCTTAATTCACAAATGAGTCTGTTTCCATGTGTAGCAGGGAAGCACACAAAGTGCGAGATTTCAAAGTCGAACAATGTTTTCAAGCGAGCCTGTAATGGTGATTGCACAAGCGAGCCTGCCCCATGTGAATCATGGATGAACACTATGGAACAACACTTTTTTGATAGCTTTCTTTCTATGCATCTATCTTTTTAATTCCTCATTGTCATGAATTATGATGCTTCTGTATTATCTTTGCATGTCTTTTCAATGTATACAAGGATGCTCAAAAAGAATCTGTTTGGATCTGTTTCAAACTACCCATAATATTTCTTGCCATGTACATCGAATATCTTCTCTTCAGAAGTGTATTTTGTATGTATTTGGGAATTTGGAGTTTCTCGTTGTTTTGTATAACAGCTGAGAATGTAATGAAGAACATGTATTGTCATATATATATTTTAATATATACAGCATTTTTTTTCTTCTGAAAAATAAAATAAAAGACAACAAGCATGGCCCAACTCTCAATAATTCAATGTTTTGTGCACAATAGACACGGACTTGCATGTGGCCTTGCTTAAATGGAGTGGCAGTCAGTATCTGATTTCATATATTTCCCTTTCAGTTAAATATTTTATATATTAAATATGAGATTGTGATATTTTTAGGCAATAAAGCGAAACTCATTAAGGTGATCTTGCACAAGCGGGGCCTATGAAATCTCTCCAAAAAGTAAAATAATAACTAAAGCAATATTTAATATTTTTTCCAACTTGGGAAATATGGTAACACAACAAAGGATTATCATACATATTTGTAATATTATGGTTATTCCCGAAAGTAAAATTTATTTTGTATATTATGTTTTGGAAAAAATGAGAAAATATAAGGAAAATCATGTTATTTAAAAATATTAATAAAAAACATGATTTTCCTTATATTTTCTCATTTTTTCCAAAACATAATATACAAAATAAATTTTACTACACGTGATTCGGGAATAACCATAATATTACAAATCTGTATGATAATCCTTTTTTGTGTTACCATATTTCCCAAGTTGGAAAAAATATTAAATATTGCTTTAGTTATTATTTTACTTTTTGGAGAGATTTCATAGGCCCCGCTTGTGCAAGATCACCTTAATGAGTATATGTATATATATATAACTGTTATTATTTTTTTTTAAATTATCAATAAATTAGTAAACAAAGTTTTATTGTTATCTAAGTATTTTGTGATTTAGATTATTAATTTATTATTATTATTATTTTAATTTGAGGAATGGGTATTTGGATCAATCTCATACTCATTTGACATATTTAGAAGTAGTTGGATCTCTTAATTTACACAATTTCATTTCACTTCAATCATCAATTGAGTTGAAGACTTGTTTATATTCATTTTTAATTTAAATAAATTAAAAACATATATATATGTTTTTTATAATCCTCAGTAAAACTAACATTAATGAATATAAAAAAGTCATGAATATAATCATCGAGAAATTGATCACTCCATTAACCAAAGAATCCAAGAGCATGAAGCATACATTATGCACAATAGTTCAAGCTCATCATCAGCTCTGAACATGCTGAAAAATCCAAGCAACATGTCTACATTGATATTTCCAAAGTCATTGCCAAGGTTGACCATTTCCACCATAGAAAAGTTAGTGTCACACTCGCCAATAAAAAAAAAAATATATTACTATACACCTTAATCTAAGTTCAATTTCTATTTAACAAAATTTAGGCTAAATATAATCACATTACTCTTACCAAACCTAAAAGAAATTTTATAACTATTACATTTCTTTTGAATGCATTATGAGCCATAACATCATGTATTACTTTATTATATTCTAAGTTTGGAATTGGAAACGAAATAGTTTAAACTGCGGATGACATTACTCTTTTACTTCACATATCTTAATTATAGTTTCGTTACTACCAAGGTATGTGTTGGCACACTCAGTATATTAAAAGCTTAAGGTACTGGTCATTAACTCCATTGTACATCTGGCGGGATACCCCGTGATATTTTGCGTATCTCAATGCATTATGTCGTGATCTCCTTCGTCGATTGTAGCCAGATCTACGGTTGAAATTTCGGGCGGGAGTTTTCTCGAATACTCTGCCAACCCTAGCTTCTCCTGACATTTGACTTTGAGAATGAATCCGCAAGGGTTATTCTCCTTCTGCGTCTTCTCCTTGCTCCAGTAAGCTATGGCTTTGCCTTTGCGGAAACCCCTATAACTCTTCAAAAGTTAACCAGGGTTCATCGTTTGGTGTTACACCCTTACACAGAGGGGTTTCTTTGTTGAACTAAAGGTCTGGAGGTTTTTTTTCATAGCGGCATAGTCGACCCCAGACTCAGATGATTTCTGTGCAAGATACAAGTAACACATCCTTTTATCTCCCTTAAGGGATTATTTTGTTGCCAACGCAATTTTCTTTCCACCTCACAGATCTTACAATTTACATTTTTCTCCACACTAAAACTGGCAGGATTAATGGAGCAACGTCCCAGATTGCAGCTTCGATTTTCCATCAGGTAACATACCAGTTTTTCTTTCATAACTGGTATTTTTTTATTTTCCTCGAATTCGCAATTTTGTTTAAACAATTTCTCCGGCGGAGTCACTTACTGTTGATATTTTCCTTCTTGTATTCCGCCTTGTTAGACATGGCTACAGGTTTGTAACCACAGGTCATTCCTACTCTTTGGTTAGGAGTTAATAACTCGAAGTTTCTTGCCGCTAGATACTTTGGTCCCGACTAACTCTTTCAACAGTTTTCTCCAGGTATTCTACACTCAAACAACAACTTTGATCTTCTAAATCCTCCGGCGATGTTTCTTCTTCCTCATGGAACAAACAAGAAAAAAAATAAGGAATCGAATCTTGATAAATTCTCATTCCAGAAAATAGGTCCAGATTTTCTTTTGGTAACAAATCTGATGTAAGGGTTCTTGTTTAACCGGGAACGTAGCTTTTTTCTTGTACTCAGTTTCCTTCGTTATGGAAGAACAATTGGAAAAGAGTTCCATAATATAATTTTTATAATCGTGCTACTATTCTTATTCATATTTATCGCAGACTCTTGTTTATCCATAACTATGAAGTTTGTCTTGTTACAAGGCTTATCATTTTGTTTCTCTATGGATTGTTTAACCTCCTAAGTTCAGTTACTTATTTTCTTAAATAAATAAGAAGAAGGTTTCCAGTTTCTTCTATGTTGATTGTTGTATTGTTCGGGGTTTTATACCCAGAGAATATTTTCACAAGCACACTATCTATAAGCTCTAGTTCTTTTATTTTATCCATGATTTAGAAGGACTTATATTTCTCTATTTTAAATATATCTTTAGGGTTTTGTAATGCATAATAAAGGTCGAATCTGTAATGGCCGATACTCTCGGCCCCATATGCTTCTGGGTTTTCTTTTCATTTACCATAGTAATGTATGTAGAAGTTCTGGTTCAGATATTACTTCCTTGTATGGAAGGAAAGTCAAGTAATGATTGTAGAAAGATTAACCAATGTTATCCTCTCTTATCCTTTTTGTTTAATCTCTTCTAGAATGTAGATATTAAAAGGAAACTATTTTCAATATACTAGCTCGGTGACCGGACCACCCTTCTTAGTGTCCGTGTTTAGAATTAGCTATTAAGGGGACGATGTATCTTGGGTAGGGTTTTTAACCAGAACCCAAGATCAACAGTTCTGATATATTTTTTTAAGTTTAACTTAAGACAGGATCTGAAGTTACATATTTCTTTAGAACTTTCGCTAAATTTTATCTGTCCATAAAACAATGGTTATAATAGTGTCAGTCATTTCTTCTTGATTTACTTAAAAGATCCTGAACCTTAAGCTAAAATATTTATATCTTTACTTCCCATTTTCCACTATCAAATCTCAATGCTCCTCTGTGTCGGAAAGAGATTTATAATAAGTCTGAGAAAAGAAAAAGATAAAGATATATTATTTTTCATCCTAAAACCATTTCATATGGTCCTAACAAATTTCTGTCACCAACCTTCTTAACAGAATTTATAATAAACACAGGTTTCTTATCACTAGCATTCTTACACATAGATGTAATAAATACAACTGTATATCCATAAAAGGTTTATATTTGCAGTACATATTCACTCAGAAAACATACATTTACTTATATGATTCACAATTTATAGTTGTGGTCATCCCAACCATCAAGAGAGGCAATTATGTCCTCTTGCCCCTATGCTCTAGTCTTGGAAAGGTATGGGTTAACAGTGGAATTTCTGTTGTGACCTCAGGACTCCTGGTCCAGTCAGTGCCATAAATTATTTTTAGGATTTTGATGAGTGTTTTCTACTGGTCTCTACCAGCTCTGGAAAAAATCACACTCCTCCTTCCGCCAAGAACATAACCCCTACTCATCACTGGAATCAATCTCTTATTCCTAGAGGAACAGGTAACTGTTTCCAACTGCCCCAACCATTTCCAGTTCATGGAAAACTTTTACCATCAGCTTTTATTTTTTATGAAGTTAATTACCTTAACTGATTCATTATTCCTAATTATTCACTCATAAAAAAATAACTTTTCTGCAACAATACTAATTCTAGTCTTTTTGCTTAACACAATAATTAAAAATTGTCTTTTAACTAGTCACAACTAGTTATCTTTAATGAGGCTGTCACAGTTAGAGAGGCTTTGGAGATTGAGAAGTGTCTACATTGATATTTCCAAAGTCATTGCCAAGATTGACCATGTCCACCATAGAAAGCTTAGAGAGGCTTTGGAGATTGAGAAGCATGCCATCAACCTCAATAGGGATAATGGTTGGAAACTAACTAAGAGCTAGATTCACACAGTATGTTCTTTATTTCTATCATGTTTATTATATTTAATTTGAATATAATGAATTAAAAGTTTACATATTTTAAATACTTATTCCACTCTAATTTAATTTAATGATTTTAATTTAATAAAATCATTAGGTGTTTTCCTTTTATTTATTAATATAGTTTATAAAAAATTTAATTAATTTATTATTAAACCTTTTGTAATAAGTACTTAATTAATTTAATATTCTTATAATTTAATTTATTCTTGCAATTATATTATAATTATTTTATTAATATTGATATATATAATTAAAAGAAATAACGACTAGTTTATAATTAAATTTTGATTTGACTTAATTGAATAATTAATTCTTAGCGGCTAATTATCGAGGTTCTTAAGAACTAACTCTCGTATCATGATGCTTCATAATATTAATGGATTTCTTCACCTTTGTCTTGAGGATAAACCACATTAATTAGTTACAAATATCAACCAAATCTTATTGAAGTGATTAATCCGAAAAAACATACTCTTTAACATTAATATTAACGATTTTTATTTAAATTTATACATTATTTTAATGCTATTTAAAGATATCAATGATTTTCACTTAAATTTTATTTGTTATTATTATTTAATAAGAATCATGTAATTTAAAATTATTAGTGATTTCAATTTAAATTGATATATTATTTAAATGTTATTTAAAAATGTTAATGATGTCTATCTATTATAATTGATTTATAATTATTATTTAAAGATATGCGATTTGAAAATATTGTTAGTAGATTACAAGAAAGTAAAAATTCTATGTTATTAAAAATGTGTGAGATTTGGATTATTGATTTATTTATTTTTTAATTTAGAGTTTAAAAAATATAATTTTTATAATTCTCATTAAAATTATCTTTAATTTAGTATTATTATTTTAAGTTAAAATTAGAGTGAGATTTCTATAAATTATAATATTATATAGATTTTGCTTATCTTAATTTATCATTAGGAAAATAGACCAATAGCAATGTATCCTGTTCTTGTTTTTTATAGCTTTAAATTTTAGATATCATACAAAATTGATCATTAAATTTAAGATATCATATAAAATTGATGTTTTGATTCACTTTCAAGTTTAAACTCACAAATAAAAGATAGAATAAAAGTTTAGCTAAACTCAAAGAACAACACTAGACTAAGTAGAGTCACATGGTTCCACTTCTATGGGCTATTTGTCCTTTTGAGTTGAAATATCTAGACTAAAGTAGGTCATTCATTCCAAGCAAATGTAAAAATGGTTCACTTGAAGCTAAAATTAGTCAAACTGATCAAATTGAAACATAATATAATCTTTTGCATCATGTTTCTCTAACAACAACTTCACTAACAAAAATATGTTCATATGTATTTAGATTTATTGCAAGCAAATGTCCAAATCATTCATGTGAAAGTAGAGTTGGTCAAACTGGAACAAAAACCAATCCTTTATATATGTTGCTTTAACAAATTTCCTAACAAAACAATTATTTGCAAGTATAAGTGAATTGTGTGTAGATATTGGTTTTTGTCATCTATACTTATTCACAATGTCTCACATGCTCAACCACAATTACAATTTTAAAATTACAATTATATTATAAATCTTTATTTTCAATCAATTTAATTTCCCTATTAATTATTAATTAATAACAATGACTCACACCATTTTTATATTAATTTAAAAATTAAAATTGGACTAATGAGCCTAACACTGCGACTTCTCAAAATCACAAACTTCAAAAAAGAAAAAAAAGAGAAAAAAAGTAGTCAGGTAAACAATAAAGGGGTGATTCTAATACTACAACCTCCCAAAATCACAAAATACAAACTCGCTCTGTCATATCTTACCTATCACTACTACATGTGGGGGTGTTTTAAGACAATATTTAAGACAATTTTACAGTGAATTTTCTTAATTAGAGACAAAAAGAAAATTGTGTATCGTCTTAAATATTGTCTTTAAGCGGGTGTCTCAAATTTAAGGTCTCAAACAATTGTCTCAAAATTACTGTCTCAAACAATTGTCTCTATAAAGACAATATAGAACAAATATTATTATTGTCTCTATAAATACATAGGCATTATTGTCTCTCTAGAGACAATTTCATTTGTCTACAATTTGTCTCTGTAGAGACACTTTCATTTTTGTCTTTGTAGAGACAATAACATTTGTTTCTTTATGGACAATAGCTGAGATCAAAAATGTATTGTCTCTATAGAGACTATATGTCCATAATTTAAACTATTGTATCTCTAGAGACGATATGAAAAAATATTTTTAAAAAAATAAACAAATCATTTTAAATGTTATTTTAAGGTGGTTTCAACATTTCAAGTTCCCAAATAGTGATTTTAATTACCTTAAAATCTGTTTTTTATGGAAAGAAAAAATAAATTCCATTTTTTTAAAAGCTAACAACAGTCTTTTTAAATCTAAGTGAATAAACAATTTCCCAAAACTTAACAATTCTAGAAAGCAACCTTGAAAATAATAAGGCATCACACTTATATTCACTGAAAATAAACTCATGCCATTGAATTTGAACATACAAGATCCTCATAATTTGGAACTTCATTTCATGACTATTATGAGGTAAAAGAAAAATGTACAATATTTCTCCATCTTACAAAGAGAGTTTAATCTCTGACATATAAATCGAAAAGGTTGAATCAATTTAAATGATGGAAAAATAAATTCATATCCAGTGGTTAGCTCCACCATTTCAACACCTTTGTATAATTGGAATTGGCTTCCTTGATAACAAAAAATAGCAATAATGTATATGCATCCGAATGTAAAATTGATTGCCCAATTTACACTTAATTCCAGTGCTGTCATAAGGATGTTTTGTTGACAGAGGATTATCCACATATATTCTAGTTTTCTTACATTTGGGAGAGGAAAGGAATCAGGCTTGGTCTGATTCTTGTCCAAATCTGGGTGCTGCTACACATTGTCTCTAGATACTTTATATTTAGAATTGGCCACCATACGACTTGAGCTGCTCAACTTATGTCCCTGCTCCGTGACAACCTAAATTTGAGTATTCCTTTCCAATTCCCCCCTCTCTTTCCTTTTTTCTGGCTCACAGAAAGCACTGATATCCCTCACATTCATTCATATCTATGAAATATAGGATTTCAATATCTAAACAACCTTTAAATCTAATGTAGGGACGAAAACCATCTTCATTTCTAGTTGCTCTAGACTGTCAAAACAAAATGCCAAACATAAACTGCGATGCTTAAACAGTTCAAATGACTCATTAATAATGCTAAATTTATTGAAATATGTTTTACATACCTCCTCCTGTGATGTGATTTGAGCAGGATCTTCGGAAGACCATGTATTAACACGATCAATAGCTTTATTTTCCTGCAAATTTATCAGTACATACATAACCATTATCAGTAAGTAACTATTATCAGTAACCAGCTTTTGATTTCATGTTAGTGTTTCATTTTTGGTGTTTTTCACCTCTAGTTCCCAGTCACAACGATATGTAATATAAGCGAGTAAGAGAGTCTGTATTTTTGTCCCGCATATCATTCCTGACCATATTCCCTGCAGTGTAAATTCACTCTGTTATTGGCAGTGTTGTGTTAGTTCAATAGGCCTCTCTGCAAATTAACACACAAATGAAAAACACTTAAATTGAATACCTAGCCAAGAAGCACCCCTAACGGTACTCCAATGACATAGTAACAACCCATTTTGATCTGGTTTTTCTCACTAAGGAAACAGAACAACGCTATTATGCATTTTCGGGTGCTAGCATACAGAGGCACCAATTCTCACCATCACTAGGAAATAGTCTGATATGGAAAGTAGGTAGAGGCACAAGGGTGAGCATGAGATTGGAACCTTGAGTAGGTGAAGTACACTCTCCGAGGGTCTTCTATAAATACTGCACAGAGATGTATTTCTGTTAAAGTCAAATAGACTTGCCTGATTTATCTACAATTTAGCATCCAGAATGGAAAACTACTGATATGTTGGGACTATGAAGTGGATGCTATTAAGTGGAATAGATACATTTCCATGCTATGGTTATACCATGTGCATAAGGATAAGGAAGACAAACTTGGCGCAATAGTCCAGCAACAGGCATCGATACCCCAAAGGAAGGTTATCGAATCCATTTTTTGCAAGGGAGGGGGGTTCAGGAACTTTAGTGATGGAAACAAATCTGGAAGTTTAAGTGGCCCTTAAAAACAAGAATTTTTATGTGGCTTGCATTGAAGAACAAGGTCCTTACCTGGGACTCCATTCAGAAGCAGAGCACTCAAGGACCTAAGTGGTGTATTTTATGCAAATCCAATTTAGAACCCACTAACCAGTTCTTGTTCTCTTATCCATTTACATTGCAGGTTAGGCAGGAACTTGAAAAACTGACTGGAATTTTGGTGTTTGGGGAGGAGCCTCAGTGAAATAAATTCTAAAGAGCTTGAGCACAAAGCTATCTATTAAAATTTAAATCCTCTTCCTTTCTTAGTGGCATGGGAAGTCTGGTTGTCCTGAAATGCTCAATATTTTTTATGAGAGGTGCATATCTCCCTTCAACATGCAGTAGTTTGGTGATCCTTGATCTTAGTCATGAAGCAATAGAATAGCACGAGAGGACTTACAGACTATCAAAACTCAGAGGGTAAATGTAATGGACATGAAGTTAGATTTATCTATGGTATATGATAGATCATCTTGGCTGTAATTGAGATCAATACTGCTTCATATACGATTTGGTGTTTAAATGATCAATTGGACCAAAGGGTGTATGTCCTCTGTCGCTTTTTCTCTTTTAATTAATGGTTCTGGTTCGAGTTACTTTGAGCCTTCTTGAGGATCGAGGCAAAGATGCCTTCTAGCACCTCTACTCTTTTCTGATTATTGCCCAGTGCTTGAACAGATCTACTATAGGGGAAAAAAGAAGAGGCTTTCTTGGAGAGTAAGAGTAGGAGATAGATTCAGAATTGGGGCTGATCCCTGGGTTGGCAATCGTGATATTTTTAAACTCCAGTCTTTCTCAAGTCTTAAGAGGATCTCTGCAAAGTCACGAGATTTGAATATTGGGGCAGGTAGCTGATATTTTGCTGATTTTAACCATTTCTCTATGGCAGCAAGGCTAAGAGCAAGAAAAAGAGCTGTGGAAGGCCTATATTGGCCAGCTTCAGAAATGCCATATTAGATTAAATGATGAGAAGGATATCCTTGTCTAGTCTAGAAATCATGTCTTGGTGGTTTACATTCCAAGGTTATGTTATAAAGTTTTGCGAAGAAGCTCACAAGGGAGAGTAGGTTTGCAAGTGGAAAATATTGTGGAAAGGGCCCCACTAAAATCCAAAGTATATATGTGGCTGATGCTTAGAAACAAAGCTTTTACATGGGATGCATTACAAAAGCACAATCGAAATGGTCCAAAGGGGTGTACCCTCTGCAAACAGGATGGAGAATCAACAGACTATTTATTAAACATTTGTCCTTGAGCAGCTTAGGTGTGGGCAGGTATGAAATTTAGTGACTGGATGTAGTGATGGTTGGCAAGGGCCTTAAAAAATTGTTTCAGGACAAAGAGTTGAAAGCTTTTAGAGGCCTCCTATTTGTGGTAGTGTGGGGTATCCGGTTAGCGAAATGCATATTTATTCCATGAAAGATGTATAACTTCACAACTGCTTTATGAGAATTCAATAAATGTTCATAATGTAGTTCGGTCTGCCACATCCCAACTGCACTCATGCCTCCCATTGGACTTTGAGCATGGTGTTAATTGGTGTACACCTTTTGTTAGTTTTTGAGGTCTCCAACTCAGAACACATCTTTGAAAAAAAAATCTCTTTTATGAACAAGCTTTGAACCACACAAACTGCAATTTTGAGAAATATACCAAAAACAATTTGAACAACATTAAAGTGATCCAAAACAAGATGCCAAAGTCAATACTACAAGAAAAATCTTAAAATTTTCTTGATTCCAAAGAATATTGTCAAAATCAATACTGTGAAGACAATTAATTTTGAGAAATATATCAAATGACACGTAAAAGAACACCTCCAACCCCAAAAGAGAGAGAACTCTGTTTAACTCTGTTTAACTCTGTTTTTCTATGACTGAAAAAGCATACCTTGAGGGTTTCCACTGTGAGTTGAATCAATTCCAATCTTCTCAAGCACTCATACAACTCAGTAACAGGCTGCAACATAAAAGAGGATTGACTATGGAGAGAGACAAATAAACAGACCCATCAAAGGAATATTGCTTGCAAGAATTGACTCAATAAAACTATTAGATATTTAACTTATAAGAAACACTACCGTATATGGGTTCACAATAATGTATCTGATCTTGAAGACCTCTTTGAGAGCTGGGGATCCATCCTCAATTTCTTTGCTGAGGGCTCTAGCCTCATCATAGCTGTAATCGCTAATCCTAATCCCATCTGTCTCACCAATGCCGCTGTTTGCCTTGTCACTGTTTTTGTCATGGAAACCCGTGATACCTTGCTCTGCATCCTCATCATCAATAATTTCATCATGGGGTTTAGCCAAAGTAACAGAAGTATAGTCATAGCACTTGAAAATCCTATTTACATTTTTCTATGTTTTCAAAGGTTTCACTATTCCAATACATCCATAAATTTTTTTTATGAAACATATGCTAAGATGATGTTTAGAGAAATATGAAACATATTCCAGAGAAATGGAGATCGATATTCTGTTGACAGGTGCATTTATCATGAGAACGGCCCTATTGGGTGTCACTCTACATCTAAGCCAACGTTAATCCAATTTTTATTTTTATTTTTATATAGTAAAGTTTGATAAGAAATTAAGAGTGCAGGATGGCATGCCATAGGCTTCATCCATGTTCCATGACACCGAGATTGCATATGTCGAAGATAGTGTTTTATTCAATAAGAGCTACCAGCAACCTTTCCCTAGTTATATTTATAAAATATAACTATGTGTTTTAGCTGGGGCAAGTATAACGCGTGCCCTAAAGTGGGACAACTTTTTAGTTGGCCTTAAGACAAGTATACGCTTGAGTTGTCAAATCTCTCCATAGTTTTTCCATATCGACTTTGTTTATATTTTTTTCACTTAATGTTATGCTTAGAAACATGCGTGAAGGTCAACTTTCGTTGAAAATAGATGCCCAGATCAGTGGCATCTAATATTAAAGGGTGAGAGGAGTTTAAATTAAAATAGTGAAACATATAATGAAGAGGTCTAAGTAATTAAAAAAACATGTGTTAGCAACATCTGTATAGTGTAAAAAATTTGGAGGTTGGAATACTTAATTTTAATTTAAATATTCGAATGGCAAAGTAATGATGCGGCTAAACACTGTCCGCCCACCCATACAAATGAGGATTTCGGTCAGAGCTTTGATCGAACGATGGAGGTGGGATGGGAACCAGCCTCGCTTAGCAACCCTTCCTGGTAGAGAACCAACAGCAATCAACAAGCAAGTAGTGGTAGAAGATTTATAACCCGTTGATCCTGGACCAATTCATCCATCCTTACTCAGTTTGAAGTGCTCCGTCCATCCTAGCTAACACAAGTATGGGAGGCTTAGGCTAATAAGATTGACTAAATTGGGCCCGCAACTTGGAAAACCCAGGGTGGAACCACCCTGGAAGGAGGGAGTCCCAAATTACTTCCCTGAGATCCGTAATGTGACTGCACATTATTCATTTCCCTTTTTCTAATGACACGTAAAAGAACACCTCCAAACCCAAAAGAGAGAGAACTCTGTTTAAATTTGTTTGTCTATGACTGAAAAAGCATACCTTGAGGGTTTCCACTGTGAGTTGAATCAATTCCAATATTCTCAAGCACTCATACAACTCAGTAACAGGTTGCAACACAAAAGAGGATTGATTATGGAGAGAGAGACAAATAAACACACCCATCAAAGGAATATTTCTTGCAAGAATTGACTCAATAAAGCTGTCAGATATTTAACTTATAAGAAACACTACCGTATATGGGTTCGCAATAATGTCTCTGATCTTGAAAACTTGATCTCATGAGGCTCAGGAAATCCATCCAATTAATTTTGACTTGCAGAACTAATAACTCTACTTCCATGTTTGCCAACTTCTTATCCATCTTGCTCTACAACCATTCACACCACTTTTTCAGCCACTAAAAACTGTTTCCAAATTTACAAGAAATAATTAGATAATCAAGTAGAAGATAGAGTCAGAATTGGGGCTGATTCTTGGGTTGGAAATCGTGATAGTTTTAAACTCCAGTCTCCCTCAAGTCTTAAGAGGATCTCTGCAAAGTCACAGGATTTGAATATTGGGACAGGTAGCTGATATTTTGCTGATTTTAACCATTTCTCCATGGCAGCAAGGCTAAGAGCAAGAAAAAGAGTTGTGGAAGGCCTATCTTGGCCAGCGTCAGAAATTCCATATTAAATTGAATGATGAGAAGGATATCCTTGTCTAGTCTAGAAATCCTGTCTTGGTGGCTTACATTCCAAGGTTATGTTATAAAGTCTTGTGTGAAGAAGCTCACAAGGGAGAGTAGGTTTGAAAGTGGAAAATATTGTGGAAAGTAAGGGCCCCACGAAAATCCAAAGTATATATGTGGCTGATGCTTAGAAACAAATCTTTGACATGGGATGCATTACAAAAGCACAATTGAAATGGTCCAGAGGGGTGTACCCTCTGCAAACAAGATGGAGAATCAATAGACTATTTATTAAACATTTGTCCTTGAGCAGCTTAGGTGTGGGCAGGTATGAAATTTAGTGACTGGATGCAGTGATGGTTGGCAAGGGCCTTAAAAAAAAAATTCAAGACAAAGAGCTGAAAGCTTTCAGAGGCCTCCTATTTGTGGTAGTGTGGGGTATCCGGTTAGCGAAATGCAGATTTATTCCATGAAAGATGTATAACTTCACAACTGCTCTATGATAATTCAACAAATGTTCACAATGTAGTTAGGTCTGCCACATCCCAACTGCACTCATGCCTCCTGTTGGACTTTGAGCATGGTGTTAATTGGTGTACACCTTTTGTTAGTTTGTGAGGTCTCCAACTCAGAACACAACTTCGAAAAAAAAAAACTCTTTTATGAAGAAGCTTTGAACCACACAAATTGCAAATTTTTGAGAAATATACCAAAAACAATTTGAACAACATTAAAGTGATCCAAAACAAGATGCCAAAGTCAATATTACAAGAAAAATCTTAAAATTTGCTTGATTCCAAAGAAGATTGTCAAAATCAATACGTGGAAGACAATTAATTTTGAGAAATATATCAAATGACACGTAAAAGAACACCTCCAAACCCAAAAGAGAGAGAACTCTGTTTAACTTTGTTTGTCTATGATCTGAAAAAGCATACCTTGAGGGTTTCCATTATGAGTTGAATCAATTCAAATCTTCTCAAGCACTCATACAACTCGATGGCAATTACAACACAAAAGAGGATTGATTATGGAGAGAGAGACAAATAAACACACCCATCAAAGGAATATTGCTTGCAAGAATTGACTCAATAAAACTATCGGATATTTAACTTATAAGAAACACTACCGTATATGGGTTCAAAATAATGTCTCCCCGATCTTGAAGACCTCTTTGAGAGCGGGGGATCCATCCTCAATTTCTTTGCTTGAGGGCTACGTCTCATCATAGTTTGTACTCGCTAATCCTAATCCCATCTATCTCACAATGCCGTTGTTTTCCTTGTCAACTTTTTTATGTCATGGAAACCCATGATACTGCCTGCTTGCATCCTCATCATCAATAATTTCATCATGGGGTTTAACCAAAGTAACGAAGTACATTCACAACACTTGAAAAACCTATTTACATTTTTTTCTATGTTTTCAAAAGGTTTCACTATTCCAATACGTCCATAAAAAAAAATTCTTACACGGAGTTCTCTTGACTACACTTCTACAATCGGGAGATCTACCGTAAATTCTACAACCCCCCTCGAAAAAAATAAGAGAAAAACTTGCAATACATTGATTCAAACATTGAAAATTAAAAAGCACCCAGAGGGCCCAACTTCCAAAATATATCACTATCATATATAGATGTAAATATAAATAACAAATACAAAACATATCTTCCTAATAACGTGAGAATTTTATCTCAAGTAACAAAAAAGAAAATCTTGTAGTCGGTGAAGTTGTATATCTATCGACATAATCTCTATGAAAGACTTGTGATAATATTCAGAGGTGTTTTCATCTATTTTCTCCAGGATCTTTTAAGTTCCAAAAATATGTTTAGCACATTTAACACATATCAATCCTTTTTGTCCTCTTTCTACGAGGTGCTACTATAATTTTTGGGTGTGGATTTATCATCACATTCACATGCCAAGGTTCAGGAATGACAATTGACTGATTGTGTGCAACAAATGATTCATCATGTGCTTGTATCTCGTCCTCATGCTCACTCCCAAATGTTTCACCTGATGATTTAGATTGTTGGGATTCCTATACACAACACAATTTAACTTTTTAAAATAACATTATACCTCCAATTAAATTATTGCATATTTCATAAGATATTATAAACAACTAACCTCATATTCATAACCAGTAATTAATTTTTCCCCTCTATCTATCATGTGTTGTCATAGACCTTGCGGAACAGGTAATACAAAGCATATTTTAATTCTTCCTCTGAAGCTTCCTTACAGAAATTGGTGAACCTACATTAACAAAGATAATCATATTTATAAGCTATAATAGACTAATAAGATACAACTAACTCAATGTGACCATAGTTATTTTCCCTAAAAATAGAAAAATATAATAAATGAAAATATTCACTTACCATGCCACCACGAACTATCGTTATATCCACGAGCCTAATTTATGAGATCCAATACTCAACACCCTAGCTTGGGTTGCTTTCGTTGTATCTCGAAAGTCAGCCTTTTACCTCCTCTTCGTGTAGATGGCCTATAGTTTGGATTATTGTGCACCTTCCTTTTAAACTTGCCATCTTTCATAAGTTCATCCCACATCACTTGGTGCAGCATGATCCAAAATTTTCGGACGTGGATACATCAAAATTTTTTGTTAACTTTGACCTTAAATTGTCTCTTTTTGAGTGAACGTATTTACATGCAATATCTAGAATAATTTCTTTATCAAATCAAGGGATTTCCAAATTCTATTACAACATCTTTAAATAGTTCTTCTTTTTTAGCATTGCTTTGCTTCCTCCAATCCATTTGGATGGTATTGCCAAACAATTGTTTAGCACGCTACGAAAAATAAAGTGATAAAATTTCAACCCATTTCATCCTTCAAGACATTTCCTTTTGCAATGAGCAAGATTGTAACTTCTTGCATTCCTTTTGTAGTCACCGAAGATATTGTTGTAGTCCTAGAGGTTGAGGTAGATTCCCTTATAGGTACATCAAGAACTTTCTCACTTATTTCCTGCATTTACAAAGAAATTGTGGAACTATTAAAAATACAACCAAAATATGAAACTACTTCCATTTCTAAATTAATTATCCTAAACGTAACAAATGAAATTATAAAAAAAATAAAATAATTTTACCTTTTGCTCATTTAAAAGTAGGCATTGCACTCTCCAACAATGGCATTTCCCATAGCTGAATTTGTTCAACCATTTTCTTGTCTAATTTGAACATTTTTCGAGAGTATAGTAAGAGCTCAACATTCTTTCGATTGTGAATCTATGAGACTCCTCAAAGAAACTTGTTCCGGTCTTGGCGGGAGAATTCTAGCGAACCCACATTTGATGGATTATTTATTAGTTACGATGTACTCCTAACGGGAGCATGCGGGTGCAATTCATCAATATTTGATGTAGAGGGCATGTTATGGGGTTCTCGTCTAGGTGTCGAGGGAATAACATAACCCTCTATACCAACAAATTGATTACTTGTTGGAGTCACCCTAGAAACATCCTGCAAGGCACAAATAAAAATAATAATATGGAATAAAAGATGAATAAAGTTGAAATATGTAAACTAGGTTTGGTCTTCATAATGACATATATAATCATGATTTTATGTAATTTATGTAAATAAGGAAAAATAAAATCATTTTTGTTATGTTTGAAGCATAGGGTTTCATGCTCGAAGATAACATATATGAATAGCTAAAGAAAAAATTAAAAAGATGAAAGACATTTTCCATGGTTGAATGCATCTTGGTAAGAAGGCATCATGGTAAGCATACAAATTGAAGCAAGAGCTCATAGCTGAAGTAAAAGTATACAAACAAATAACATAATCAAGTAAAAGTCACCTCCATTTTTATGCCCTAGATTTCTCAACAAATAACATAATCAAACTCACGCAAAAAGATTGTTGAACCTTAAATTTTGCATAACATTGGATGTATTAGAGCATAAACAGATACCCGCATGGCAACATTTGATGTATTGACCGACATAATTGAATCTCGCATACAAAAAAAATGCATGCTTAGCATAAAACACAAATATTAATAAATATATAAAGTGAAATAAGTTAATTTAATGCACAAAAATATTGATCAAGCTTTACACTAGCATGAGCTTAGATGTGCTTGAAAGGTGTGATAGGGGTTGGAATGACTTTAGGGAAATTACTGCATTCCAAAAATATAAATTAGCATAATATAATAAAGAACATAAGATAATTGAACCTATAAAAATACTGATTCAAGCTTACCTCATGCACCATCATAGCAGATGTCTTGCCCTCGTGCATTTGTTAACATTTCCATAAAAAGCGGTTAAGATCATATGAATCCCCCAGAGTTAGAAGTAACATTCTTAAAAAAGCACATAATAACATAAAAATAAGAAAAATATTGATTTGAGAACATATGCTAGTGACATTAATAACAAAATTCAAATTCACTAGCACATGAAAAAATAACATAAAAAAAATTTCAATATGTTTCAATACATTAATACAATGTACGAAAGTTTTTTTTGGGTTTATAGTATTATGTTTCTCTTGCCTAGGTGACAATGGCATAAAGTAGAGGTGTTCAAAAATTCAATTAAGAAATTGAAGTGTAGTAGATTAGGTGCCTCCGACCAAATATATATGTGCTTTTCAATTAAAACCTTAAACATTCAAATTACTTAATGTCCATTACAATTAGAAACTCAATACTTAATCACGATGTGAATCCTTACAAATATCTTAAAATAAACATAGTGATCAAAAAATGTCATCCTCACATGAGATTTCCTCATCTGATGGCATAAATACCCCCATCATTAATGGACCCTAAATCGACAAATAAATTAATACCATCATTTTTCATAGTCTTCACCACCTTCAACTACGAGGTAAATTAAAATCAATAAATTCATCATCTTCATGCACTTGATGTCCATGTGGTTGGTCATGTCCTTCGAGCACTTCGATAAACTCGTCATGATCTTCGTCTTGGTCATATGCATCATTGACAATAACATCATCTCCATCTTGGCCATCTATGTCTTCTGGAGGAACTTCTGCATCTTCAATTAAATCATGGTCCTCTACATATGGAACAAATGTTACTCTTCATCCCCTTGGATCATAATCAATCAAAAATGACCAACCAGGTTGTTCTAAATTTGGAATGAGAAAAATTTGGTCACATTGACTTGGAAACACATAAGGTTCGAAGTGGCTTCAAACCTAGATGTATTGATCATATGGAATCCATTATTATGGAGCAAGATAGTTTTTTCTTCTCCCACTTCGATAAGCTTGTACCATTCAACACGAAAATTAACTTTCTTGAAAGACATAAAATCAAGCTCTATAATATCCTCCAACACTCCATAGTAGTTGTTGTAGCTCCTAGAGACAGCCTAGAGTTGTGATAGACCAGTGCCTAGGACATCTTAGCATAGCAAGGAGCATATAGTATAATGTGTGAAGTTGTCAGCTTCAGCTCACATGCTATCTCCTATAAACAGGGAAATGGAATAGAATGAGACCAAACTATCAGAAACTGACACAAGGAAAGTGATACTGCAGAGGCAAGATGCAGAGCTCTAATACAAAAGCAACAGACAATTTAGAGACAGTTTACTGCAAAGTGGGCCGATTCAGAAATACTTCACAGACATAAATTATCAGAAGGTGTATGTAGTGAAAGAAATATCAAGGAGATATTAGTTAGCCTTGAACTGATACCCAGATATACAATACCACCATGCATGGGCTTACCAATCTAAGAATCCATACATGATAATAGCATTTTAAAAGCACCCTCCCAAAGCAACTAATATAGCAGAAACACGGTTTAGATGAGCAATGGAACAGAATATCATGCATGAGCCATATTTAAAGCGCTTGAATGATCCGAGTATGGGCATCAACTAGGATGAATCCTTACCAGAAATCAGTGATCCACTCGCATTCCAAAACATGATACAGTAAAGATGGATGAGATGAAATTATATATTAAATAACATATAAAAGAGAGTTACAGACTGTGAAATACCAAAGACCAGAATCCTCTTTGACAGATAGAACTCCTCCTCACTGAGACCCTATGGGCTCTGAGCCTTCATACAAGATTTTTACAAAATGTATGCAAAAATCTTTTCACTACATAATTTTATGATAAAAATCTGGAACCCTTACAATGTGTTTCTTCATGTTTTTTATAATAGAAACTAAAACCTAGTAAAAGAGGTAGGTGATGAACATTTAATTGTATCATTAAAACAAAATGGTGGAGAAGTGCCCGCCCATACTGCTTGACGGCGCTGTGTTGTTTGTACTATGCTGCCTGCTTTCTGAAGTAAATGCACTGGGTGGAAATTTCTTCAGGGGCACGATATAGGGATAACCATACCAACATTCTGTCCTTTCCTGAAGGAAAATTCGGCTGAAATAAGACCTGGAGGGTATTTTTTTTTGTGAGTTGTACCCTCTGCCTTCTAAATCTTGAATTAAGATTAAAAATCTTCAATATTGAACACTGAATTCCTGGATCTTCCATTGGTACACTTTGCCGCACCATTAATGTCTTCATCTGCAAAAATCTGCGCTTTGAATAATTCCAGAGGGTTTAGCAGTTTTGCTACCCTTCTTTATTAATGCAAGCGGTGTCGTAACGGCTTCACAAATCTTTCTTCATAAATTCTGCCTCTGAAACATTGTCCTTTGACGTGATCGTGGCTTCTGTAATGGAGGCTGTGAGTAATAGCCACCCTCCATCGCTACTAATCTGCAAAACCCACAAACTTGTTAAAGAAAAGCATGCATGGAGCGATGAACATAGTGGGGATAATGGCGTGATAGTCTCTGAGTGGTTGACTGGTGGAGAAATGTGGGACGATGGTAAGAAATGCAGCGTAACAGTGTGGAGTGATCGTGGAGAAGAATGTGAACATATTCATGAAAATACGAAATAAACGGAGAAATGAACCAAATGTAGATCTGGGGTGGCGGAATGCACATGGAGAAAAACTGAGAGACAGGTGGCACGATATTGGGACGGCGGGAAATGGATGACGTGGAGTGCTGACTGTGGGAGCCGGTCAAAGACGGAGATAATCAAATCCTGACCGTCCGATCTCAGGAGGAGATCGACGGTTGGAAGAGCGCCAGAGGCAATAGACAGTGGGCTAGGGGCACTATTGGCTTGGGTTAATGTTCGTGCAGCTTCGGGGTATGACGATCGTCAGATGGAGACCTTCAGATCGGACGGCTGACAGCGATATCACTACGCGTTCTGGGTCGAACAATAATGCGGGATGGAGAGCGGTTTCGAGGCCGTACGTTGGGACGCGTGGCGAGCGCTGAGTGGAATCGTTGGCCGAACGGGGATTACCGCCTACTGCCGAAAGGCGGTGTGATGAATACCAGGCAGTTTTTAAAAAGTGGACGCGGGGCGGGGACCACAAGGCGGGAGAGATGCGGTGCGTTGATCTATGGTCCGATCGGACGGCCCAGAACATGCCCGATATGCATTCGATAAGCGCCTTTTGCCCTGACGCATGGTTACAGCCTTTGGTCGCGTGGAGTAAGGAAACAGAGGGGCAAGGGCCGATAGGGCCACGCTTTAAATATTTCAAATATGGATTTTTAGCCTTTAATAATGTGTTTTGGAGGTGGGAAATGGCAGCGATAGGTATAAGAATCGTTTTGCAAGGCTACAAGGGGGGGATTCGAGAGCTTTAGGCCAGATAGCCTGTGAAATTTTATAAGAAACAAATTATGATCAACATTGGCTCCACCTGGGGACGACACGTTCATCCCTGGACGTGTCGAGAACTTCGTAGACTACCTGATCATCTTCTGTGCAGACCCTGCTCTTTAGCACTTCTACTTTTCACCTCACGATTCATCGATTTTTACAAACCGGGGAAATAAACCTATTCCACTACTACCCTTATTACTCCATGAGACCAGAATAAACTGTTGGTATCACATTTTCTCTACCTAAACTACATCTTCTCGGGTTAAACTGTCTAGCATATTTTTTTTCTACATTCTAAAATAGAAATTGAAAAACAACCAAGTCACGATTAGACTGTCTGGCTCGCTAAACTTTGCAGAAATTAAAACAACTAACTACATGCTCACAGTCTGAGCTTTATTTTTGACTTCCTACCTACTCTAATCTAACCTAGAAATCTTTGATGCTCTAGGTGATACAATAATGCTAGTGCAGCCAGTCAAGTAGTAACAAAAAAGGATATGAGCACTGAATGCTTGTCAGAGATAACCACAGGGTGCTCTGCTTGTGGTTCTTCAAAACTATGGTCACCATCAGTGGTGGCCCCTCTTGATGAATTTGGACCTGGCAACGGATCAATGCTGGAGAATTTGAGCAAATCAGGGCCTCCATATATTCTGCCACAGGATCAATGAACACATGATGTACAAGCTCTTATTTTAGGCCTTCCGTGATTGGTAGGCTGTCTTCATCCTGGGCAGCTTTGATTTCTGCATTTTCCACTGCATCTTCAATATGACTCCTGAAAGCCTGATCACCTTCTTCTTGTATTTCGAAAGGCAGTGGTATCTCCTCTTCTTGTTCCATAATAGCAGCTTTGAAAAAATTTCTTTCTACTTTCAACATGTTGCTCAAAAAGACCCTTGATCCTTCTTCAAATGTTTGCAGGAAGTGTGCATAAGGATCATGATATGATACCTGGTGATGAATATGTAGCAGGCAGGCTTCAACCAGGATTTCTCCTTCTTCCATTGGATCAAGAACAAGACTCTCTTGAGAAAGAGAATCTCCCTCTTCTTCTTTTTCTGATCTGGAGAACTCATCATGTATGGAAGTTGAGTCCTCTTGGAGCTCTGATATATTCTGCTCTGATGAGCTAAGCTCTGTGAATAGATATATGTATTCTTGAGCAGTGGTTTGTTCCATTACTTCCCCTTTTGTAAGAGAAGGCTCATTGCTTTCAAACTGCTCAAGGATTTCTTCTTTGCTTTCCTCCTCATCCTCTAAAAAGGAAGGCTGCTGGTTTCCAGTCTCACTGACGATCTGAAGTAAAGCAGATTGAAGATTCAAAGAATCTTCATCTGCTATTATATTTTCGTAACTCTCACCATCAGTGTCATAGATTGGTTGGCTCGACCAAGTCAACCATACTGGACTCTCAACAGGTCTTTCTTCATCCTGATCCACAGAGGAGCCTTCTGGATCTATATCATCAAACTCATAAGACGAGTGAGCAAGGGAATCTGTTCTATAAAAGGTTTCTGAGGTGGACTGCTGATTTAATATCCGATCGACCTCTTCTTCTGTCAAAGGAGATGATTGTTTTGTGTTCCTTTGCGGAGAAGAGCAGCAGCTCTCTTTTTCTTGTACTAGCTAATTTGGAGGCAGGATGTCTTCTTGAACCTCTTCCAGAATATCCTCAGTTGTGCTTGCAGGGGAATCTTGGGGATCTTCTGATGTTTCTTGATCTCTCTCTGATTCAGGCCAGTCCTCATGAACCTGATGATACTCGATTAGACTGCAAGGCCCATGAGTGGCCTCTTCCTCCGCATTAGATTTTATATCTTCTATGTGGTCTCTTGTTTCCTCCAAGCAACATTCCCTATTTACCTTTTCCATTAGGTCGTGATATTCTCTGACCAGCATCATACAAGACGTAGGTACTAACTCAGGCAATTCCTGATCGCTTTCCTCTTCATCCTCCATAGGTTTCAAAACGTCATACATGTCTCGCTCACTATCTAGGTCTTGAGTTTGTCCTTGTTCTGGAAGAGGCATGGGCTGTTCTAAATAACCATCATTTGTATTCATATTAGCCATATATCTCTTCAGCACTTCATTAAACATTCTCTTTAATTCATATATCTGATCATTCAAATAATCTAGCTTTGTATCCCTGTCCATGTTTGGATCCATGTTTCTGCAAAGATGATCACTGCATCTTCTCAACCAGTTCAGAGTCTTCTACCAGTGGAGTCATTTGGTCTCTAGCACGGCTGATGTTGTACTGTGACATGGTCTCCCAGTGGAGTCTTTTTAATCATTTAGGAACTGTGGAGTCGCCAAGGTGAGGGATCTACAACTCTCAACTCTCTGTGCTCACCTACTTAGAGAGTGAATATGATTTTGTCGAGGCCCAGGGATTCTGATTTTCTTAAATTCGTCCCCGGCAACGACGCCAGAAAGATGTTGTAGCTCCTAGAGATAGCCTAGAGTTGTGATAGACCAGTGCCTAGGACATCTTAGCATATCAAGGAGCATATAGTATAATGTGTGAAGTTGTCAGCTTCAGCTCACATGCTATCTCCTGTAAACAGGGAAATGGAATAGAATGGGACCAAACTATCAGAAACTGACACAGGGAAAGTGATATTGCAGAGGCAAGATGCAGAGCTCTAGTACAAAATCAACAGACAATTCAGAGACAGTTTACTGCAAAGCGGGCCGATTCAAAAATACTTCACAGACATAAATTATCAGAAGGTGTATGTAGTGAAAGAAATATCAAGGAGATATTAGTTAGCCTTGAACTGATACCCAGATATACAATATCATCATGCATGGGCTTACCAATCTAAGAATCCATACATGATAATAGCATTTTAAAAGAACCCTCCGAAAGCAACTAATATAGCAGAAATATGGTTTGGATGAGTAATGGAACATAATATCATGCATGAGCCATATTTAAAGTGCTTGACTGATCCGAGCATGGGCATCAACTAAGATGAATCATGAGAAATGGGTAGAACACTGGTCAAAACATGATACAGGAAAGATGGATGAGATGAAATGATATATTAAATAAAATATAAAAGAGAGTTACAGACTGTGAAATACCAAAGACCAGAATCCTCTTTGAAAGATAGAACTCCTCCTCACTGAGACCCTATGGGCTCTGAGCCTTCATACAAGAGTTTTAAAAAATGTATCCAAAAATCTTTTCACTGCATAATTTTCTGATAAAAATATGGAACCCTTACAATGCGTTTCTTCATGGTTTTTATAAGAGAAACTAAAACCTAGTAAAAGAGGTAGGTGATGAACATTTAATTGTATCATTAAAATAAAATGGTGGAGAAGTGCCCGCCCATACTGCTTGACGACGCTGTGCTGTTTGTACTATGCTGCCTGCTTTCTAAAGTAAATGCACTGGGTGAAAATTTCTTCAGGGGCACGATATAGGGATAACCATACCAACATTATGTCCTTTCCTGAAGGAAAATTCGGCTGAAATAAGACCTGGAGGGTATTGTTTTTTGTACGTTGTACCCTCTGCCTTCTAAATCTTGAATTAAGATTCAAAATCTTCAATATTGAACATTTAATTCCTGGATCTTCCACTGGTACCCTTTGTCGCAACATTAATGTCTTCATCTACAAAAATCTGCGCTTTGAATAATTCCGGAGGGTTTAGCAGTTTTTCTACCCTACTTTATTAATGCAAGCAGTGCCGTAACGGCTTCACAAATCTTTCTTCATAAATTCTACCTCTGAAACATTGTCCTTTGATGTGCTCGTGGCTTCTGTAATGGAGGCTGTGAGTAATAGCCACCCTCCATCGCTGCTACTCTAAAAAACCCACAAACTTGTTAAAGAAAACCATGCATGGAGCGGTGAACACAGTGGGGATAATGGCGTGACAGTCTCTGAGTGGTTGACTGGTGGAGAAATGTGGGACGATGGTAAGAAATGCAGCGTAATAGTGTGGAGTGATTGTGGAGAATAATGTGAACATATTCGTGAAAATACGAAATAAACGGAGAAATGAACCAAATGTAGATCTGGGGTGGCGGAATGCACATGGAGAAAAATTGAGAGACAGGTAGCACGATATCGGGACGGCGGGAAATGGATGACGTGGAGTGCTGACTGTGGGAGCCGATAAAAGACGAAGATAATCAAATCCTGACCGTCCGATCTCAGGAGGATATCGACGGTTGGAAGAGCGCCGGAGGCAATAGACAGTGGGCCAGGTGCACTATTGGCTTGGGTTAATGTTCGTGTAGCTTCGGGGTATGACGATCGTCAGATGGAGACCTTAAGATTGGATGGCTGACAGCGATATCGCTGCGCGTCCTGGGTTGAAAAATAATGCGCGATGGAGAGCATTTTCGAGGCCGTACGCTGCAACGTGTGGCGGGCGCTGAGTGGAATCGCTAACCGAACGGGGATTACCGCCTACCGCCGAAAGGCGGTGCGATGAATACCGGGTAGTTTTTAAACAGTGGACGCGGGGCGGGGACCACAAGGCGGGAGAGATGCGGTGCGTTGATCTATGGTCCGATCGGACGGCCTAGAACGCGCCCGATATACATTCGGTAAGCGCCTTTTGCCCTGACGCATGGTTACAACCTTTGGTCGCGCGGAGTAAGGAAACAGAGGGGCAAGGGCCGATAGGGCCACGCTTTAAATATTTCAAATATGGATTTTAAGCCTTTAATAATGTGTTTTGGAGGCGGAAATGGCGGCCCGAAATGAGCATAAGAATAGTTTTCCAGGAGGCTGCAGGGGAATTAGGAAGCTTTAAACCCGATATCACCGTGAAATTTTGTAGGAACCGGATTGTGATCAACGGACCCAACCACATTAGATTTTTGACCAAAAATACTTGTTAAAACGATGCTTAGGTATGCAATGGACTACCAACCCAACCCTTTGGATTGTTGATGGAGCATCAAGATAGTCTCAAATTCTAGCAACGACGCCTAGGTTATCTATCACCTTGACCAATCACCACTGCGCACCAATGGTGTTTGTATAAGTTGACAACAAACGTCGGTATAGCTGATGTTGTCATCGAACTTACGTGTGATACCTTAACCCGAGGGAATATGCCATATACACATACGCATGATTTCCCAATTGGTAGTGTCGCGATTAAACCAAAAAATTTTGAGATACGTGATTCACATATATTTAGAAAATACTTGTGTGCAAAAAAGATGCTTGAAAGAATTTTCCTACATTACATTCACACATGTATAAAGTAATTAAAACCAAAAAGCTGATCGCATAGCTAAAAATATTACAATTAAGTTCATCTCGGACCAAACCATCATACATAAAAAACAAAAGCATAGAAAACAGATATCCATCGACGTAACATAATCCGCAGAAATAGGGGCATGCGATGTGAGCTTAAAAAATATCTGGCATATATGCAAAAATATGTGTGTCGAGTAAAAAGATGATATCTACGAACCAATAGTCAACCAAAAGATATAGTACCGACAAAAATAGGGAAGCATCCTCATATTGGGTAGTTTTACGTATATAAAAATACTCTAAGGTGCGTTGCTCCCTAAGAGTGGGGCACACGGACCTAACGCTTCTCTGCGGCAACCGAAGTAGGCTCGGCCAACACAAGCCTTTGCCACATCGGCATGAGCTCGCTCAACCTCGATCTCACACCGGTAGCCGAGCTACTACCCTCCCCGATGGGCCGGCCTCACCACTCGGTGCTCCACAGAGACGTCGATGGCTCACCTCCACCAACCCCTAAGAGCTCCTTGAGGTAGCCGGTCCGGTTGGTGCTGACCAACCAAGCCACAAAACGACCAACCTCACCAAAATGTTGCAAGGTAACCAAAACTATGTCAATGTCATTATAATACATATAAAGATAAATACTCAAGTAAATGCGAAGAAAACACGAGAACATACACCTTTAGCCCCAAGAATATCCAATAGGAAGACCCATGTCTGAATCTCCCCCGAAATTCCATCCCTACATAATGGAATGGAAGGAACATGCGAGGTTGGCCTCAAACCAAGCCTTTATGGTGGCATTCCGATGGCCACCTACCCCCACCTCCTTGAGCATCACGAGAGCCCACCTCCTTGTACGGAGCCTCTCGTGGCCCCCCGGCCCGAGCACCACCGTGGGTATCGGTAGCACCACCCCACAAATACATGATGTTGCACATGATGATGGCATAGGTGGCAACCGATCCGCCACGGACGCCGAAGGTTGTGCCCAGCATCCCATCGTAACGAGAAGCAGAAGGATTAAAGAAGTGCTCGGCCCTTAGCTAACGCAGACCAACGATGCGGACCGGATGCCGGGTGAGAGCGAACGACCGCGATCCCCAAAGCTGGTCGCTAAAGCACACCATAAGCTGGGTTCGTCAACGTAGCAATGGTATACACCCCTCGTGATGGGCGCCCCGCATGACCAGTGCTCCGGAACCGCTCGGGAGTCACCCTCCCAAGAAGATGTGGATACCCGAAGCACCTCACCACGATGCCAAAATCGATCACAAAACCAGAATGTCCATCTTGGAGCGGACCGAAGGTTGCACCCATGCTTGCCATCACGTTGCGCGCCTCTTCCGGCATCGAATGAGTGGCATGGACCAATCGTGATCGAAGAAGTTCATTGTCTAGAAATTTGAGGAGACATTCATGTGTTGGCATGCACGACCAGCCAGCGGCTAAGGTAGCATAGAGATGGGTCCCGATATCTCCCTCCATGACATCTGTCATCAACAAGAACACTAAAAAACACCAAAATTTAATAAAAGTTCTAGAAATTTGACAAAATTTCCAGGCCACACCGACAAAAAATGACTTTGTCTCTCTGCGTCGCTCCTTCTCACGAGATGTGCCAAAAAGCACCTTAGTATGACGAGCGCGTGTCTCGCCTGGCTTGGTGTGCGCGCAAGATGTGCACCTATACCTTGATTACCTGATCGAGAGTAAAATTTGACCTAGAATCCGCCTACGACAACATCACCATCTGAGACCACAACACCAGTGCAACGAAAAAATTAATTTGCGAGACGTCATGGAGCTTTCTGGTGAAAAATCACCAAGCCAGGTGCTCGGACGGCACAATAATGAAAACTACTCGCAAAGCCTGCGACCTCTCCAACACTCAAACATACACAAATGAGCGAATTGAGCCATATGTTGATGAGCGGTTGTCATTGATTCCAACCTGGCTTTGAGAGAACTAGCAATATTGCATAGGTACGACTCCGGGAGTACTATATTCTAGTTCAGAATGATTTTATGGTTTCTACTTGTCGAGATGTTCCATTGATATAACAACGCATACGTAATTCTTCCAGTTTAGAATGTGTTCATGTTTAGGAGGTTTATGCCCAGGTTAGTGGGCTAAAACCCCATAGGGTTGTGGCATGGGTCATTTAAAAGTAATAATTAATATTTTTTAACTCCCTAAATTCCCTCCCATGTTCACTTGATCGGCCCTCTAACCTAAGCATTCTGTAAATTGTGATCATCATTTCCACTCCTTATACGAGGATTTCGCCATATGAAGCAGGGTCATTGTGACGTATTCGCTCTATGTATTTTTCTACGAAGTTTAATTTAAGATTTTTATGAGGGCAAAAGATGAAATCTGAAAATTTCTTGTGAAAAGACTAGGATTAGGTCATGATGTTTTGAGAGATATGATCGTAGGTCGGGGTTTTATGGGCCTCACGAAATTCCATCTCCAAAGAAGTGACCTTGGTAAAATCGTCATAACTCTCTCTACGAGTATCGGATTGGAATTTTGTAAAAATTGGAAAGGTCTGCTTGCAATTTTGTTATCTCAATTTCGGAAGCGAAATGAAAAAAAAAACTGATACGTGGCCGTCGTGCACAAGTTCGCTATAAACGATCCATAATTAGGGCATTTTGTATATTGAATTGTAACTCTCTCTTGAAGAATCCAAATTGGTTAGGACCTATGGCATTGGAAGATGTTCAGAGGGACTACTACGGGACGAAAATTAGATATTGGGATCTAAAAATAACATAGATACACCGGATTCAATATAGAGCTCCTGAAAGGAAAATAAAAAGCTAGATCATGTGTTGTCAAGGGCTGCATGAGACCAGACTTTCTAGGGAAACGGAGAGAAAAAGAAAAGGTGTAGCAAGGGTAGCATGACAGAAGAAAAACCAGGTGCATAACATTAGCAATAAGTTCATCACATGCAGAATTCTTCAAGTGGGCAGCACGCTGCATACAATCATTGTAAGGTATCATTGTACTAATTCATTGTAAATACATTATTGTACAAATTGTACTAGTGTCTATCTTCCAAGGAAGTTGAAGAAGCTAGGTTTCGGGTGGTCTAGGATCATCATTAGGTGATTGTGTCATAGTTGAGTTATGGTCTAAGTGTTGTCTGACTATTGTATCCATTCTATATCATTGTAAAGTGGACCATTTTCACTGGTAGGGAATCCATTCTTCTTTATTCTTCTACGGGGTGGTAAATTGGTGCTAGGGTGAGTTGTAGCTCATTGGGTATTTTGAGGCATCTTGGTTAGGTTATTTCTTAAGAATATCAAGCATTGGAGCATCTAATGCGATGGGAGTTGGAGAAGAATGATTTTTCTAGATTCTAGGAGAAGTTGGAGCTTTATTTTCAATTGTTGTTAGATAAAAATTATTGAAAAATTAGGTGGTTTTTGTCCCGAAGTGGGTTTCACTTAAAATGTGTGCATTTGTGTTCCTTTTGTTTATTATATCATCATACAAACACGTGTAATTGAAGATTAACTAATTTCTCTAATTGAAAGGAATACTAATTGCCCCCCTCTCGGTATTTCCAACACCATATTCGCTTTATGTAATGACTCTTTTCGAAACTTTGGAGGACCATAACGGGGTTGCGAGGCTAATCAAGACGAAAGAAGCACAGTCGGCACTCCATAACACCCAAGGGAAATGCCACACATTCACACACGAAAAATAATTTTTAAATGCCGGTAGGTATTCCCTCTCTCATCTTCTTTTTTTAAGCACATGTCTTTCAAATAATATTTGAATAAAAGAAGATAAATTCCATGAGGTATTGGTTTTGCAAGTAGTGTGCAAACCATCCACAGCTCCATCCTTTGAAAAGGTTAGAGCGGGAATCATTCTACCCCAACATGATAGAGTTCAGGAAAAAATACGCACATCCTGACATCATTCTCTGAAATTAACATAGGTTGCAAACACCCGACCATGTTTATCATCACCTCACCTTGCACATGATAAGCATCCTTGTTGGTAGAGCCGACACTCCCCTCCATGGCACTTTTCACCCAAAGTAGACCATATATCATAACAACAATGACGCCATGGCCATACTATAGGCAAGAGCTGTCATGTATATTCACTCACCATGCATTAGGTCAAGTTTTGCCATGTCGAATAAGATCCTTTTCCGGATGACCGAGGTTGTGCAAAGAAAGATCGCGCACTACCATGCCTGCATTTTTTTAACCATACCTCCATCGGCACCTTACATCTGCAACATTTTCATGCAGCACAGCTCAACCTCACACATGAGACCAACCAATAGGACACCCCCACCCTCAGCAAAACACCTTCACTCACATCATTAGTGACAAACACTTTCATGTTTTGGGGCACCCATCTTTGTGTTTTATGTAAACCAAACTATTATTTTATTCTTTTTGTGGTGTACAAAGACCACAAACAACACTGTATACAACCCACCCATTTCATTTTTCCTCCATCGAATCGGTCCTAAATCACCCACAGTGGGGTATCACACCCCCACACACAAAGCACGCCAAATTCTGTAACCGATTCTTCCCTGCAAGTCTGGGCTTTGGTATTCCCCATCGGATATAGTTATAGCGCGCCATGATTGAATTTTTATACTCGGCCAGGCCTTTGAATCCCCATCATCGGTTTTGGTCACCCCTCACCATCATGCACATGTTAAACCATCACATCTAGGATCTTCGATCCTCTGCTGTGATGACCCCCTCATTCGGTTGAGAGCTTCCTTTTGTACGACATCCTTCCTCTTTTCCAAGAACGGTACCTTGGATCACCCTCTCCTAAAAAAGGCATCCTTAGGTGGCAACGTAGGAGATAAATTTCCCACATATGTCTTCTGATCCTCTGACATTGGCAGCCTGCTCTGACTTTCATGTCCAAGATGGTATCTTCAGCAATTTCACTTTGGTTAGTCGTTGAAGACAGTGCCTTTATAAGCATCTCTTTCAGCAATGCTTGCGAAGGTCCCGAGCACCTATGCGTGCAAGTATTGCATTGTATGCCATACCAAGTTTATGCATGTAGCTGCCACTTTCCACCTCATCGTCAAAAACATTATTGAGGGCGTCGATAGTCATCGTCATCAACCAACATATCACTACCATATAGTGACACGGATGAAATTTGTATCTTTCCAAATAGATTTTGTTTAACTAGCCGTCATCACGAACGAGCGGGACCTTTATATAAATATAAAATTTGTATATGTTTTATTTGTACCACGTATGGGATCACGGGACATGGTCACTCTTCGAATCGGTCTGAAGATGTCTCCCAACTCCGTGACTACGGCGAGGTCTCT
The DNA here is from genome assembly GCA_034641835.2 of Pinus albicaulis. Taxonomy (NCBI): domain Eukaryota; kingdom Viridiplantae; phylum Streptophyta; class Pinopsida; order Pinales; family Pinaceae; genus Pinus; species Pinus albicaulis. Next base: position 1,072,485,412 of record CM076579.1, on the reverse strand, counting down.
CTTTCTCTCCACAGTACACAAAAAAACTATAATGTATTTCGACTATACATTTCTTCCTAGACCTTAGACATTGAGGGGGAATTTTTATCATTGGAAAATCAGACAGAAAATATCATAAGCATTGTTAATGTCGGGGAAGAATTTACGGAGCTGAAGACATTAGAGATTAAAATCATTTAAAAATATCTAATGTGTAAAGGAAAATCAAATTGCACCTGAAGGAACCGGATTAAATGGCAACTGCCGGCCTTGTAATTCTTCGATAAGTGGCCTTTGTGCCTTTTCTCAAAAATTCATGTGGTCCTGAAAAGTGAGCGGAAGTCTGCTTTCGAGACCACGAAACTGATCGAGGACGACCCGGTCCACACTTGAGACGCCTGGGGATAGCACCCAAGCCTCTTGAGGCCTCAAGGCGGTGATGGAATAAATGTTGCTTTAATGGAAGCTTCCCCTCCTCTCTTGGGTCACCATCAGAATGTACCAAAGAAAGCGAAGGAGGGATTTGGATATCTATAAAATACACTGGGAGGGGTGACAGCTCCTGAGAACACATTGTTAGTTGGCAGTACCCCACAAGCAATGCTGTGATGTGTGGCCAGTGGGAAGTAGAGATAGAGGGGACTCGGTTGTTGGCATCCAACAACTCCATTCACCATAGTAGAGGGAGACTTTGCACCAGAAACTGGCCTGAAAGTAGAAATCCTTGCATTGAGACTTGGAGCCTCACATGGTGCCAGGCCCCTTGTAAGTGGGTTGAGATTTCATCCTCATTTCCTACCATCACTCAATAAAGGGACGTAAGCATCGCCATTGGATTATCAAAGTTGTTTGACTCTATTTAGAGCTTTTTGTTTTATTTTTTTATTTTTATTTTAGTTTTGCTCTTTGGTCTGCATGCTATTTCTCTATCTTGTATGTTTATGTTTTAGCATGTTCCACTATTTTTCTTGACTCCATCTGTTCTGCTGTGACCAATAACAAGAGAAAAACCACCCTCTTAAGCAAGTGTTGGTAGGTAGTCATGCACAAACACCTTTTATTAGTAGTGTGTAAATTTGAGGTTACAATCAAAAGCAATACAGGCAGGGCATCCTCATATGTACAACACTCTTGTAATATAAATCAAACATCTATTGGTATATTCTCATTTGCTAAACTTTGTTTGGATATTTTCCACCTTCACCTTTGGATGTTACATGGACATAAAGGAGGACAAAGGAGGGATCTTACGAAGTTTCATGAGACAAAAAAATTGTTGAGAAAGTCAAAAATCCATGTACGGGTGCAAGGAAGTAAAGTGCGGGGAAAATACAAGGGTAGGACTACAATTCGAATAGGAAAAAGAAGACAGAAATATGGTTACAAAATTAGATAAGGAATGACATAGGGCATTGATAGGAAAAATCAGAAGCCATGAAATGAATACTTTAGAATAGTGGAAAGGTTTGAGTTCTTTTATAAAATTAGTCTACCAATACATTTTACATTTTAATGGTGGTGATCACTTGAAATATGAGTCTTCCGTACTGAATTGGAAGAATGATGCCATCTAAGAGATTATAGCATGAGATGTCCAAAAGAATGTGGAGATGATCACAATTTTGTAGAAGGTCCTAATTACAAAGATAAGGGCAACATGGATGGTAATGTGGTTTTGAAAAACTTATAAATAAAGGCTAAATGGTACACATTTGAAGCAGCTTGGATGAAAATTTTCTCCATCATTAATGGAAATATTTTGAATAAAAAACATAAATGACTGGATATGATCCAAAATGGATTATTATATTATTTACCTTTCATATATCTTGATGTTTTTACAGTGTAAACATGGAGAAATAAACTCACTAGACAATTTTTACCGGTAGGTCCCAATTTATCGAAATGAAGTGTGAAACCTTTCAAAGAATTTTGAGGAATCAAACAACATTTTTTGGGGGGTAAAACTATGTTGATTAAATGTAGCAACCTGCTATATTCTGCACATGGATACATTTCCAAGCTGGTGCAATAATCACTTTACTCAATCAATCAATATAGAAAATCATGCCACTTGAAAGTTGACCTCCCTGTTTTGACCCTTATGATTGAGGAGGATGCCCGTCAACTCCAACCTTCCATGGAAAATGGGTTAGCCACATCATAGAGTAGATAATACTCAACATCATTTGATATTGTAACTCTAGTTAAGAAGTTAGTGGGTCAAGCACCAACACAATAGAGCTAATCTTGTTGCAGTATAGCAAGCCATTAAGGAGGAAACAGGATTCATTCTATTCAAAAGACATGACTTCCATAGATGAATAGAGTAACTAAGAGTGAATGGAATTAAAGAAAAAATAGAAATTATTTTCATTTAAGTAGCCCATGGGCCACAAGTATCACTTCTTTTTGGTTCATCACATTTTTTAGACTCGAGAGAAAGAGATAGTAGAGTTGGGTTTTCTACAGAAGGGTTTCTAGGTCATGTTTTGTGTTATTATGATTATGAGTGATTGCATTTTCCATATGTTCTCTATTTTATGTATTTTCTATATTACATGAATAAAAATATTAACTTAACATAATTCATAAGTCTAGGAAAAATAAATCTCATAGTATAGATTTTGGATTTTGATATAAATTTATGTGATCTATTTTTTTAGATTATCATTGAATATCATGAAATTTACGGATGCGAATTCACGTAAATTGATGCTAACTAAATTCATAAAGTTTAAATTAAAGTTTAGTAAAAAAAATAAACACCCTTTATTATATATATAATTTGAATATTTTTATTAAAAATAATGCCAAAATTTGGTGGGGGTCTTGGATATACGGTGATTGGTTCCTCATTGAAAACTCCCTTGAGTATGAAGTCATTGGTTCCAATTCTCCACCTGTTGAGGTCATATATTGGACATGTTGAATATGTAGTCTTGCAAAGTACAAAAAAATACAATGAAGATGATAATGATATTATCATGTGAAATCAACATTAATTTATTAAAATTTAATTAAAAAATATATTTAAATTTTTTTTATTAGTTGATAATAGAAAAAAATTAATTTGATTTTTATCGAAAATAAAGATTCAACCTCTACATAAATTGTGCACTTTAAATGAGTGATGGTTGATTGTGCACTTTAACTTAACGATGTTTTTCATCTTCTACCTTGTTGGAGTACAAACTTTACTTCACACATAATTTCCAAAAGAATGCATGCAGCTGGGAGTCTGCGGTAGCAAACGCACAATGGAGTTTTGTGATAGACAAAGTGATAACTAGGGCAAGAAGCTCTCAACACAAATAAACTATAAAATGGGATTGGGATATACAACTAGCGGGGAAATGCCACGAGACTAGGGAGAAGCAACTCCAACACGAATAAACTATAGATTGGGATTGAGATATACAACGAGTAGGAAATAATTGGCATACGACTGTTCACATATTTCTAAAATCTTAGGGTTGGATAGTATTTATTAAATGTTTTCATTTAAAATTTTTTTATAGAGTTATAATAATTAGAGCATAAAGTGGTGAGGATTTGACATATGGAAAACAAGAATCACAACTTTAAAAGGGAATTGCATTGAAGGTGTTGACGGCCGGAATGGTTTTTATTAAAGCAAATATTAATAATTAATTGGTTCATTGTCATGCCCAGCAAGTAGAGGTGGGTGCATAGCCAAGGTAAAACAATATCAATCTTCACATATTCAATATTCATGTATGTCTCATTGTATTATATTAATGTAATAAAAATCGTATAAGTTGTGACATATAATTCACATCTTATTGTTTATGTTTGATAACTTGATAGGTGTATCAATAGAGGACTTTTAGGATTTTTTATGTTTGGGGGGTATATAGGGTTTTGGGATTTTTGGTGGAGGTGTTATTTTTGTTGGGTGGGAATTTAATTGTCATTCCATACACCTAATCAAAATCCGAGGCTTAGCGTAATCGTAGTCATGTCCTTGTGATTGTCTAAATTGTATATCACCTTACGTAATAAATAGTCATGACATATAATAAACTCTATATGGATACAGGGGAAAATTTGTTGCATTTACAGCTACTCGATTTGCACCATTTGATTGTTTGTTGTTTAGAAAATAAGTATAAATACGTGATGAATCAGTCTGCTGATAAATATAAGAACAAAAAATTACAGTATGGCAATATTTACGTTCTGAAAAGAGCTTGGTTGTTAATCACCTGGTAGATGGTAATTTAGGTGGAGTGGTCAGAAATGAGGACTTGAGCCTACGTAATTAAAATTATACATATGAATTAATTAAATACTAATTTAATACAGACAAAATGGCTTCATTTCATTGAAGTTAAGTAAATTTTTAAACAGTGTGGAGTTGGCAATACCAGATAAATATTTAATCTTATAATTTTTTCAAATGAGATAAGCATTCGTTGGTGATCGAGATAATAATTCATAACCAATGATTTTTTATTTATATTAAGTATGATGATTTTTAAAATCTTATAAAATGAAAAATCGAAAACAATTCTTATATTATTAATAATATTTATGTTGTTATTATTTAATAATTTATTATATTATTTGGTAATATGAAGGATAATTTAACAAAGCTTTTAAGTATATGTTTGTTTATCCGGTGCGTATTGTATAGTATAAATTTAATTTGAAAAAAGATTAATAACAAATTATAAAAATGAATAACAATTTATCAATGAGGGTAGGAAGAAATAAAATAAAAGGTAGAAATAGGTTTAAATAATTTTAATTTCTCAGTTTAATTATTTCTCCTTTTAATTATATAATTTTGACTAATATTTGTTTACACATATTTTAATAATATATTTAATATTAATATATAATAATAATGAGTTAATATATATTAAATAAAATCAATTAAAAATAATATTTATTGAAACGTAAAAATATAATATTAAACTATATCTTCATAAAACTATAAAAATTTAAAATTTAACAATTTTAAGTTGAAAATATTATATTTTTAATTTATTAAAAATACATTTTAACTTTTAATTAAATCATATAAATGAAAAAAAAAACTAATAATAATAATAAAATAAGAGTATTATAATATTCTTTTAAAAAATTATTTAAGAAAATATAAAAATAATGATGATGATGATGATGATGATTATATTGTCTTCTCTAAGACTGATACCAATCTATCAAACACCAAGAGTGGAGAAAATCTGGTTAGTTATTAAGTTGTGTTTCTATGAGTCGAAGAAGAAGGAAGTAACCTAGAGCGTGTTAGAATACGCTATAGATGGGTTGGCTTAATAGGTCAAGAAGATTGGAAGTGTGGCAGATATTGAGAGTGTGAGAAGCTGAATGTAGTGGGGAGTGGGGGTAGTCTAAAAGGAAGTGCTTTTCATCTTCCACTGCTTGGAAGTCATTGTAAAATGTCGATTCTATTGTTCAAGGGCTCTTCGGAATAGACCATTGCAAGTCTTTCCTCAAAGCTCATGGGAATTAGCTCTTATCTTAACTAAATGCGTGGCATTTTTTCTTATTTTTGGACATGGGAATCATTCGGTGTAAAGGGTGGGGTTGATCACTTCTTCTAGTATATCACTTCCTTTTTACCCTCCAACTCTGATCTCCCACATCTTGTGCTTAACTTCTGGAAGGTAATAATTTTTTTTAATATTCATCACCTTTGCTTCCTATATTGAGCTCCTCCTTAATTCCCCAATGGTTGAACTCAGGCCGGGGGGATCCTTATGCCACAAGCTTGAGGGCGAAGTGGGGATTTCTTCTGGAGTTCAAAATAATTTTAGAGAACCCTTTTTATTCTATGTTGTCAAACTTCTTCTTATGCAGTAGATATCTAAACATATCCATACTCTCATTAGGACAAACAGATTGCCAATCAGAAGATCAGATAGGGATTATTTCCCGTGATCTTAAGGTTGTAGGTTATGGCTTGTTTTTTAATCATCTCAATCTTATATGACTCCTCTAGATATCTTTATGGCCCAAACTTCACATCAATGCTAAGACAACGGAAGGTGACTTGAGGTCTCAAAAGAAAGACCTCTTTTTACTCCAAATGTAAAGATTGACCAACTTACAATTGTTTCATAAGAGATATAGATAGCAGCAAGAGAGTGTAATAGATTTGTTAAGAAAATAAAAGAAATACAACAAAAGTTGATTTTGGAGTGTAGAGTGAATCGCGGTAGAGTTTTGAGGTCATCATTCGTGATAAATTAAGGAAAGTTAGAAGGTAACGAGAATAATTGATTACATTAACAAATTGTTGAGATTCATGAAGATGATGAGCTTAGTAGAAAATTACTTCACTAAGTGGGCCTGCAAAGCTATTTTTTGGGGCAAGTCTATTTTAGACTATGTCTATTTTTAGACATGGTGATCATATTTCGAGAAGTTGCTTGGATATATTTTTTGGATGGATTTGATCAAATTTGGGAAAAATAGATGGTATTTTTAGAATATTTAGGCGGAGTCTATTTATAGATCGTCGATCTAAAAATAGATGCATAAATTATTATTACCTGTTAATAAATACGACTCTAAATATCAACTTATTCTCTTGGATCACTTTGATTGGGTGGAATTTGGAAAATCAATGGACGGGGGAATTCTTGCCCAATTCCAAGGGCAAGCGAGTGATTCATGCATGGAGGACACGGTTAGAACTCAAGTGGAAAAGTTATGATAGAGTTGGAAGAGTAGTTTATGGAGTCGTATTTGGTTAACTTTGTTAGAATCGGTTAGGCTAGTTGTATCTAGTATAATGAATGACCACTAAGTAAAGTGGGTGAATTAAATTAAGATTAATTAATTCATAAATAATAACCTAAATAATCAACTGAACAATACAACATTCACTTTCAGGTGCATGATGGGTAGAATGAGTGGAGATAGGTGAAAGGAAAAGATGATTATACATTGTGACTATAGTGATGCGTGCAGTTGCATCACACACGTGGAGTTTCAATGAGAGTTAGCGATCAGAGACAAAGATAAAATTTCGTTGTTTAAGAGCTATTTTATGGGGATTGCGTAGTGACAGGAGGCTGGCAGGGAGGCAAAATCGGTGCATGGATTGCAAGATTTTCTGTCAATGTGTGGCAGTTATTATTTATGAGAGCTTGATGTACTAACTTTGCATGTAGATTATTGCAGTATTCATGATACCTAATTTATGATAGTTGGGGTTTCAGCTTAAAGTTTCTGTTAAACAAACATGTTATATGCAATTATTTTATTTATTACTTACATGTTATTAATTATTTCATAAAAGATTAACGTTAAGATGACTACTGTGTTTCTGAAGATTAAATATTGTGGGGATACGAGGGGGGAATCTAGGACATATGCATGCTTAATGTATATAATTTCTACATAGTATGAGGCATTTTAATTCTTGAAGATTGCAATTGTGAAGAGATTGGTATTCAGAGTTTGTCTTTAGGTGGACAATTAATTTTGCTACGGAAGAAGATTATTGGTGCTTCAAAGTTGAGTATACGTGGAAAGTAACTTTTCAATGGGTTACGATTAGAATGCTTCCACTTAGTCTTGAACTTGAATTATGCTTTGGAAGGAACAGGGATGGAAGTGAGTCTTTGAAGATAATGCAGCGAAGGTTCATCGATAGCGATGTTCCTAAGCCAAGATCTATCGATGTTGCATTACGCAGCGCATGGCAAAAGAGTGGCAAAAAGCTGAAAGTTTGTTGCAGAGAAGGTGTGAAGGACCACTTATTGTGTCCCCAACCTTCCCGGGATGCTCCCTCATTCTTAATGTGGAAGCTTTGAACTGTGTTAAAAGCGAAGGAAGTGACCGAAGAGTTGGCGCTTGAACAAGCTTAGAAAAATGAAAATGGAGAAGAAGGCAAAGCAAAATTATTCCAAAAGCCCTCACGAAGGTAATCTACTTTATAAAGGATGGTAAGAAATGTGAAGTTGCTGATGATGAGAACTTGATGAGCTTGGCTCTCTTGGCTTAGAAGAGTTGGCTTGTAATACGAAATTCTGTCAATTTGTGTGCAGCCCAATAGGGTGGGACGAACTTTGTTTGGATCTTGTGGAGGAGAGAGATAAGGCGGTACCGAGGATGGCTCTTCATTGAAGAATGAAGGTAGAAAGATGCACGTACTGAGTTGCCAAAAATGTGAGAAAGAGAAAGGAAGAAATTTCCTTCCGTCAAAACTAAAGGCAAGAAGCCGGAGATTTTCCAAAGTGAAGTGTTTTCCTTTATCACGAACATAAATAATTTTGCCACTAACTATCCTGAAGAAGAAGAACAAGAAAGGTTGTTGGGCCCCACATGACTAGAGAGGCTGTAACCTGCTAATTTAGTTTTATTTCTCTTGATCGCATGCCAGTTCTCTAATTTGTATGGGATTGGTGTGCAAGTATCTTGATAGTGGTGTGTCTTTCCTTATTGAAGCAAGGTGCTTGACTTGAGAGAAAGGACCTCTGTGATACATATGAAATGTGATGCAGCGATGGTTGTGTCCAGGTCTGCATTGTATTGGACATTACCTTTGAGAGGAGTACGTAATCATTCTTGTGAAGGATACCATGCTGTTCAGTCACAGAAGAACTTGGTCTCTAGGATTACCAATCTTTGAAGTAAAAGGTTATGATATTTATGGCATAGTGAAGAGGAAAAACTGCTAACAAGCCTTAGCAGTGAGGTCAGCCAAGAAGATGAAGTTGGAAATTAAGAATCTCTGGTAGAGTGATGGTTGTCTTTTAATGATGAAATGACAAGGAAAGTGGTGAGATGGGATGAGGGGAAAAGTATAGCCTGAGGAGATTGGGCCATCCTTCTGTAATTAGCTGAAGATTTTGCTGGCCAGTTTCTGGACTTCCCAAAGAAGTGTCTACCATGATCGAGATCGATGCCAAGGGATGTACTATGGGTAAGTTTGTGAAGACCACCTTTCATGAGAAGAGAGAAACTGGTATGGAAGATGATCTTGGAGAGAATTCACACGAAGACGTGTGTGGACCTTTCTCAGTTGCTTCAAAACAACAAAATATGAGTATTTATGTTATATTTGTTGATGACTATTATCGTAGATGTTGGATCTTCTTCATGCGGAATAAGAGTGAAAAATTCTCAAAGTTATGTGAGTTTAAAGCATTGGTGGAGAAGGAGTCGGAGAAGCAAGTGAAATCTCTATGGAGCGATAATGGTGGTGAATACATCTCGAATGAATTCAAAGACTTCTGTAGCAAAGAAGGAATTTGAAGAGAACTCATAGCACCTCATAACCCACAAAAAAATGGGGTTTTAGAGAGGAATAACAGAATGATCGTGGGTGTTGCACGAGCGATGCTACATGACCAGGGCCTACCAATGCACTTGTGGGTGGAAGCATGCAACACTGCGGTTTATGTGCAAAACCATTCTCCTCATAGAGTACTTGGCATCAGTACAACTGAAGAATATTTTACTAGTAAGAAGCTTGATATTTCTCATTTGAAGATTTTTGGCTCACCTGTTTACATTCATGTGACAAAGGATGCCAGGAAGAAGCTAGATTCGACTGCAGAAGTTGGGATATTTGTGGGGTACAAAGAAACACCCCATAATTATCATGTGTATTTTCCAGACAGTCGGATGACTGTTGTGCGATGGGATATAAAATTCAATGAGGTGAAAGCCATGAAGTTGTCGCTTGAGAGGGAGCTACACTTGCATGCAGAGGAGGAACTTCTTGTTCCCAAAGATGAGCCTCTAGATGTGGATCAGCCACAGGAGGAGATTCATGGAGTGGAGGAGTCCACTTCACGCAGAACCAAACATCAGACAAGGCAAAAAAGTGGATCATAGAAGCTAAGAGACTGAAACTTGATGCGGCACAGAATGTAGGAGTCCCTACATCACAGCGCAAATAGAGACAGTCACCTGACAGATTTACTGGATACATGGCTCTTATGGGCAAGTGTATCATGATAGAGCCATATTCTTTTGAAGAAGCAGTGCAGGAGCCCACATGGGTAGATGCCATGGTGGAGAAGTATGACTCCATTGTCAGAAACTTGATGCTTGGAAGATTTTTCCAAGTAGGTGGGAAAATCAGTTGTAGGATCAAGATGGATCTACAAGGTCAAGCAAGCTGTTGATGGGAGTGTTGAGAAGTATAAGGCAAGATTTTTTGCCCAGGGCTTCTCACAGATTAAGGGGATTGAATATGAAGAAACCTTTGCACCTGTCGCACGGTATTCTTCCATACGGACCATCCTTTCTCTCTCGGCGCAGATGGGTTGGCACATTCATCAGATGGATGTGAAGACTGCATTCCTTAATGGGATCATTGAGGAAGAGGTGTACATTGAGCAGCCTGAAGGATTTTAGATCTTCAGCAGCGAGTCACATGTGTGCAGGCTCAAAAGAGCGTTGTATGGGCTGAAACAAGCACCCCGTGCTTGGTACACTGAATCATCAGCTACACTAAGGCTTGGCTTCACGAAAGTGGGAATTGGATAGAAAATTGTACCACTGAAATTTTGGTGGAGGTGGCTTTTTAATCATTTTCTTTATGTTGGTGATTTAATACCTAACGAGTGATGACAGTTGATACACTCATGCAAGGTAGATCTTGCAAAGGAGTTTGAGATGAAGGATTTGGGCCTCCTTCATTATTTTTATAGTTGAAATATGGCAGCGAGAAGAAGGTGAAGCTGTTTGTGTCTCAAGGCAAGTATGCCTGGGAGATACTGGAGAAGTTTCACATGCAAGGCTGCAAGCCTATCGACACTCCTCTTCCAGGAAATTGGAAGAAATAGGATGCTACATCGGCAGAGGTAGTGGATGCCACTGTTTATGGATAGTTGGTGGGTTCGTTCATGTATTTAGTCAATACAAGACCAGACATATGCTATGCGGTGAACCAGCTTTCACAAGTGATGGTTAAGCCTACCAAGCTCTTTTGGAAGGCAGACAAGCATGCCCTGAGATATCTCAGGGGCACATCTGAGTATGGTTTATGGTACAGACAGACGAATGAAGTGAAGTTGCATGGCTTCACGGATGCAGATTGGGCAGGAAGCCCAACAGAAAGAAAGAGCACATCAGGAGGGATTTTTAGTATCGGATCTACGACAGTTTCTTGGTACAACAGGAAACAAAGATCTGTGGCACTCAGTTCAGCGGAAGCAGAATACATGGTAGCAAGTTTAGCTGCATGTGAGGCTATCTTGATGAGGAAGATTCTGGTTGGTTTGTTCGGTTCACATTTAGATCCCACGGTGATTCATTGTGATAATCAAAGTTGCATTAAAATCTCGGTTAATCCTGTGTTTCATGATAGATCTAAACATATTGATATCCGGTATCATCATATCAGAGATTGTGTGCAGCGGAAGATCATGTTGCTTCAGTACATTCCTACGGAGGATCAAGATGCAGATATTCTGACGAAGGCACTCACCAGGAGCAAATTCGAATACCATAGAGGCAGGATCGGGGTGAAAGATAATCCCTATCTTGTTGAGAGGGAGTGTTGAGATTCAACAAGATGATGAGCTTAGTGAAAAGAGTCGCCTTCACTAAGTGGGCCCGCAGGCTATTTTTGGCGCAAGTCTATTTTTAGACTATGTCTATTTTAGACATGATGATCATATTTCAGAAGTTGCAGGATGCTATTTGTGGATGGTTGATCAAGTTGGAAAAGTAGATGAAATTCTATTTTTAGAATATTGGGCGAAGTCTATTTATAGATCGTCAATCTATATATATATATATATATAAAAATAGATGCATGTCGATTATTATTACCTCTTAATAATCGGACTCTAACAACAACTTATTCTCTTGGGTGCTGATTCGGTGCTGATTTGAAAAATCGGTGTGCGAAATTATGCAATTCCCAAAGGGAAATTGGTGGTTCATGCATGGAGGACTCGATTCTGGGCGAGTGGCAAGGTTATGACAAAGTTGGAAGAGTAGTTTTATGAAGTTGTATTTAGTTTAACTCAGTTAGACTCAGTTGAGCTAGTTGTATCTAGTCTAACTGAATGATACACTAGTGAGAGTGGAGTGAATTAATTAGTTAATTAATTCACAAATAATAACTCATTAATCAACTGAACAATACAACAAATAACTACAATGCATGGCAGTTTCAATGAAGACCCAGTGGAGAGGTAGGTGAAAAGGCAAGATGGACTATCTGTTGTGACTATAGTGATGCATTGATTGTATCACACACACATTGGAGTTGCCAATGAGGATTGCGTAATCAAGGCAAGAGCACTCCGAATTCATTCGCAGCTATTTCATGGGATTGCATGCTGGAGGCAAAGTAATGTTAGAGGGCAAAGACTCTATGGATTTATAGATTTTTTCCTTATTAGTGTGTGATGCTTGGTATTGTACTAAGAGCTTGATGTACTAAACTTTGTATGAGATTGTTAAGTAATAATTTCCATGATACATAATATATGATAGTTGGGGTTTTCAGCTTCAGGCTTTCCCGTTAAACAACTGTGTTATGTGCGATTGTTTTTATTTGTGCTTCACATGTGTGTGCAATTAATTTTCCGCCAAAAGATTAACAGTGGAATGATTATATATTTTGCAAAAAGTTAAATATTGTGAGATGAGGGGAATCTAGGACATATGCATGCTTAATGTATATAATTTCTACACAAATAAAGGTGTCTACAAAAGAAAAATAATCTCGCATGGAAGATGTATCCCCACTTCCCGACATTACTTTGCACCCCTCAGTGCAAATGCTAGTTCATATATTTATGGAGTATACAACCCTTTACCAAGATATTTTGACAATTAATAATGACAACAAATGACACTGAAGAAATTCAATGAACAATTGCAAAGGAGTAGCCCTATAATCAAATATTGATCAATCTCACATTTTTGCTTCCACCGTTTCAGAACCTTGGGTAGGTGATTGCATTAAGTGCTCGAGTAGGTGATTTCTTTTCTCAACAAAAGAAAATTATGTGTAGTCTTCTGCGCTCCTTTTGGAATGTTCTCAAGTGAAAATATCGAGAGCTACTTCATTTATAGCAAGAATAAAAACACCATATTTTCTTCAGCTATAAAAATAGGAAAAATTTTAAGAACATTTATTTTTTTATTTTTATTTTTATTTATTTATTTATTTTTTTCCAAACAAGAAAAACCATGATCAATACTAAAGAAGAAAAACCATGATCAATGCTTAAGAAGATAGATAGATACGTCGAGCCACATAACTGAATTTGTGTAGCTTAGTTTTAGGATTGTTTAGTGTGATATGTGATTCTTCCAAATTTCTCAAGGAGTTCGAAGACCGCTAGTAAACATTGATAAAATGTGGAAAAAATGAACTGAGATGCAAGTAAAAAATTATATATAATTTTTAAAAAGTAAAAATCACGGTAAAAAAAGTCCTAAAAATCAATAGCCAAGAGGCCATCACATGCTCACCACCAACGAAAGCAATTCAAATCAATGCAAGCATATACAAAACACGCTTGGAGCAACACGCTACATTCAAATATAAAAGAATATTATCGACATATTATATCACGTACTCTAAAAAAGTAAAATTAATTCTAAGCAGTCAAAGCTGCTCTGGAATCAAATACGTTACGTTGTGAATAGTACTGAAGAGGCCCATACTTTCTATCAAAAGGACGAAAGTGCAAATAAATTCCTAAACAACCAAAAAATCAGAGGTTCTGCCACTCAACTAGAGACGAACAAGTTCAGACAATAACACAAGAGCCCCTAGATCCCTTTTAGAGACAACAACAGGATACCACATAAATGTAAATGACCAAAGTTCACCACGATGCTCTTAAGGAACTCTTTTTTGAACAACTTATCACATTTGTTTTTAAGAAGCTCCTCTATGAGATCTCCCATTAACTTTCCAAAACAAAATTATGTATAGGATTTAGTTTAATCATCTTAGGGAGCTAGAGACACACTTTGACCATATTTAATTTATAACCTGACATAACATTATTAGCTAAAATAATTGAGCAACCTACTAGTGACAGAGTATTCATGATTTCTCTGATTAAAATTATTTATTTAGCTTAGAAGGTCAAACTAATTACTACAAGTATTACTGATTTTATTAAAATACTTATATTTGTAACTACATAGTTCTCCAAAACTAATTGAAGTGATTGGCATTGAAACAAATGTAAAAATAGCAGTTGGTCTAGTAAATTGATAAGCAATCAGTAAGTTGATCTAGTGAAAGCACCAACACCAAGGCTATAGGAATTACAAGAAAGGGAGAAAGGTAGAAACCAAATGTAGATAAATGCCTACCCAACCCACTGAATTCATTTAGTGTAGGAATAATTGAATGTAGGATGCACACTTCTAAAATGTTATTGTGTGATGGATAGGGCATTGCAAGTTAATTTTTCCCTTCGTTGGTTGGTTTGCAACTCATGTTTATGTTACACAAGTGTTTCCACACTTTTACTTGTTTCCTCAAAGGACCCTAGAGAAGACCAGATTCTAATATTCAAGATAATGAATGACTGTAAATATTCCAAATTTGAGTTAGTGGCATTATAAGCTATTTATATTATTGTGTTTATTATATTAACTTTTGCATATTGTTTTGTTTAATTTTCTCTGCATATTGATTTGTTTATTTTTTCATGACATTTTAACCTATCTTACTGCCTCTGTCAACCCCCCTACTTATTATATAGAATGAAACAACTAATCAAAAATACCTAGCCTTATTTATTGATAGGGCTAGCCCCCCTGCTCCTACACTCTTCACTTGGAATTCACATTTTCCAGTTGTGTCCAAATTACAACAAATAAAATCCCACTGGATAATACCTTGAAATGGTAGAACCAACTTATAGCAATTTTCAAATTGAAACAAACTTGTTTCTCTAACTCAAAATAAGCTTTGCAAAATATTATTAGAATACAAAAATGAGTATAGTAATAATATTCCTTCATTCTACACAAGAGTATATTGTCATGACGACAATTTTCAAGTCATGGTGATAATTGTCAAAAATGAGTAGAGTGGTAATATGCCTTCATTCTACACAAAAATATATTGTCATGGAAAAGACCTATGACGATCTTAAGAATTTCAAGAAAGATAAATTAGTCTATCTTACAAGAAAATTATCAAATAAGTAATACATACTCTCAAGACAGACCTGAATTACAAACTCCTACCTAGTTATTCGACTACTTCACTTACCTTCTTACAATATTTTACCACCCACAGTACTTGTGAATTATTTCCACAATGAGCGGTTTTAGTTAGGTACCCAACCTTATACTTAAGGAAATCACAAGGATGCTAGGGGATATAACTTGAAGAGAGAATCCCTATAGTTACTTCTATAAAATGAGAAAATTATATAGGCTCAAAAGCAAGTAATAGGGATTTAGAGATTTATGTTTGAACAAGAGAGTTATACTAGTACAATATAGAAATATTTTTACTTAACCAAATAAAATTTTGGGCAAAATATAGTGCCTGAATCAAGCAATTGTTTGGTAGGGGAAGTTGGTAATGAAGAAGTTGGCTAGCAGGGGAAACTAGAAGTTTCTAGTTGATGCACGATGTCATTGAAATGTCTATGTTCGGTTCTTTTGGCTGCAAGCTTGATTTTTAATTCAATTTTCTTCAATAATTAAGAAATAAGGTCAAGTGAGGTAAATATATATTTGTAATATTAATTTCTATTTCAATTCGCAAGCAAGAGCATGAAATACATGTTCTTCCTTCACTTGTATATATTCCTAATTTCAATTTGTAAGCAAGAGCATGAACTACCTTTTGTTTCTTCACTTTTCTGAATTTTTATGCTAAAGGGATATTATGATAACAAACCTTAATTGAATTGATCACTGCTGCTTCAAAGTATTGGGTGAAGGAGATATGGTCCTAGGCAAAGAGAGGGATATTGTTGTAGAAATTATATAACTAATGTGTTATACATCCAAGATTCTCCTGATCACACACTATTTGACTTCATGCACAATACATAATCTCTTCTACTATTGATCATTACTTGCGAAAATTAAATCAATTGCATGCACACATTGAAACCATAAAAATTTACACATATGAACACAGTGTTTTACCGGGAAAGCCTGAAGCTAAAAACCCCAACTATCTGTATATAATATATGTCATAGAGATCATGTAACAATCCTCATACAAAGCTGATCATATCAAGCTCTCAGTACAATACAATCGCTACACACTAATCAGGCCCGATCTAGCAAATCCATGCACCGTTCTCTACCACCTGCTAGCCTGCCTCTACTGCCCAATCCCCGCTGAAGAATGGCTCTGAATGAACTTGACTGTCCAAATTTTGCTCACGCAATCCTCATTGGCATCTCCAATCACCTGGTGTTGCAAATCATGCAACACTATAGTCAGCACTGACGATTGTCAACCTCGCTCTTTCACCTACCTCTCTCCACTAGTCTCCACCGAAATTGTCCATGCTTGAAACTGTCCATGCACTGTAGTTAACTGATGTATTCTTCAGTTGATTAATGAGTTATTATTTAGTGAATTAATTAATAATTAATTCACACCACTTTCACTAGTGTATCAATCAGTTAGACTAGATACAACTAGCTCAACCGTGTCTAACTGAGTTAAACTGAACACAACTCCATCAACTACCTCAATCAACTCCACCAAACTCTGTCACATGAGTTCTAACTGAAGTCTCCATGCAATTGCTCCACTTAACCCTCATGAATAGCGTAATTCCTTCTGTCAGCTCCTATGCCACATCTGTGCACTTAACTAAAGTGCTCTAAGAGAATAAGATAATGTTTAGAGTCCAAATATTATTGAGAGATAATAATATTCGACATATCTATATTTAGACTGGAAATCTAAAAATAGATTCCGCCCAATATGTCTAAAAATAGAAGTCCATCTATTTTTCCAACTTGACCAACCATCCACAAATAGCATCCTGCAACTCATAGAATATGATCGACATGTCTAAAAATAGACTTGCGCCAAAAATAGCCTGCGGGCCCACTTAGTGAAGGTGACTCTTTTCACTAAGCTCATCATCTTGTTGCAATCTCAAAAATTGTAGCAGTGGCCCCTCCATCTTATGCAAAATTGTGATGCGGGTTTTTTGTAAAATTGCGATGCAGGTTTGCGATATTCTAATGCATATTGTCTACAAAATTCTCTGCGACAGATTGAAGAGGGGGGAGAAGGGTGGTGGAATGAAGAGCAGGTAGGAGCATAGAAGAGGTGACAGGCGACAAGAAGAAATAAATGGCAGGTGGCTTGCCACTAGAAGCATGGAAATTTCAAACTTGGGATATGTATGGCAGTTTCGAAATTTGGGTATATATGGTAGTTTTAAACTTCCGTGCACTAGTTCCATTTAATGTTTTCGTTAAATCATTAAATGATTTCAAAGTAATACTAGCTCTGAACTAGCATTAAACTAAATTGAGTTGAAATTTGAAACTTAGTGTCCTAATTTTTAATAAGAATCGTGAAAATCATACTCTTTTTCCCACAATAAGAGGTCGAAACTGAAACATTGGATAAAAATTTAGTTGATCCAATATTTATCTTCAAACATTAGTTAAAAAAATGAATAAATTGGTTGGTCAAAGCGATTGAATGTTCGGTCAACGCGGAACAATCACTATATTCCCTTTGCTACCGAAGGCAGGGACTAATAAGGTTTCATATGCCTTTCAAAAAAATGTCTATCAAAAAGATTAATAGTTTGGTATATGGTAGATCCCATTTTTTTTTTTGTAAGAATTGAATAAGATGACTTTCTAAAGTGAAGACCCTGCCAAAATCCATTCATGGTGGGGATTCATATATCGTTTGATAATGTATAGCATTGGTAAAGTTTGAATATGTGATCTTTATGTTCAAATTCTCTAACCAATTGAACCACATAACCATACAAAGAAAAGGAGAAAAAAATAGGAGTCACAACTTCAAGAAGAATAATCCATTTAGTCAACAAAATAAGAGAAATCTTTCCATTAATGCATTATATAATTATTCATTCAAGTTTATCTTAATATATCTCATATTTATTTTTCTATTTTTAAAGTGTACATTTTTTGAATTATTATTATTTTTTAAAGTGCTTATTAATTCAGCCTATGCTTCTAATGACAAGGATTCAAACAAAGTGGAGTGTTGGTTAGTGTTGAGAGTGTTGGATGTCCTTCCAACAGCTAGGGGGTCTCCTCGATGTGAAGTTCCAATTAGATCTCACATCATTTGGGATAGGAACCCCATATGGTATGTATGCTCAACTGCCATCATGTTAGTTTCACCCCTGGTTGTTAAATGAGGAGATGTTGGAGCAAGGACAAAAATGAAATTCCCGGATAATGTGAACAAGGTCAACACAAGATTGATAGAATGTAGAATGAGATACAAGAAAGTAATCAAAACAACAAGAAGTATGATATCAGAAGGATTAGTGAGCTAAAACCGTCTCAGACATACATGAACAGGAACATGCTAGATGTCAATTGAAAATTAGTTCACAATAAGTTACCATCATGGCATGGGATCATGGAAAATTTTAGGGGCTAATATTCGCGGGTGGACTAATTTTCCATGATTTTTCCAAAAAAAATATTCACCAATTTCCATTTTTTTATAAAAATGATTCGCCCAAGTTTTACAATATAAAATTATTTTACGTTATAAATCGCCAACATTATATAGAGAGTATATATAATATCATTATAAAATTTAATAATTTTACAAATACATCAATAGACATTTTATAGTTTGCATATTAGGGACTAGTGAGATTCGCCAATTTTTTAAACTTCAAGATTATTTTCCATCCTTAAAATTTTCCCTGCATGGGATAATAAAGAAAAGATACAAATCAAACACACATGCAACAGTTACAAATTAATCCATAACATATTGCCTAAGTGAAAGCACACATACAAATATACTGAAAATATCGGGAAACCAATACAACCACTATGATTAAGCATGGGAATCAATGTTGGAAATGAAGAAATTATTATTAATGCTACTGCAAATACAAGTACATATCCTACAAACCATAAAATCCAAATAATGGAACATGGGTTGCTCATACCATTATACAATACAAAACTATAGCCTCACCACAGCTCACCCTACTAGTTGCCAAGAGTTGAATGCCTCTAGCTCCTTAAACACAATTCAACTATATGATCATAGCCCCAACTCAAGTGCTAAAGTCCCTTCCAAATGAGGCATGATGGTATACTTATAGATGTGAGGTGACTATTCACCTACTGTGACTTCTCGCCTACACTCATGACTCTTGAATCTCGTCACTACTCTCTCATGTCTAATGACTAATACATTCCCAATTGATTTCAGCATAACTGTTGGCATCCTGATGAAATTTTTTTACATTATGATAATAAAGAAGACATGACACGAGTACATAGGGTTCTTGGAAACCCCAAATTACTCATTGCCAATGTTGTTGCCATGATATGGTGACCTACACAAGTTGATGAACATGGTGGTGATGCTCATTTGCTATGTTAAATGTCCATTTTCTTACCACTGCATCTGCTATCAAGGTTGACATAGTGCCTCGGGAAGCTACATAGAGCCAGTTTGCTTGATTGTTGGAACCCTAGTTAAGCAATTTTTATGAGAAACCTTGGCTTCCTCCACATAGAACAACATTTTCGCTCTTTTTCTTCTACCCGCAAACAAATTACATTGGGCATACATATTTAAAATTAGATAATAATGCGAAATTTACTGAAAGAAAGATAATAATTTGGACTCTTGTATAGTTCTTTTTTACACTACACTATTATCAAGACATGTATAGCTTTCAGAAGATCCATATTCCAAGAGGTACCCCATCAACCAATGTTTTATGCAAAAGACTCAGAGCTTTGCCATCATCCATAGGCCTATGAATAGGGC
The DNA here is from genome assembly GCA_034641835.2 of Pinus albicaulis. Classification (NCBI taxonomy): domain Eukaryota; kingdom Viridiplantae; phylum Streptophyta; class Pinopsida; order Pinales; family Pinaceae; genus Pinus; species Pinus albicaulis. The sequence continues at coordinate 1,072,465,485 of CM076579.1, read as the reverse complement.
CTCCTAAACAATCCCTTGTTGGACAATATTATAAATCTTTTGTGGTCCCACTCACAACAAATGTACCTCATTCTTTATCATGGAAGGCAACGAAGAAGATGTTAAATGCAATTTCATTATCTTGTGGTGCTAAGAGGCCTGTAGTTTCACCGATTTTGGAATCTAGAATCCTTTATGCAAGATGCCCACTTCTTTGAATCTGCTTTGGCTAACCATAACGCGTGTCATGAATTGTTTGCCATGGTTTCAAGCTATTGACATTACTTTCCACTTCCTCAAAATGTCATTCCTTCTTGTGTTTTCAAAACCTGAATGCTAGTAGGAATGATATTTATTCCTTGGAAAACCATCTGGAGGAACATGTATTTGTTTCGAACGACCACGAGGACTACAAGAGCAGAACAAGCCTTATTATTTTCATCATTATCATTATTATTTGATATAATGTGGTCTATGTTTCCCACAAAGTCCTTCAAGAGCTTAGACTTGCATCTCTCTATTACTATAAGGGATGCAGTTCCCTTAAAACAACTTACAACGTGCTTTTCTACTTTATCACGAGTTAGACCGTAGTGGTTTTCTTTCCCATGCAAAATCACATTTAATAATTGTGGCAGATACTCCTGCAGCGATTCTAAATGTTCACATTGAGACTTACATGGATTCATACCAAATATGGTAGCTAAACTAGGTAGCGTATAGCATAGATTGGAGTTGATTTTCTTGCTCATGGCTAAATACAACATCCAAATATTGCATATATTCCTTATTGTAGTCATGAAACAACCATTCTAAAGAAGCTAGTAAAATAGCCAAGGTTTCACCCAATAGCCTTCGTGTAAGAACTCGTGTAAAGCTGGAAGAAAACTTGGAGAGTCGCGGATTATCTTTATCCCCTACTATTGCATTTTTCATCACAATACTTTGTTTCTGCCAAGATAGTGGTGTTTTCGAGATTTTCCAAGATGGATTAGTTGGGATAGGTGGTGAGCAGTTGATTCAACAAATAGAATAACCTTTTGGAAGTGTGACGGTCCAAGTTCATCCTCGAGGGTCGTTGGCGAACCCAAAGAAACATTTGTTGCTCTCCCATCAACTTCCTAACACACAACAAAATTAATTAGAGTTTATTCCTTGGGCCATTAAATTTTTTGCTCCTAGACACACAACCATCTTAGCTCTTTGGAGTTAGACTCTTAATACTCTGAATAATCCTTCATCGCAGTCGTTGAAAATTATTGCATATGCCTAGCGCCGCTGGACTTTGATTGTTGAGGTTAAACTCTTTGAACATATTTGACATGCCTCCAACGCAAATTCAATAAATTGCTCCAAGGGTTATCAAATCATTCTTTCAGCAGGTTTTCCACTAAGGGTTATCAAATCATTCTTTCAGCAGGTTTTCCACTATTCAGAACTATATGAGAAATGTAACAATTTAGTGTGGCCCAGCGTATACTTTCCAAAATATAAAGGTAAGAGAGTTCCATGCTTAAATGGTCTTGACTTTTACACCGTATACAAATAGATGGTCCCGGCGGGGCTCGAACCCGCGACCTTCGGCTTCCACTTAACGGAGACATAAGACCAACGCTCTAACCAACTGAGCTACGGGACCACGCTACTCGACAGATAGCGAGTATTTATAAAGATAAACTATTATATTATCTGAAAGCTTACCATCCTGATTACAATATTAATTCGTGTTGTAATGATCCAGCTTCGCTTTTAATTTTATTTTTAAATGTGAACATACCAGTAAAGACTTGCTTCTCATATATTCGAACAAATCCAGGTTATTGACAGCCAAACCACGACTCTCTTTTTTCAGAACCGGAGTATGCTGGCTGAGATATTCACGCCTAGAGTAATCTCGACAAGTGTATTTAGTCGCCCGGAGTGGATTGCAAGACTTGTGGATACTTAAGTCATTGGAGTTGTTTATAGAGGTGGAGAAATTGTCTCTTCGAGAGTCAAAAGTGGCCTGGCAAATTTTTTAAAGAAATCTTGTAGAAACAGTGTTTGAATCATGTTTTTGATGGTAGAAATGGATTCAACATCATTAAAAACCTCAAAAGCACCCAAAATTTTGAAGTTTAATAGCTATAACCTAGATTTACAAAAATCTCTATAGGAATTTATTAAAATTTTGTCAAAATTTCCATGATATTCAAGTGAAAAAAGCAAACTAGTTAGACTACATCCTTAACCCACACCTAACTGTTAAACCACGGTAATAGTAAAAAGCATGGATTGACACTGCTCACTCCTGGCTGTACATATATTTATTTGGTATGCATTTATGCATTTGAAAATATTTCAAATTATTGATGATATTTGAAAAAATTATATATATATATATAGTAATTAGGTCGATAGGCCTTTTCTTTTTGAATCATTCTACTTGGATTTTCGTCAGCATTTTCTATTTAAACTCAACATCTGTACATCATATCATTGTGCCTTTATGCTCAGCGTCTATATATCACTATGCCATTTTTCCAAATGTCTAAATACCGTTGCAGATATTTCGCCCTCACCCTCGCTCTTCCTGTTACGCTTCACTCTTACTGTTACGCTTATGTTAAGTTGTTATGCTTGCCTCTTGTTACGCTTTTGTTAAGTTTCCACGCTTTCTCGAGTCAATCCCTGCACCTGGAAGCACCCTCGCCTGCAAAACCACTAACTAAGTCGACATCAATTGTTTCCAAGTTGTCGAAAACATTTCCTCTCAATACTATTTTATTTCAGGTCAGATCACATTCATTCAAAAATTGTTAGGTAGGATTGATGTTAATGCCACTAGTGTGTATTTAGAAATGCATGTCATATGGTTTTTGTTGGACTCGAAATCTTGGGTAGGATTGATGTTAATGCCACTAGTGTGTATTTAGAAATGCATGTCATATGGTTTTTGTTGGACTCGAAATGATGGGCTGCATAATTTAACCAATGTGCTACCTAACAAGGCCAAAGAATGCATCTACTGAAATTTTAGGAACTGGAGATCCTTTTTCTCTTTTCTTAGCAACATGCTCAAGTTCTTCAGAGATGAGAGAATTAGAGAAGAAGGAAAATTTTACAGAATCTAATAGAGTGGGTGCTCCAAAGGATTTGACATATTATCAACATCATCCAATGAAACCAAATTAGTTAGCGTCGTCATTCTCAAAGAATTCCTAGAGGAGAATTGTACCCGAACTAAGGTAGGAAGGCGCAGAGCCTCGTAAAGAAAGCTTGCCTTCATCCTCTTTGGGCAAGCCCCAGAGCATGAAGCCATTAGAACAAAAGTCACCAGAATCTGATTATCATAGGACCTTTGGCACAATAGCTAGGAATAATACCTTAATCTCTGAAGGGATTGATATGCAACACAAAAATTTACATGAACAAGTGTTTTCTCAGACCATCAATTCTGTAGATTGAAGCTCAACAAATATGGCAGCTGATCTGCAATCATCTGGAAACGTATCTAGTGCATGTGTCCCGGGGCAGCCTTTGACATGTACATTCAGTGCTTTGCTTTCTGAAAGTGAATTGCAGGAAATTACTTTTACATTATAGAATAATGTCCCTGAATTGGGAACATCAACTCCAGCTGGAAGAACAAGCCAGTGGCCTATAAATTTAAGTTTTAACACACCAAAGGAGAGCCTTCACTGTATAACTATTCTTCAAACCCCATTTATGCCAAAAGGTGAGGGATGTCGGCTTGTCAACAATGAAGGAAATCTGTACCTACATTGCAATGATTATTCAATATCAGGTAAGAAAAGGAAATCATTTAGCTACACAGAACAAGACGTTGTTTCAACAGGGAGGTTGACTTTGGAGAAATACTGAGAATTTTCGTCAAGAAAGATTCTCTCAAAACAGACAAGAAGTTGGGCATATTAACTCTCCTAATCATGATTTTGTCAACATAAATTCCTCGAAAAAACATATATTCAACGACAAGGTTGAAACAGAGTTCCTAGGCATAGAGAAAGGAGTTTCTAGGCTTGTTTCTCTAGAGCTGCATCATAATAATGCAATCACTTATTCATTAGGCAGTATGGGATATCAGGTTTCATCAATTCTTGACATGAAAAGGTTGTTTGAATTAAAATTAGGAAATATATCCACAACATCATTATCAGGAGAAACTGATGCTTTCCCAAATCAATAAATTAATAAAGATTTGAATGGTCATCAATGTCTTTCCTTAGGGTCGGGACTCCTTACATTTCCTTCATATTCCCCTATGCCAACTGAGAAACAGTGTAAAGTTTCCGAGGTTGTGGAAAGCATTGCCGAAGAAACTAAGGATGAGAGAATAGGTACAACTGTGGTCAATTATGCTTCTCATAATTACATGAGGGTTGCAATGATAGAAGATGATAAAGGATATGCCCCAATGTTGTCTGATCAATCTAGATTCTAAAGGTAATGAGTTCCCATGTAGAGAAGTGCATTCTGAAAATCTTGAATATCTTCTTTGTCTACTTATGATTCATGAATGATTTTCTATCCCTTGCATTGGATCTCTTTTATGGGATTGAAAGGGACTTCCCATTAAAGGTATCTCATTTCTTCCTAAAGTTCAGAGCTCTGGTTTATCAGAAATGTCAGAATTCATTGTCATCTTCTGAGGCATCTAAAAATGTTCAATCATTACATGAGGTCAGAGATGATCAAGAAACTAAGAACATAAGTGCTATAAGAGAGTCTAAGTTCTTGTTATCCTTGTTAGAGTCGAAGGATCCTAATGTCAAGGATGCCTTAGCTGATGAAAATGGCATTTCAGAACTAAATGAAGTTGCTTCCCTAACAAATTCCAAGATGAAAAACTAGGTGCCCCATGCCTTTAAAACTGGCAGAAGTCAAGGTCTCAAGACAAAGGGAAATAGGAAACAGAAGTTGGATATGCAGTCCAATGGTTTCGGTTATCTGAAAAGGTTAAGGAAGCTAAAATATTAGGAATCCACACCAGAGAGGTTGCATTTTAAGCTTAATGGCCACAAATTATCAGTCCTTTTAAGTACAAATTTAAAAGATGCAATGCAAGATCAAATGAAGCCTAGGAAATCCTCCTTTGAGAGGTCATCTGATTCATCTAAAGAAATTGAGGGACCAAGTCACCAATGGCCCTTTGCATTAAATTTCTTCAAGGATTTGCATTACCTTCTGTAGTGCAGTTGAAAGTAAATTTTGCATGCTTTGGACCATTCGACGTTTCAGGAACAAGAAATTATCTTAATTCAGGCTCTGCTCAAGTTGTTTTTAAACTTTAAACACAACCCTGATACAAAAATGACCTATGAATATGTTACAGATATTACATTGTTTGGTCAAACAGATGTTAGCTTTGGCCTAAAACAAATCTTTCAACCAAAGAATAAAGCCATCATGGAGTATGGATTTCCCACTATAGACAGGAAAAACAGTTAATTCAAGGAAGCGTTTGAGTGCATATGTGAACATGGATGAAGAGGCTTATGTGATAGGGCATACATAAAATTTTTCCAAGAGGAAGGTGCCCACACTGTTGATATAATGTGTGATTTCTACTTACTTGTGGGCTTGATCCTCTAATGGGTTCAACTGAGAACAAGTCACATATGAGAAAAAAAGTTAAGGTATTTGTTCGTAAGTTGTTCAAAAATGTAGTTGAGTTCAGTGCAACTCCACTTGATCCATACCTTCCAAATCCTATGCCCAAGCAACCTCTTCCAAGAATGAAGCAATCGCCACTTTTTCCAACGAAGAGACCAGGTATTACTGATATTGAAATGGAAAAAGGGGATTGGCTTTGTCCAATGTGTTGGAATATGTAATTCCTACTTGTCTGTGGTGTGGACTCTCTATGTAAGGAGTTTTTTCCTATGTAGGAGGTAGCTAAATCTATATATTCTTAGTTTGGTGTGTGGTTGAGATATTCTCTCAACCACCTTATTGTGCGTCCAAGATAGTTTTCATATCTTGAGACTATATTTCATGTATATATATGTAACCATTTTTATTAATAGAATATAGTATGCATACATAGATTTTATCTTGGTATGAGAGCCCATACGAGCATGGACCTCGGCCCCTCCTTGGCTGAAGGAAATAAGAGAGAAAGTATATCGGTATTTCTTTAGTTTTTGTTTTAGTTTGTCCATTCGAGTTGAATGTCGCAGAAACTCACTTGACATCTTGACAGACTTATCGCCCCTTTCGCCTTCTACATTCACAGGATGTTGATGTGGCAGGCTTGGTTTTCTTTCGTCGTTCAAATCTCGTTAGACGTCATGACGGACACCACAGATGAGATTTTTAGGAGATCTCATTTCAGGCCTTCGAGGACAACTGTCGTTTGAGAATTGCGGACATCAGAGTGGCGCATCAGAAGTGTGGTGAACCTGACATGAAGATCATTGAGCGTGTGCCTAGTATGGAGTGGTGTGTCGTGGAACGGTGTTGCAACCAAGATGGTGCCTATGTTGATTGTTTGTGATTATATTCATGGAGGAGAGTCAAGCTCCATTATTGTGTTGGATTGTGTAGGTCCGAGTTCAACTTGGTGAATTTAGGAGACCATGCCCTCGAATCTCTTGATCCATTCTCACGAGCTGAATCTTACATGATCTCAGTCAATTTGGATGTGCACAACGGTAAATAATGTGTAGTGGCAAGCCACACATCATGAAATTTCATCTAATTAGCGTGTTGGGATTGTTGTATTGACTCTGCTCATTAGTTGTGGAGGATTTTCGAAACAGAGTGATCTACCAAGATCTCAATTTGCAACAATCGTGGACATATTTTTTTCACTGTGTGTTGTCTGAGTGTGGTATGCAGAGACAGAGTAATTTCTTCCTGTATACTGCGTAGGCGTTGAAATCTTTTGATAATCAGTGCTTGTCCTCTGTGGGTTAGCTAAGTCTGCCGAAACATAGGCGGATTGGTGTGGCTGCTGGGATTTGACCTTTGCGGCATCCAAATCCAGACTGATTGATCTGTACAGACACACATGCGATGTTGGAAAGCTCCCGAAAGAGAGTGCACGATGGAGCATTGACCAGGGGCAGTGGCTGATACACCATAACCTTCTTCACGGGGAGGTTCTGGATCCGAGGGAGATTCTGGTGGAGTTGGATCCAGGGTTGTATGGGTTCACATAAGCGGATTTGGATTGGGATTTTTTGAAGCCGACCCCTCTGCTCAGATCAGTTTCATGCTCTCGCGGGCTTTGTCGCTAAAGGAATCCATGAAGCAGCATAAGATCTCGCACAAAGTTGAGTTTTGATGCTTAGCGCTGAGAGTTTGTGAGTAGAGGAAAATTATAATCCTAGGTATCTCAACTCGTGATATGTATTATTATATCTCCTTTGAAGAAAGAACATAAGTGGGGAGATGGCGAATCTGGCAGACATTGCAGTGTCTTCATATTGCAAGAATGTTGCTCGGCCAGGGTTACTCAGTCCGTTTCGTAATTCCAGTAACGCCAGAGGAGGCAGGTTCACTGATGGAATCCGAAGAATAATTATCGGGGAAGCTAGAGATATGCCAAGCCGATCTCTTGGATTATCGCAGATTTTTCGGCAACATCAATAGCTACTCTGGATTTTTCCACGTCCCTGCACCCTACGATCATCTCGATGGATTGCAGAAGTATCTGACTTATAACATAGACAACGAGGTTCAAAGCGCATTGAATGTGGTGGAAGCCTGTGCTGCCGCACAGAGTGTAAAGTGTTTGTTGTTCACTCTCCAGAAGAATGGCGCTCCAAGTTGCAAGAGGCCATTGATACTAAACGACTGGTGGTGGTAGATTTTACCATGACATGGTGTGGAACTTGTCGATTCATCAGTCCAGTGTTTGTTGAGCTATCAAAGAAGTTCCCAGGAAAATTGCTTTTTTAAGGTTGATGTGGACGAATTGAAGGATGTGGCTAATGAGTGGCAGGTGTGGGATATGCCTACATTTATTTTTATCAAGGATGGAGATTCCATTGATAGGATCGTGGGCGCAAAGAAAGAGGAACTCGAAATAAAAGTTGCATCCTGTGCTACAGAAGCAGCCATTGCCATTGTTATACGAGTTTAAGTCTTTTTTGATATGCTACATGATTAGGCATTGTTTTTATTTTGCTACATGTTTTGCTTGATATGCCTGGTCTATGTTTTACCACATATACTCTGTTGGTCCTATTTTGGGCATAAATATACTATAAGGGGAATTGGATGCAGAATCGAGAATTTTGTGTGTAAAAATCATGAATATTATGTATTTTGATGGAGAATTTGTGGGCGTCGCACGCTCAGATGGTGGATTCCTGGAGTGCCCATGTCTAGATGTGAGTACCCACGTTTGAATTGTCTGTGTTGGAATGCATTGCACTAAGACTAGTTGAAAAGACATTTATCCGTTGCTTCATCAGTGGACCCCTCTGAGGTATCGTTGGAGAAGAATGGTTTCTGTTTTGTTCGAGAAATAGTCATCTCTGGGCAGAGATAGAGAAATTTGATGTTCTTGTTAATCTGAAAAGTTTATTTTGTTTCTTGGAATCATGTTTAAAATTATTGAGCCTTATTGAGCCTAGCTAACTCAATGTAGGTAAATTTACTTTGTTAGAATTCAAGACTTTAACAAATGACAGGTTAAGCATGGAATTCCAAGATTTAATTAACAAAGAAAAATATGCCCAAGATGTGAACAATGAAAAGATGAGGTAAAGAAGCAACAACACTTATTATGATGTACCACGTGGAGTTGTCAGGAGGCTTCCAGTTTCCTGTGTTTGGGATCGACCTGGTTGAAGGTTGAATGCATTTTTTTATCGTGGTCTTGTGGCACAGCGGTAAAGTGTGGTACAACATATTTGCTGCAGTGGATGAGGGCCTAGACATGCCTTTGTTCGTATACTAGAGCAACCTCTAGTAAGTTGCAGTTGAATCATGGTGAGTTGCAGTTGATGGAAGCATTTTTTGTAGCGTTTGTGGTTAAGGAGGGAGATAGGGTGAAGATGAAACTAAAAATTCCAACATATTTTATTTGATTAAATAAATTGTCTTCATGAATTCCTTTGTTTTTTCATGTTGAGCCTGATCAACTTAACATGTAAATGCATTCATGTAAATCTGGTTAAGATAATTAGATGTTGTATTGTTGTAACATTTAGGTTGGCAAACTACTGTCACGAGTGTGAATCTATGTTGGAATTTTCCATTCCAACAATAGACTACCAGATATGATGAAGACATTGACAGTGAAAATTGCTTCAAAGGATAGTGGTTGGATCTACATCAGAGATTGGAGGAGGATGGACAATCAAGTTTGTGTGAGTTTATTGGAATAGACTCTTGATGATGAGTCACACAGTTGAATGGTAAACAAATCTAGGATGGTTTTGTAGTGGTATTTGTACCTGGTAACTACAAGAGTTGGAGTGTGAAATGTTAGCCTTGTAAAGGCAAATGTATCCCCGTGAATTTTGTGGTTATCTAAAAGCCACTTTGTAATTGCCACTTTGTAATTACAGGTTTGTGGTTAGCCAGAAACCAATTTTTTCACTTTGAAGTGATGGTTTGTGGTGAACCAGAAACCACATGCGAGCCCTAGTGGCTATAAAGCCTTCACGACTACAGAGCCTTCGTGGCTACAGTGCCCCAGGTGCACACATGAGCCTTCGTTCTCACAGCGGAGTGGTGGTCTGCAGAAACACTTTACTCACAGGAGAAACTTAGTTTCTCATAGGTCTCAGTTTACTGAGCACATTTTGGGGGGGATTTGCAGATACAGGTACAAGTATGCAGTGATAATGGTTGACAGAACCATGTATGCGAAGCACATCCTATGAGACTAGTGGTTGCAGTGGTTGGTACCCATTCATTCTGGTGGATGGTTTCTCCTTTATATGGACGTTGACATATCTTTTTTTGGTTCTGCACATGGGATTTTCCCATTTGTGGTGGATATGAGTCGCAGACACATCTTTTGTTGGTTATGCACATGGGATTTTCTCGTTTGTGGTGGATCTGAGTCACAGACACACCTTTTTTTGGTTCTGCACATGGGACTTGCCCGTTTGTGGTGGATTTGAGTCGTAGACACATCTTTTGTTATGATTGACCACAACTAGATTTTGTGAATCGCTATCGAGACAAGTAGTCATTAAGGGGGTGTGTTGGAATATGTAATTCCTACTTGTCTTCGTTCTTGACTCTCTATGTAAGGAGTTTGTTCCTATATCATAGGAGGTAGCTAAATCTATATATTCCTAGTTTTGTGTGTGGTTGAGATATTCTCTCAACCACCTTATTGTGTGTCCAAGATAGTTTTCCTATCTTGAGACTATATTTCATGTATATATGTGTAACCATTTTGATTAATAGAATATAGTGTGAATATTCATATTTTATCTTGATAAAAACTGAATTGAATAGAAAGGAAACTCACAGGTGAGTACTGCACCTGGAGACTGCACACAAAATGAAGAGTACACTCTACATTCATTAATCAAATGATACAAATATAAGTACATCACAAATGAGTAGGAATTTGTAAACAAACTCCTATATCCTAGGAAATAATCATAACTTGAGGAGCTACGTTACAACAATGTAACCATTTCTCCATTAATACAAAAAATTATTAATTATTTTCAACTCTCCCGCTTAATGGAGAAAGGATTGTCCTGAATTCTTAACATCTCTCTAAACAATTCAAACTTAATTTTTCCAAGAGGCTTAGTAAAAATGTTTTCCATATTGTCACAATTTTTACAATATACAATAAATATTTCTTTTGACTGGAATTTTTCTCGAACAAAGTGAAACTGAGTATGTATGTGTTTCGTATTCTTGTGGAATACTAGATTGCATGATAGCTTGATGGTACTCTGGTTGTCACATTTGATGATGGTTTCTTCTTTCAGCTTTTCTCCTGCATCATGGAGAAGCCTTCTCAACCAGATAGCTTCACATGATGTAGCTGCACACAATGCTTGGTACTCGACTTCAGTTGAAAATAATGCCATATTACTCTGCTTTTTACTACTCTATGATATGACCCCAGATCCAATACTAAATGCATAATCTATGATGGACCTTCGGTCATCCAGATTACCTACCCAATTTGATTCTAAAATACCATAACATCAGATGTGTCAGTGTATAAAATACCATAATCAGTAGTACCACGAAGATACCTCAACACAATTTTTTCTGTCGTCTAATGAATTTCGAGTGGATTAGAAATGAACTGGCTCAACAATAACAGAGTATGCTAAGTATGGTCTAGTTGTAGTTAGATATATCAGACTACCAACTAGTTGTCTATACAAAGTGACATCCACATCCTTAGAGCCATCGTCAGTACATAAATTCAGATTCTGCTGCAAAGGTGTTGATGTTGTCTTACACTGCTCCATCCTAAACCTTGTGAGCAGATTTATGACGTACTTCCCTTGAGTAAGAAAATTCTGTCTAGAGTCTCTCTATACCTCCAGACTCAAACAATAATGTAGACTTCTGAGATCTTTCATTTCAAAAACTTGCGACATCTGCAATTTGATTTCTTTGATCAATGCATCTACATTACCTGTTATAATCATATCATCCACATACAAAGAAATCAAAATAATTTGCCTCTGTTTATTATACATGTTATATAGATTTTGATCATTCATGCTCCTATGAAAACCATGTTGTAAGAAGAATGAATCAATATTCTCATACCAAGACCTGGGTGCTTGTTTTAAACCATATATTACCTTTTTCAACCTACACACTAGATGCTCCTGCCCTTATTAGACAAACCCTTCAGGTTGGACTAAATAAATCTCTTCCTTTAAATCACCATTCAAAAATGCAGACTTAACATCTAGTTGGTGTAACTTCCACTGATACTTTGTTGCTAATGAAATTAACATTCTAATGGTGTTCAGTTTGGCTACAGGAGAAAAGGTTTCTTCAAAGTCTATTCCCTTTTGCTGTGAATAACCCTTTGCTACCAGTCTAAATTTAAAATTTTCCATATTCCCATCTGAATTAAATTTAGGTTTGTAAATCCACTTACAACGTATGGGTTTTTTAGATGAAAATAATTAATATTATTTTGTATTAATGGAGAAATGGTTACATTGTTTTAATGTAGCTCCTTAAGTTAGGATTAGCTCCTAGGATATAGGAGTTTGTTTACAAATTCCTACTCCTTTGATATGTACTTATAGTTGTATCATTTGATTAATGAATGTAGAGTGTACTCTTCAATTTGTGTGTAGTCTCCAGGTGCAGTACTCACCTGTGAGCTGCCTTTCTATTAAATTCAGTTTTTATCATGGTATTAGAGCTCAGACCGGGTGAGCCTGATTTCCTTTAGAGCCCTAAGTGGCTACAGAGCCCTCATGGCTACAAAGCCTTCACGGCTACATAGCCTTCGTGGCTACGGTGTACACAAGAGCTTCAACGCTCACAAGAGGAGGTGGACTGCAACAAACACCTCACTCACAAGGTCTCATATTTATGTATTTATTTATTTTCTGAGCACAGCTGTGTCATCATGTTTTCTAGCCTGATAGTCGCGCCGATAAACACGATCAGTGTGACTGTTAGGGCCATACCCGCGCTGATTTTAGGTCACTTACAACGATTCCAATTCAGTGCAGCTTTTGGGTTTAGAAAGGTGTTTACCTCCTTTTTGGTGGTTCTGCACATGGGATTTTCCTGTTTGTGGTGGATTTGAGTCGCAGACACATTTTTTTAGTGGTTCTACACATGGAATTTCGCCTTTTATGGTGGATATGAGTTGCAGACATATTTTTTGGTGGTTTTTCACATGGGATTTGTCCATTTGTGGTGGATCTGAGTTGCAGACGCATTTTTTGGCGATTCTGCACATGGGATTTCCCCGTTTGTGGTGGATCTGAGTCGCAGACACATTTCTTGGCAGTTTTTCACATGGGATTGGCGATTCTGCACATGGGATTTCCCCATTTGTGGTGGATCTGAGTCGCAGACACATTTCTTGGCAGTTTTTCACATGGGATTTTCTCGTTTGTGGTGGATCTGATTCACAGACACAACAACTCTTCAGATCGGTGGTGGATCTGAGTTGCAGTCATAGAGATCATGCCGGATCGATGGCATATCTTTGATTAGGTTCTCGTATGTATTGAATTTTTTGTTACCATAGCTTGTGATTATTCAATTGGTTAGAATTAATCGAAGAATCAACAATCCGATCAGTCTGGTATGAATAACTTTATAAACACATATCTCAATGATTCTAGTAAACTCGACGGGTCCAATTATGCCAATTGGAAATTGAAGCTATAGACACTTCTTGAAGGAGCGAATGCATGGTCAATTGTCAGCGGTGATGAGTAGAAACCAAATATTGTAACAGGGACAACCACACTTATACCAGACTGGGATAAAAGGGAGAACAAGGAAAAAGTCTTACTGAAGATGTCTGTGAAAGAAAATATTATCCCACACATCAGATATGGAAAATCATCCACTAAGATCTGGACGACGCTCAAGAACTTATACCAGACACAAAACACAAATCACATCTTGTCACTCAAGGGAAAGTTGTTTTCAATGAGGATCGATGAGAATGAATCCGCTGCTGGATTCATTGCAAGCGTTAAAGACTTGAAGGAAATATTGGGAGACATCGAGGAGAAGGTGTCCAATTCCGATCTAGTCAAAATCACATTGAATGGAATGAAGGATGAATATCATATGTTCATCACAGGCTTGGCAGCACGAGATAAAGCCCCTGCATTTGAAGAATTGATAGGAATTTTATTACAAGAATAAGAGCGGCGACAAAATTTGAGACCTTAGAGTGTCGATCTTACGCTGATGGTAAAGAAAAATCTGTACAAAGGGAAACAACCACAACAACAATAGAAAGATGGAAACACTTTTCAAAAGAGACCATTTAGAGGTATGTCTACAAATAATTTTTCTGCCATTAAATTCTTTTACTATGGGAAAAATGGTCATCAAGCTAAGTTCTGCTTTAAGAGGCATATAGATGAGGCCAGGAATAAGCAGAGTAAGTACACGGGGTATTTTGCTGATGAAGTTCACAGTCATGATATTCGACTGTTTGTAGCTAATTGTGTTGATATTCAACAAGATGATGAGCTTAGTGAAAAGATTCGCCTTCACTAAGTGGGCCTGCATGCTATTTTGTTGCAAAGTCTATTTTTAGACTATGTCTATTTTTAGACATGTCGATCATATTCTATGAGTTGCAGGATTCTATTTGTGGATGGTTGGTCAAGTTGGAAAAATAGATGGACTTCTATTTTTAGACATATTGGGCGGAATCTATTTTAGACTGCCAGTGTAAAAATAGATATGTCGAATATTATTAGATTTTAATAATATTTGGACTCTAAACATTATCGTATTCTCTTGGAGCACTTCAGTTAAGTGCACAGATGTGGCAATTACCAAATTGAGCAAAGGAATTGGCGATTAAGGGAATTCACTTCGGAGCTAATGCATATATGCATGAGGACTTCAGTTAGAACTCATGTGACAGAGTTTGGTGGAGTTATAGAAGTAGTTGGTGGAGTTATATTTAGTTTAACTCAGTTAGACTTAGTTGAGCTAGTTGTATCTAGTCTAACTGATTGATACACTAGTGAGAGTAGTGTGAAAGAATTAGTTAATTAATTCAATAAATAATAACTCATTAATCAACTGAAGAATACATCAATTAACTACAGTGCATGGCAATTTCAGTGGAGACCAATGGAGAGATAGGTGAAAGAGCAAGTGTGACTATCAGTTGTGACTATAGTGATGCATTAATTGCATCCAACACTCAGTGGAGATGCCAATGAGTATTGTGTGAGCAAGGATGGCTGAATTTGAACTCATTCAGAGCCATTCTTTAGCAGGGATTGCGCAGTAGAGGCAGGCTAGCAGGTGGCAAAGATCGGTGCATGGATTTGCAAGATCGAGCCTAATTAGTGTGTAGTGATTGTATTGTACTGAGAGCTTGACATGTTTAGCTTTGTATGAGGATTGTTACATGATATATTTATATACATATAGTTGGGGTTTTTAGCTTCAGGCTTTCCCGTTAAATAGCTGTGTTAATCTGTGTGAATTTTTATGGTTTCATGTGTGCATTGCAATTGATTTAATTTCCACATGTGATGATCAATGGTGTAATAGATTATGTATTGTGCATGAAGTTAAAATAGTGTGTGATTAGGAGAATATTGGATATATCAAAAATAAGTTATATAATTTCTACATGGTATCGGAGTAGTTGACCATTGGAGAAGATTGCAATTATTGAAGCGGTTGAGTTTTGTGTTGGTGGAATTCGAATTTGCTGCAGTGTTTTCTTGGTGTCGAAGTTGAGCATTGATTGAAATGTCTTTCAACGGATTGTGATTGGAGTATGCCCTTGATGGCATCTCGAATTATATTTCATGGAAGGACAGGATGGAGGCGGTGCTGGATGATAATGGGTTGAAGGAGTTCATATATGCTGAAATTCCAAAACCTACTTCTAGCGATGCAGCCGCACTTGACGCATGGCAAAAGAAGACAACAAAATGTCGAAGGATTTTGTTGGAAGGTGTGAAGGATCACATAGTGTCAAGCCTTCATGGTAAATATAGTCCATTTTTAGTGTGGAAAGCTTTGAAAGACTTGTTCCAAAGCATAAGCGACTAGAGGAAGTTGGCGCTTAAAGACAAGCTCAGAAAAATAAAAATGGAGAAAGGTGACAATATACCAAAATACCTCACGAAGTTCGTCCACTGCAAGGATGAGCTGGGAAGTGTGGGGGTTACTGTAGGTTAAGAAGAATTGGTTAGCTTGGCTCTCCTTGGGCTTCCGAAGAGTTGGCATAGCTACGAGGACTCTGTCAATAGTCGGGAGAAACTGCCAGGATGGGAGCGACTTTGGTCGGATCTTGTGCAGGAGGAGATAAGGCGGGGTACCAGGGATGGATCTTCATCAAAGAATGAAGATGAAGAAAATTTCTCTTTGGCTGCCAAAGCAAGGAAAGGGAAGGGAAAGAAAAATCCTTCTCAATTCGGTGCGAAAGGCAAGAAGCAGGACTTGTCCAAGGTGAAGTGCTTTCAATGTCACCAGCATGGACATTACGCCATTAATTGTCCACAGAAGAAGAAAAATAAGCAGGCTACTGGATCTACAGCTGGAGAGGCCTTAGCCTCGCAGTTTGAGCTGGATTTTTCATTGAACGCATGCTTGGTTTCAAGTGTGATGGGATCAGTGTGGTTTCTTGACAGTGGTGCGTCTTTCCATATGACCGGAGACAAATATTTGTTTAGTGATCTGGATGATAAGGATCTTGGAGTGCACATCGAGATGGGCAATGATGGTAGATATAGTGCGACTAGTATCGGGACCATTTCCTTTGAGAGGGAGTCTGGTAAACCTTTCATATTGAAGGATGTCATGCATGTTCCAGGATTGAAGAAGAATTTGATCTCTGTGGCGATGTTGGAAGACAAGGGATATGATGTTGTTTTTAGCGAGGGAAAGGCTTTCCTGTGCAGTAAAACAACTGGTGAAACCTGGAGGATAGGGGTTTGAGTTAAGAACCTTTATCAATTGCAGGTAGATGGCTGCGTAGAAATGGCAGGCAAAGCAAAAGCAGTGGTGAGCCGAGATGAGGGCGAATTGTGGCACAGGAGATTGGGCCATCTTCACCATGGCGCTTTGAAAATTTTGCAGCAGATTTCTACTAGGCTTCCCAAGGGTACACTTGCGCAGTCAAATCAATGTAAGGGATGTACTTTAGGAAAATTTGTGAAGACCACTTTTCATGAGAAGGATAGTCACGCCACGACGATCCTTGAGATAATTCACACAGACGTGTGTGGACCTTTCTCAGTAGCTTCGACAACAAAGCACAGGTATTATGTGATATTTGTTGATGACTTTTCTCATAAGTGTTGGATCTTCTTCATGCAGAAGAAGAGCGAGATATACTCAAAGTTCTGTGAGTTCAAGGCACTGGTTGAGAAAGAGTCGGGGAAGCAAGTTAAAGCTCTAAGGAGCGATAATGGTGGTGAATTCATCTCTGGAAAATTCAAAGAATTTCGCAGCACAGAAGGAATTCGAAGAGAGCTCATAGCACCTCATAACCCACAGCAGAATGGGGTCGTGGAGAGAAAGAACAGAATGATCGTGGGTGTTGCACATGAGATGTTGCATGATCAGGGACTTCCCATACACTTGTGGGCTGAGGCATGCAACACTGCGGTTTATGTGCAAAACCGTTGTCTTCATAGAGTACTTGGCATGAGTACACCCGAAGAGGCGTTTTCTGGTAAGAAGCCTGATATTTCTCATTTGAATATTTTTTGCTCACCTGTTTACATTCATGTGACAAAGGATGCCAGGAAGAAGCTAGAGCCGATCGCAAAGGTTGGGATATTTGTCGGGTATGTTGGGGTTCCTATGTTTTGGCAGATCTGGCAATACCAAAAGATAAGACAACATCAAACCACTTTGGGACCTCAGGATCTAGCCCTCCTGGGTCCAGAGAGGGATCTCTCTATAAATGCCAACGAAAGATGTATCTTTGAAGCTCAAAATTAGGTATTAGGCTAGGTATTAAGCTCAAGGGGGGTTTTAAATGATTTGGTTGTTGAGGTCAGAGATCATTAACTGAGAAGGTTATGGAATGAAAGGAACAAAGTAGCAAGATGTTTCAAAAAAAGAGGATAGGTCAAGAAAGTGTTATCCATTGGGCTATGAAGTCATGAAAGGGGATTACTTGCATAATAGCTAACCAAGGCTTTCACAGGGCAAGTCATCTATACTAAAGGATCTTTTAGATAGATGGTGGAATGGAACATTAAGGAGTGAAAAAGAAATACACAAAGGGTAGCTTAAGATCAGGTCAGAGGTCATTTAACTCCAGGCCTACTTCAGCATACTCTCAAGGGAAAATAGAGTTAATATTTAACACAGAGAAGGGCCTAAGATCAGAGAAGGACTTTGAAACTTCAATGCTTTTGACACCAGCTCCAAGGGATCTTAGAAAGGCCAATCTGTTGGAAAAGGACCCCAGTGGACAGGGCTAACTCTAAATCCCTGGTATCCTAATTCTTCCAGCTTAAACCCAACAAGAACATCTAAGTAACAAACCCCAAATCCATACATCAATAAGCATGGGCTTGACCAACATATTTGACTGGTTATATTATATGAATTTGTTCTCAAATACGCATTAAGCAGAAAACATCAAAGACAATAAGAGCAGTGGGCACTAAGGTACCATGCAAGGGTATATCCTAAGCCTGATTTACTGATTTTTATCAAAGAAATATGAATAGCATGATTAAAATGAAATAAGACAAGAAACATCACCCGTAATATAGACCAGGATCCCGTGAAATTTGCTTGTTAAATTGATATGCAAAACCAGTCACATACACTGAGTTCAATGGATAATACAGTCCAAGCTTTCTCCTCCCAGCCTACTAAATTACAAACTACTCAGCTACTTCCCCCAATAACTGTTCTAATAGTCAAATGAATCCCTACAACTAACAACAATAACAACCTTTACAATATGTTCTTCAGGGGTTCTTATAGGAGAATGAGTAACTGTGGTAGCAGATGTGAATTAAATTGACTCATTAAGACAGAGTGGAGGAAGTGTTCATGCCCACTCTGCTTAATGGCTCTGTATCGCTATATGCACTCTGTAGTATGGTCTGGGAGTCTTTGTCAGGTCGATATCGACCTCGAATGTGTTCTTTAAAGTCATTCCTGGCTGTCTGGTATTCTATGTAGCCTTCTGAAATAAGTAGCCAGGATGGAAAGGTCTGCAGGTCTCCATACTACCGTGACTGTTGTCCTAACAGTTCTTTAGAAACTACTGTCAGTGAAATAATTGTTTAAGGGATTGAGGAGGCATGGAGAACACTGTCGAAAGGTGTCCTTTCTGAGAAAATATGTTCTGTTGTTATTGAAACACAGATATGGCTTGTTAGTGTGCTTTAGTCTTCAAACTGTGTCTTCTTCCTTTGAACACGGGATTAAGCGCTAAATATTCAATAACAGGCCTAAATCCCTTAATTTCCTTTAATGATGTTTCTCTGCTGCTGTTGTGGCAGTCTCCCTGCGCTCTCAGTCACAGGGCTGGGACTGTAGAAACAGAGTGAATTCTTCACTCTGTAAACCCTACACAATGAAATAAATTAGTTATAAAATCAAGGGGAGTGGCAGAAAGATGCTGTGGAGGCCTGTGGAATGGTGGCGGAGATGATTGATGCAGGAGAAACAAGTGAAAAACGTTGCAGAATGGTAGAAGGGTGACCTAATGAAGGTTTGGGGTAATAAGGGTCGCAGATCGTCCGATCAGTTATGGAAATGGTGATCAACGGCCAGGACTGTAGATGGAGGTGTTAATAGTAAGTTGGATGGAAGCAATAATATATAGTGCAAAAACACTAAAGTCTAATGTTTTTGGTGAATAAACAGAAAAAGGTTTAAAACGTATGAAAGAGGGGCCGTTAGGTAGAGGGACCTGGCAGGCGGAGGGCGATTTATTGTGGGCTGTTGGATCGCAGGAGGCGATCAACGATGGGGATTGTCGGATGAAACTCTTTGGAAATCCGATGGAAGAAAATTAAATGGGAATGCGATGCAACATGGGCCGTTGACCTGATCATATGGATGGCTGAGATCGATGACGGAGGCTGCGGGAGCAAAGGGGAAGGAAGGTGGTTTCGGAAGGAAAAACCACTAGTGTCGTGCAACAAAAGAACGATTTTAAACTTTTTCCCAAAAAATGCGATATATGTCGCTGAGTGACACGTGGCAGAATAAAACCGCTTTCATCGCGTAAATTTGGAGCGTTAAAGCCCGGATGCCAAAATAACGTGATATGCATGCTGACCGTCGGATGAAGGGATGGGAGATCAGACGGTGGAGGAGGCAGCACGAAAAGGAAATATGCGCTGGAGGTTAAGCGGTGGAAAGTCAAAGGTGGGTTTGATCCTGGCCGTCGGATCTGAGATACGGACGGTCAAGATTAAAAGGGGGAGTGGAAGGCAAGAGGGGTAAATAAATGGGCGGGATGAACGAGAGCCGTTGGATCTATGGAGATCAACGGTGGAAAAAACAATCGCAATCAGAGGAGGCAGGGGGCCGAAACTCTTGAGTTTTGAACTTGCGATTACATCAGGGATGTTGGATTGTTGGAAGGATCAACGGTGGAGATTTGACCCGAGGGGGAAAGACGAGGGGTGAATGGGTGGAGTGAGGAGTAATCTGGGTTGTTGGATCATGCGAGATGGACGACTCAGATCAAATCGGGACTCTCCAATCGACGGGGGTCAAATGCGATGGGATTGGTGTGATTGGCTGCAATGGGATTATGCGATAGCGGTTGGATCAGAATGATATATCAACGTTCTACACGTAATCGGAGGGGTGAATGGGGAGAAGCGATGGGTGTGATGCACGGTTGGTGCTGACCATTAGATCTGTGGAGATCAACAGCTCAGAACGCGCCCGCGGTCTATAGAACAAAAGACCTCGCATTAGAGAAATTCAAGATAACAAAGGAAATGGCTCGCGATGAAAGTCCCGATTGTGATTAGTGCCTAGGGCCTTAGCTCTTGGTTCTGGGCACATGTCATGTGTGGGGAAGTGGTTAAGGGGCTTATCCGAAAGGGGCTTAGGCCTTATATGTAAAATGAGTGTTTTTTAAGCCAAAAAGAGGATTTTTAAGGCTTAAAAGGGTTTTTGGTAGAGGGCATAAGGGTGTTTTAAACCAGATAAGGGGTATTATAAGGTTTTAAAGGGGATTTAAGGTGATTTGGAGGGTTAATGGAGGATTTTTAAAGGGGAAAAAAGTTGTTGAAAACAGAGGTTTTGAGGGGACAAAAATGGGCAAATGGAGGCCTTTTTTAGCATTCTTCTTCACAAAACAGCAGGGATTTTTAATTGGAGACAGCAGTGAGGATTCTTTAAATGGTGAAAGACACAGGAGGCTTTAAGAATGATATGTTTTTAGAGGAAATGTATTTATTGAAGGCTCAAAAACATTTTAGCCACATGTTTGCTTGTCAGAAAATTTATAGGTGGCTAACAAGGTACACATAAACACCTCACAATTATCGTGTGTATTTGCCAGACAGTCGGAAGACTGTTGTGTGACGGGATATCAAATTTCATGAGGAGAAAGCCATGAAGTTGTCACTTGAGAAGGAGCTACACTTGCATGCAGATGAGGAGCTACTAGTTCCTAAAGATGAGCCTCAGGATGTGGATCAGCCACAAGAGAAGGTTCATGGAGTGGAAGAAACCACTCATGCAGTGCCAAACATCAGAGGCGGAAGCGCACTACAGAAGCTGAGCCACTGAATCTTGATGCAGCACAGAATGTAGGAGCACCTACATCATAACACAGACAGAGACAGTCACCTGACCGATTTACTGGATACATGGCTCTTATGAGCAAGTGTATCGTGACAGAACCATCTTCTTTCGAGCAAGCTGTGGAGGATCCCGCATGGGTAGATGCCATGGTGGAAGAGTATGATTCGATTGTCGGAAATAGTGCATGGGAGATTGTCCCAAGGCTGGAAGGGAAATCAGTGGTAGGTTCGAGATGGATTTACAAAGTGAAGCAAGTTGTTGATGGGAGCGTCGAGAAGTACAAGGCAAGATTTGTTGCCCGAGGCTTCTCACGATCGAGGGGATTGACTATGAAGAAACCTTTGCACCTGTCGCAAGGTATTCTTCCATACAAACCATCCTTGCTCTCTCAGCACAGATGGGTTGGCACATTCATTATATGGATGTGAAGACTGTGTTCCTCAATGGAGTCATTGAGGAGGAGGTGTACATAGAGTAGCCTGAAGGATTCAAAATCTTCAGCAGTGAGTCGCATGTGTGCAAGCTCAAAAGAGCGTTGTATGGGCTAAAGCAAGCACCTCGTGCTTGGTACACACAGATAGAAAGTTATTTCACTGGACTTGGTTTCACCAAGAGTGAGGCGGATCTGAACCTATACCAGATTGTGGTGGAGGGTAAGTTGCTGATCATTGTACTTTATGTAGATGTTTTGATACTAACAGGTGATGAACTATTGATACACTCATGCAAGGCAGATCTTGCAAAGGAGTTTGAGATGAAGGACTTGGGCCTCCTTCATTATTTCCTGGGATTGGAAATTTGGCAGCGGAAGGGTGGACTGTTTGTGTCTCGAGGCAAGTATGCCTGGGAGATACTGGAGAAGTTTCACATGCAAGACTACAAGCCTATCGACACTCCTCTTCCTGGTAGTTGGAGGAAAGAGGATGCTACGTCGGCAAAGGTAGTGGATGCCACTGTTTATCGACAGTTGGCTGGTTCGCTCATGTATTTGGTCAATACACGACCGGACATATGATATGCTGTGAACCAGATTTCACAAGCTATGGTTAAGCCTACCAAGCTATTTTGGAAGGGAGGCAAGCATGTCCTGAGATATCTCAGGGGCACATCGGGATATGGATTGTGGTACAGAAATTCGAATGAGTTGAAGCTGCATGGCTTCACGGATACAGATTGGGCAGGGAGCCCAACAGACAGAAAGAGCACATCTGGAGGGATATTCAGTATCAGGTCTACAACAGTTTCTTGGTACAACGGGAAATAGAGATCCGTGGCACTCATTTCAGCGGAGGCCGAGTACATGGCAGCAAGTTTGGCTGCATGCGAGGCTATCTAGATGAGAAAGATCCTGGTTGGATTGTTCAGTTCACACTTAGATCCTACTGTGATATATTGTGATAATCACAGTTGCATTAAACTATTAGTTAATCTAGTATTTCATGATAGATCTAAACATATTGACATCTGGTACCATCATATCAGAGATTCTGTGTAGCGGAAGATCATGTTACTTTCTTACATTCCTACGGAGGATCAAGATGCAGATATTCTGACGAAGGTGCTCACCAGGAGAAAATTTAAATACCATAGAGACAGGATCATGGTGGTAGATAATCCCTATCTTGTTGAGAGGGAGTGTTGAGATTCAACAAGATGATGAGCTTAGTGAAAAGAGTCGCCTTCACTAAGTGGGCCCGCAGGCTATTTTTGGCGCAAAGTATATTTTTAGACTATGTCTATTTTTAGACATGTCGATCATATTCTATGAGTTGCAGGATGCTATTTGTGGATGGTTGGTCAAGTTCGAAAAATAGATGGACTTATATTTTTAGACATATTGGGCGGAATCTATTTTTAGATTGCTAGTCTAAAAATAGATATGTCGAATATTATTAGCTCTTAATAATATTTGGACTCTAAGCATTATCTTATTCTCTTGGAGCTCTTCAGTTAAGTGCACAGATGTGGCACAACAGCTGGCAGAAGGAATTACTCTATTCCTGAGGGTTTAATGGGGTTAATGCATGAGGACTTCAGTTATAACTCATGTGACAAAGTTTGGTGGAGTTATAGAAGTAGTTGGTGGAGTTGTATTTAGTTTAACTCAATTAGACTCAGTTGAGCTAGTTGTATCTAGTCTAACTTATTGATACAATAGTAAGAGTGGTGTGAATTAATTAGTTAATTAATTAACTAAATAGTAACTCATTAATCAACTGAAGAATACATCATTTAACTACAATGCATGTCAGTTTCAGTGGAGATGCCAAGTGAAGAGATAGGTGAAAGAGAAAGTGTGACTATCAGTTGTGACTATAGTGATGCATTGATTGTATCCAACACTCAGTGGAGATGCCAATGAGGATTGCGTGAGAAAGGCTAGCTGAATTCGAACTCATTCAGAGCCATTCTTCAGCAGGGATTGCGCAGTAGAGGCAGGCTAGCAGATGGCAAAGATCGATGCATGGATTTGCAAGATCGGGCCTGATTAGTGTGTAGCGATTGTATTGTACTGAGAGCTTGACATGTTCAACTTTGTATGAGGATTGTTACATGATCTCTATGACATATATTATATACAGATAGTTGGGGTTTTTAGCTTCAGGATTTCCCGTTAAACAGCTTTGTTAATATGTGTGAATTTTTATGGTTTCATGTGTGCATTACAATTGATTTAATTTCCGCATGTGATGATCAATGGTGGAATAGATTCTGTATTGTGCATGAAGTTAAAATAGTGTGTGATTAGGAGAATCTTGGATATATAACACATAAGTTATATAATTTCTACAGATTGTGCTCTTTCAGCTTCTGAGGAGGATGAGGACGACATATGGTATGTTGATTCTGGTGCATCCTCACATATGACAGGTAAGAGAAATTGGTTTGAGTTTTTTGAAGAAACCTCTTGCGGATCTAAAATTTATCTAGGAGATGACATAGGCTATGAGATCGAAGGGTACGGTGATATTCTAGTAATGTTTATTAGCGGTAACATCAGACATATTAAGAATGTGATGTATGTGCCCGAGATTAAGAAGAACTTAATTTCTATATCAATGATAACTGATCAGGACATGCAAGTTGAATTCTTCAACAAATTCTGTGTCATAAAGGATAACAATATGGAACCAATTGCATCAAGAGTGCGTGTGGGGAGCCTGTACATATTGAATGTTAAGAGCATGCCAGACCAAGGTCTGGTTTCAACAGGAATGACAGCTGAAAATCTCTGGCATCAGAGATTTGGTCACCTTAATTTACACGACCGCATTCTACTTCAAAGAAAAGGTATGTTCAATGTACTCCCTGCTTTTCATAGTGTTCAGTTAAATTGTGATGGATGTGCATTAGGGATAATGCATAGAGAAGAATTTCTTTTGCATGTTGATAGGAAAGAAAGAGATATTCTAGAGCTGGTGCATACAGACATATGCAGACCTATGCAAAATAGGTCGCTAGGTGGTGCATATTATTTTCTACTATTTACTAATGACTACACTAGATTCTCTTGGATATATTTTTTAAGTAAAAAGAGTCAAAATTTTCAATGTTTTAAAGAATTTAAGACTATGGTGGAGAAGTAAACAGGGAAATTCATAAAAATTCTCCACTCTGATCAAGGGGGAGAGTACAGGTTGGGCGAGTTCATGAATTTTTGCAGATATCATGGGATTGTTTAATAGTTCACAGTGCCACACACTCCACAACAAAGTGGAGTTGCAGAACGAAAGAACAAAACCCTAGTGGAGTGTGCATGAAGTATGCTTCAAGGTAAGGGTCTATCAAATGTTTTTTGGGCTGAAGCTACCAACACTAATGTTTATTTAAAGAATAGGAGTCCTACTAAATGTCTTAACTTTAAGACTTAGTTTGAAGCACTTTATGGATTCAAACCAGTAGTGAGTCATCTAAGAGTATTTGGGTCAAAAGCCTTTTCCCATATACCCAAGGAGGATAGAAAGAAGCTAGATCCCAAGGCCGTGAAATGTATCTTTGTAGGATATTGCACTAAGTTTAAAGCCTACAAGTTGTTTAATCCCATGACTCATAAAATATTTGCAAGTCGAGATGTTATATTTCATGAGCAGGTTGAGGAAGGAAAGGAAGAAAATAAAAAATAATGGCACATTCCATTATTGATGAAAGAAAACAGTGAGGATAATCCACAGTAGGAGCTGAAAGATAAAGAAACAGGTGATGTAGTCGACAAAGCAAGCCTGCACAGGTCTAAAGCAGACATATTTGAGGTGAGTCCTCTATCGAGAAGATCAGGTAGGTAGACTCAATTACCAACCAGATTGAATGACTATGCTTTAATGTCAAACATTTTAAATGTGATCGATCCCACAAACTATAAAGAAGCAAGTCAATCTGATGAATGGAGGGCTGCAATGAATGGAGAAATAGAATCAATTATTAGAAATCATACTTGGGATCTAGTAGAACTACCTGAAGGAAAAACATGACCATAAGATGTGTCAGGAACAAGAAATTATCTTAATTCAGGCTCTGCTCTAGTTGTTTTTAAACTTTAAACACAACCCCAATACAAAAATGTGTTGAACCCTTAGTTAAATTGAGAAGGGGGGGGGTGAATCAGTTTAACACATTCGTGAACTTTTAAACTTTTCATTAAGCTTATTTACAACTTAGTTTCATAATCAACTTTATATGTGAACAATCTTTAGATGTAAGCAGCAAGTATTAAAATCATGTGATAGCAGACTTATTAAGAGAGTAGTAAGTATTAAGTAGATTGACTAGACCATATCAACACATAGGCATCACACACAGAGACAACAGATATAAGTGGAAACCCATAACGGGAGAAAACTACATCTTCTTATTGTTGTGATGCAAAGGCAAGCTCCAAATCCCTCTCACCACTGATTTTCTATAGGCACCAACCCACAGGAGGATCCAACCTCAATTCTGCAAGCTACAACTTGCAAGGAAGCTCCAACTCCCATCAATTTTCTGCAGGCACCAACCTACAGGAGGCTCCAACCTCAGTCAGCTACAACTGAAATCTATCAAGCTACAACTTGATAGGGAAGCTCCAACTTCCTCATTCTATCAAAAGAAAACATTTGTTGATTTACCTTGGATATCAGCTTTGTTCTATACCTTCTTTTGTGCAGTCCTCCAGTCTTCAATCTGTCATATAGCATCTCTTTCTACTCCTCCTTCTTCTTATCTTCTCTGCCTCAATTCTTCATACTCTGCATTCTCTAACCTCTTTATGCATATCTATGAGATATCATTTATAGATTTCCCTCTTGACTGTTTGTATTCTACAGAGAATTTGGAGTGAACAACCATGACTATTCGACTTCTGTCTTCTCATTCCTTTGTCCAACTCATAAAAATAATATAACAGTATGTACGAATTTCAATATTACAGTGGGATTTTGTTTTCCTCCGAAGGCTTTCCAGTGCATCACAAAAAATATAAAATCCAATTAAAAAATTTACATTTAGTTACAATGTGAATTCCAAATCAACCCATTCAGCCTTTTGGATCACTGCGTGTTTGTCTCTTTTGCAGTTGTTTCTATATTTTTCTTCTATGTATGCTCTCCTGTTCACCGCCGTTGTGTAACTGCTGCATATAAAACTGCCGCGTTATATAACTCAAATAACTCTCGGCGATATAACAATAATAAATCATTTTAATACATAAAATGCCTTTTCGGGCCCACTCGTCGAACTTGCTCTATTCTCCGATGCAATGAATCACCTCTTGAATACTTCTAATTGCGATTAATCGCAATAGCAACTTCCAGTTGTATGTTCCGATGCTTTGCTCTCACTCCGATGTGATGATTCACTGTTCACATATGTAAATATATATATATATATATATATATATCATTTTACATATATATATATATGTCGCTTTGCTTTCCTTTAACTCTTCAGCTTTGGTTTAGAAACTCAGAGCAAACCTGTATTAGTCTTTTCTTTTGAATGGAGCCCACATACCAGCTATACTCCGCCTCATTTATTTCAATCGCAATCGCAACATTCATAATGCTCTTGTGACTTAGTCATTTGATTTCCTCCGATGCAATTAGCAAAGGTCCCATCATATAATCAAATGATTCATGTCCGTCGTCCATCCTTTAGCAAATCCGACGGCTATCATCCAATTTCTCAATCGTAATCGGAACTTTCAATTTGTTCGTCACTCTTTCACCTCTGATGTGATGAATCACTTCGATGCACTTTAAGCCAGAACTCAAACACATATGAGTCACCATTTATAACATATCGGGTCCGCTTCTTTATCGCAATCACAATCGCAACCTTTATTGACATGTTCCACTGTTATGTTTTTCTCCAATGCGATGGTTCACTGTTCACAGATATATGTATATATGTATATTGTTTCATATATATACTTTGCCGCTTCAGCTTTTATATATCCTTCAGCTTGGGTTAAGATTCTCGGAATAAACATGCATTGAAATTTTCTTTTTACATGGGGGCCCACACTACACATATACTTCACCTCTTTTATATTTCCATTCTATTTACACATTCAGAATCAATTCAGGCTTAACCTTTGATAAGATAATACTTTAGTAAAATCTTATATTTACCCCAAATATATGAGACCTTTGGTAATTTAATTTCAGTGCTCATAAATCATATATATATATATATATATATATATATATATATATATATATATATATATATATATATATATGTCTTGTATTATAATCTTGGTCCCTTTTTAATACAACGCTCATATCATATTGAACCCCTTCCTTTGTTTATTATATCAAATGTATTAACCCGACGCACAACCTTCTTAACCCACTCTCTAAGGTTTGAACGTGATATAATAAAACACTTTCATACTCCCGACCTTATCACTTAACGCTATCACAATGGATTTGTTGCCCTTAATTAAACACGCAAGCGTTTATAACCTTCCAACCATGGCTTATAACATTAACCCAACATTTTATAATGTATTGCATTCACGGGCCCCACACATCGAAACTCGTAAAACGGGCGGTTTTCAACATAAATCAATGGACCATACCTTAAGTTATCAGCTGTGAAACTATTAGCGTGATTTCTGTCAGATCCATTGGGTTCCAGATCGAACGCTCCCCGTCGATATTGCATTTTTTCCATAGACGAGAATTAACACTTAGAATTCACGCGATGAGGGTAGTATTATTACGATGATGTGGAAAATTTACACTGGATCACATTTTTTTGGAGTTGTTTCACCCTGGGCCAAAAGCGGCGTGACGTGAGCAGTAATGGTTTCAAAAACCCACTCCAGGATTGGAACAGTGTTCGACTGGACTTTTCACTATAGTTAATGCATTATTCCGCATTCACCCTTGACTTCGCACTTTCTATATGTTAACGCCTATTTCCTCAACATTTTACCACGGCGCTTTCAAGACTAGAATTAAGATAAGCGCGTATGATACACACGCCTTTTATCTATTAAAAAACAACTCATCGGTCCTGTAGCTCCCGCCTCTCACCATCACATATAAAACCTTCCATTATATTCTATGTATTCTCTGTCTCTATCTCTGTATTATTTGTCTTTGTGCCTGACTGTTTCATTGTTTCATTATATTCTCTCTCTCTGTCTCTGTATTCTCTGTCTCTGTGCCTGACTGTTTCATTGTTTCATTATATTCTCTATCTCTGTCTCTGTATTCTCTGTCTCTGCATCCTCTGTATTCTCTGTATTCTCTGAAACCTGGGCTGTATTCTCTATATTCTCTGTAGACTTCTTTTTCTGCCTTGCTTCTTTTGTTGCTGCTTGACCCTCTCTACATCTTGCTGTCTCTTTTTCTATCTCTCTGCTTCTATGCTTCTTTCATTGCCTCTCTTTTTGTTGCCCCTACTACTCTGCTATTTTTCTTCTCTCTTTTCCATCAATGACAAAATTTCCAATAGTCTCCCCCTTTGGCATTGACGGAAATACACTTCCTCTGCTTGCCTTTTAGGATGCTTTCTTCTGTTTCTTGCTTTTCCTCCCCCTTTGACATCAATGGCAAAGGGTTGCCCATTTCCCAGTGTGCTTTTAAATCTTGTCCATGTTACTCTGATCTTGAGGACCTGTTTCATGCCTTGCTTAGTTGCTCTGGATCTTTTGTGACTCTCTTGGTTGACTGATCTCCCCCTGGAATGATGCTTTCCCCTTTTTTTCAGAGAGTAGCATCTCTAGACACTACCCCTAGTTTGTCTCTCAGATATTTGAATGGTTCTCTAGCAAGAGGTTTTGTGAATATATCTGCTGTTTTTTCTTTTGTTGGCACATATTCCAACTTCACTACCTTCTGTGCTACTTGTTCTCTAAGGAAATGGTACTTGATTGGGATGTGTTTAGTTTTTGAATGAAGTACAGGATTTTTTGATATACTTATTGCACTTGTATTATCACATTTGATAAAGATAGGTTCATCAATGCTTACCTTCATGTCTTGGAGGGTTTGTTTCATCCACATGACTTGCGTGCAACATGCTGCTACTGTTATTGATTTTGCTTCTGCTGTAGATAGAGAGATAGATGTTTGTTTCTTGCTTAGCCATGCCTCTAGACGTTTTCCCAAATAGAATGCACCTCCACTTGTGCTTTTCATTTCATCCACACATCTGGCCCAATCTGCATCTATATATGTTGTCAAAGTGAAGCTCTTTCCTTTTGGATACCATAGCCCATACTGTGCAGTTCCTTGTAGATATCTAAATATTCTTTTGACTGCTAGAAGGTGATTTTTTTTTGGTGCTGCTTTATATCTAGCCACAAGTCCTATTGCCAGCATAATGTCTGGTCTAGAAGCTGTCAGGTATAGAAGACTTCCTATCATGGATTTGTAATGTCTTTGATCTATATTTGCAGATCCATCATCAGCACATAGCTTTCATCGAGTGATCATGGGAGTTGACACAGGTTTTCAGTCTTCCATTTTGAACTTTTTCAACATCTATTTTAAGTATTTTTCTTGTGAGATGAATGTACCTATGTTCTTTTGTTGAATTTGAAGTCCTAAGTAGAAGGTGAGCTCTCCAATCATAGACATCTCAAACTCTGATTTCATTTCTTCAGCAAATCCTTTGCTAACTCATCTTTATTGCTTCCAAACATGATGTCATCTACATACACTACGACGATTAGGAGTTCATTTTCATTGGCCTTTATGTATAGATTGCTGTCTACTCCTCTCTTAAAGCCTTGTTTTTGCAAGTACTTGTCCAGCCTTGAATACCATGCATGAGGAGCTTGTTTCAGTCCATATAGGGCTTTCTTTAATCTGCACACATAGTCTTCTTTATCTGTTAATGAGAATCCTTCAAGTTGTTCCATGTAGACTTCTTCTTCTAGATCTCCATTCAGGAAGGCATATTTCACATCCATTTGATATACCTTGAAGTTATGGTAGCATGCAAAGGCAAAAAACATTCTGATAGCTTCCATTCTAGCTACAGGGGCAAATGTTTCATCATAATAAAGGCCTTCAATTTGTGAATATACCTTGCATACAAGTCTGGCTTTATTCTTGATTACCTATCCTTTTTCATTCATCTTATTCTTGAATACCCATTTTGAGCCTATGAAATTTTTCTCAGTGGGTCTTGGAACTAATTCCCAGGTATTTTTCTTCTCAATTTGGTCCAATTCTTCATTCATAGCATTCACCCAATACTTGTCCTTGCTGGCTTCTTCAAACTTCTTTGGCTCTACTTGTGATAACATAGCTAGGTATACCTCTTCTATCTGTTCAGTTAGCTGTCTTCTTGTCTGGACTCCTACACTCTTGTCCCCAATGATTTGATCTTATGGATGGTTCTTTTGACGGTATATTGAGGGGGCTTTCGAGTTTAGATCAGAATCTTCTATTGTCTTGCTTATTTCATCATGATCTTGGTTATATTCTTCATGATCTTCTAGAGGATTGCTGCAGTCTATACTTCTTGTCTTGTTTGGTAGTTCTTCATCAAATATTACATCAATTCTTTCCACAATTTTTCGAAGAGTCTTGTTGTAGCACCTGTAACCTTTACTCTTGGATGCATATCCTAAAAATATTCCTTCATCTGCTCTTGCATCAAACTTCCCTAGATTTTCATCATTATTCTTTATGTAACACTTGCTTCCAAAGACTCTAAAGTGCTTGATTGATGTTGGTTTACCATGCCATATTTCATAAGGAGTCTTGTCACTTTTTGGTCTTAAATGAGCTTTGTTAAAAATATGCACAACGGTGTGTACTGCTTCTGCCCAGAAGGTTTGGGGAATGTTACATTCTTGCATCATCTCTCTGGCAATTTGTTGTACAGAACTGTTTTGTCTCTCTGCCACTCCATTCTGTTGAGGTGTCCCTGCAATAGTAAATTGTTTTTTTATCCCATGTTCATTGCATAGGTCTTCAAATTCATAGTCTGTGAATTCACCTCCTCTGTCTGATCTGATGCACTTTCTCTTGCATCCTGTTTGATTTTCTGCCAATGCCTTGAATATCTTGAATTTCTCAAGTGCTTCCGATTTATATTTGAGAAATGCAACCCATGTCATTCTGGAGAAATCATCTATTATCAGCATGAAGTAGGATTCTCCACTTGGTGTTTTAGTTCTTGAAGGTCCACACAGGTCCATGTGTACAAGCTGAAGTGGCCTACTTGTTGATAGCTCATCTTTGGTCTTAAAGGATGTCTGGGTCTGTTTGCCCAATTAGAAAGATTTGCATATGGTATTTGAAGGCCTTTTTATTGCTGGCATATCTTTGACTGCTTTCTTCTTGCTCAGTCCGATGATATGGTCGAAGTTAAGATGTCCCAATATCCTATGCCATAACCATGACTCATCAAGTTTGATAAGGTGGCATGCTTCATTTTTTTCTTTCACTATGTAGACATTAATCTCTATTCAAACACCTTTGATCAGAGTCTTCCCTCTGGTGCTTGATCTGACTTCATAGTCTTGTGCTCTAAAAATAACTTCACAGCCTCTATCACACATTTGAATAACACTCAGCAGATTTGCTTTTAGTCCATCCACAAATAGTACATCTTGGGCCTTTCCTCTACCATTATCTAGACTGACTGAGCCTTTTCCTTTGATTTTCCCTTCTTTATCATTGCCAAAAGTAACATTTCTAGATTTCTTTTCATCAAAGATTATAAACTTGCCTCTATCTCTAGTCATATGCTTTGAGCAACCACTGTCCAAATACCATTGGCTTTTCAGGTCATGAGCTGTTATAGCCAGATCACATTTATTCACCTTCTTTTTCCACTACATGCATCCTTTTGTTTGGTACCTTTTCTGAGATGATGAACCACATTCTCTGAGAGGAAATTTGGAAGGCATATGTCCAATTTTATTGCATACACAACATTTGATCATATTTTTAGCAAAATTATGAGTATGAGTAAACTCTCCATGATTCATAATCCTCCTTGAGGTTTTGTACATTAGTCTTTGTCCATATTTTCTGCATTCTATGATTTTATGGCAAAATTACTTACAGTAAAAAAAGTATCCATAGAAACAATTTTCATACTTGATGAAAGGTTGTCTTCTCCATTTGTTTACTTGAGATAATCTCTTCACTGTTTGCATCCTTTGCTAGTTTGAATTAATTCTCCTTGTATGACAGTATGCAACAATATGTCACAGCTTGTGGCAGGCATAACAGGTGGCATTTTTCATAGGAGGGAAGAATCTCCTTTGATGGCTTCCAAATTTGACATACTCAGGAGTATATGAGACTTTTTCTGTTGGCTGAGTATTTACTTCAATATTTGTCATTAGAGGTTCCTTCTGGGTAACATCTCCTTTATTGCAGGTTTATTCTTCTGTAGGAATCATCTAAGCTGCTTCATCATCCTTAACTTCTTTTACAAAAGTAATATTTTTGTTTTCCTTTTCTTTGCCTTTACTTGATTCTCCTTCATAGCCTATCCTAGTTTTTATCAAGGGAGATCTTTGAGCATCCAGAATTTCATTCAACTTACTAGAGCTTGGCATTTGAGAAGAATTTATTGACACTTTCCTTTGGGCATTTTCTAATTTCTTCCTTAAGCATACTACTTCCTCTTCCAATTTCTCTTGTTCCTGAACTTTATCCTTAATTTGCTTAAGTAAAATGTCTTCTACCTTCTTGGCTTCTTCAAGCTCTACTTTCAACTGAATGAGAACTTATGAATTTTGTTCTTCTCTTACATACTTGAGGAGAATGTCTTTCTATTTTCTGCACTTCAGTTTGAGTCTGTCAATTTCCTCCAGGGCACTTCTTAGCTCCCCCTCAAGATCATCTTCACCTTCTTCTTCATCTTCTAGAAGGAGTCCTTCAAGCTCTTCTATGGAGATCAATATAAATTCAGAGGTTCCTTCTTCACTTGAGGGTTCATCTGAGTCTTCAGATGCATTGCTGTCTTGTTGACCATAGAAAGATTTTCTATTGAATTTCTTTCCTTTATTCCAGTTCTTTGATATAGTTTTCTCTGATTCTTGAGCCTGATTCCTTGTTTTCTTATGAGGACACTTAGCAGCATAGTGTCCAACTCTTCCACAGTTAAAGCATTTAAATGGAAGTTTACCTTTATATTTACCTGAGCCTCTATCCAGTTTCTTGACAAATTTGGTCTCTTCTTCATCAGAGCAAGAGCATATATCTTCCTTTTCTTCTTTCTTCTTCTCTGTCTTAAAGGTTTCCTCCCTCACATTTGACTTCCTCTATGGCAGTCTCATCTCATAGGCTGTTAGATTTCCAAGTAACTGGTTCATGGTCAAGGTTTCCCAATCAATTGTTTCTTCTATGGCAGAAACCTTGGGGTTAAAACTGGGTGGAAGAGATCTCAAAATCTTTTGAACAATTACAATTTCTTTTATGGTTTCTCCTAGAGCTTTCATGTTATTCACAATTTCTGCAACCCTTAAAAATAAGTTGGAAATGTCTTCATCATCATTCATTTTTAAATTTTCAAACAGGGATCTATAGACTTGAAGTTTGGCTGTCTTCACATTTTTGTCTCCCTCATGGATATTTTCTAGTGTATCCCACATTTCTTTGGCAGTATTGTTGTGCATTACTTTGATAAATTCTGCCTCACATAGTGCATTTAATATTGCATTCATGGCCTTTGCATTAGCTACAAAGTCTTGTTTAGGTTCTTTCTCTGAGTCAGTTGCCTTTGGGGCATATCCAAATTCCACAGCAGCCCAAACTTCTATTCCTAGAGACATTATGTATGCTCTCATTCTGATTTTCCAGAAGGCATAATTAGCACCGGTGAAAAAAGGGGCTTTATTGGTTGAGCTTCCTTGTTGACTAGCCATCTTGGGGACCTAGGATCTCCTTTCAGTTATTAAACTGATACAAAAGGAACCTGCTCTGATACCAATTTTTGAACCCTTAGTTAAACTAAGAGAGGGGGGGGGGGGGTGAATCAGTTTAACACATTCATGAACTTTTAAACTTTTCATTAAGATTATTTACAACTTAGTTTCATAATCAAATTTATATGTGAACAATATTTATATGTAAGCAGCAAGTATTAAAATCATGTGACAACAGACTTATTATGAGAGTAGTAAGTATTAA
This sequence comes from Pinus albicaulis, assembly GCA_034641835.2. Taxonomy (NCBI): domain Eukaryota; kingdom Viridiplantae; phylum Streptophyta; class Pinopsida; order Pinales; family Pinaceae; genus Pinus; species Pinus albicaulis. Next base: position 1,072,430,515 of record CM076579.1, on the reverse strand, counting down.
GCAGATTGACTAGACCATATCAACACATAGGTATCACACACAGAGACAACAGATATAAGTGAAAACCCATAACGGGAGAAAACCACATATTATTATTGTTGTGATGCAAAGGCAAGCTCCAACTCCCTCTCACCACTGATTTTCTGTAGGCACCAACCCACAGGAGGCTCCAACCTCAATTATGCAAGCTACAACTTGCAAGGAAGCTTCAACTCCCATCAATTTTTTGCAGGCACCAACCTACAGGAGGCTCCAACCTCAGTCAGCTACAACTGAAATCTATCAAGCTACAACTTGATAGCGAAGCTCCAACTTCCTCATTCTATCAAAAGAAAAAAATTGTTGATTTACCTTGGATATCAGCTCTGTTCTGTACCTTCTTTTGTGCAGTCCTTTAGTCTTCAATATGTCATATAGAATATCTTTCTGCTCCTCCTTCTTCTTATCTTCTCTGCCTCAATTCTTCATACTCTACATTCTCTAAACTATTTATGAATATATATGAGATATCATTTATAGATTTCCCTCTTGACTGTTTGTATTCTACAGAGAATTTGGAGTGAAAATCCATGACTATTCGGCTTCTGCCTTCTCATTCCTTTGTCCAACTCATAAAAATAATATAACAATATGTACGAATTTCAATATTATAGTAGGATTTTGTTTTCCTCCGGAGGCTTGCCAATGCATCACAAAAAATATAAAAGCCAATTAAAACATTTACATTTAGTTACAATGTGAATTCCAAATCAACCCATTCAGCCTTTTGGATAACTGCGTGTTTGTCTCTTCAGCAGCTGTTTCTATCTTTTTCTTCTCTATATGCTCTCCTGTTCACTGTCGTTGTGTAACTGCTGCATATAAAACTGCCGCGTTATATAACTCAAATAACTCTCGGCGATATAACAATAATAAATCATTTTAATACATAAAATGCCCTTTCGGGCCCACTCGCTGAACTTGCTCTATTCTCCGATGCGATGAATCACCTCTTGAATACTTCTGATTGCGATTAATCGCAATAGAAACTTCCAGTTGTATGTTCCGATGCTCTGCTCTCACTCCGATGCGATGATTCACTGTTCACATATGTAAATATATATATATATATATATATATATATATATATATATATATATATATATATATATGTATATATGTATATATATATATATATATATATATATATATATATATATATATATATATATATATATATATATTGTTTTACATATATATATATATATATATATATATATATGCCACTTTTCTTTCCTTTAACTCTTCAGCTTTGGTATAAAAACTCGAAGCAAACCTGTATTAATCTTATCTTTTGAATGGAGCCCACATGCCAGCTATACTCCGCCTCATTTATTTCAATCGCAATCGCAACATTCATATTGCTCCTGTGACTTGGTCATTAGATTTCCGCTGATGCAATTAGCAAAGGCCCCACCATGTAATCAAGCGAGTCATATCCGCCGTCCATCCTTCAACAAATCTGACGGCTATCATCCGATCGCTCAATCGCAATCGGAACTTTCAATCTATTCGTCACTCTTTCACCTCCGATGCGATGAATCATTCTGATGCACTTAAGCCGGAACTCAAACAAATATGAGTCACCATTTATAACATATCGGGTCCACTTCTTTATCGCAATCGCAACTGCAACCTTTATTGACATGTTCCGTTGTTATGTTTTTCTCCGATGCGATGGTTCACTGTTCACAGATATATGTATATATGTATATTGTTTCATATATATACTTTACCACTTCAACTTTTATATATCCTTCAGCTTGGGTTAATATTCTCGGAATAAACATGCATTGAACTTTTCTTTTTACATGGGGGCCCACACTACACATATACTCTGCCTCTTTTATATTTCCATTCTATTTACACATTCGAAATCAATTCGGGCTTAACCTTTGATAAGATAATACTTTAGTCAAATATTGTATTTACCCCGAATATATGAGACCTTTGGTAATTTAATTTCAGCGCACATAAATCATATATATATATGCCTTGTATTATAATCTTGGTCACTTTTTAATACAGTGCTCATATCATATTTAACCCCTTCCTTTGTTTATTATATCAAATGTATTAAACCGATGCACAACCTTCTTAACCCACTCTCTAAGGTTTGAACATGATATAATAAAACACTTTCATACTCCCGACCTTATCACTTAATGCTATAACAATGGATTTGATGCCCTTAATTAAACACGCAAGCGTTTATAACCTTCCAACCATGGCTTATAACATTAACCCAACATTTTATAATGTATTTCATTCACAGGCCCCACACATCGAAACTCGTAAAATGAGAAGTTTTCAACATAAATCAATGGACCATACCTTAGGTTATCACCTGTGCAAATATTAGCGCGATTGCCATCAGATCCATTGGGCTCCAGATCGAACGCTCCCCATCGATATCGCTTTTTTTCCATAGCTGAGAGTTAACACTTAGAATTCAAGTGATGAGGGTGGTATTGTCACGATGACGTGGAAAATTTACACTGGATCGCATTTTTTGTGGAGTTGTTTCACCCCGGGCCAAAAGCGCTGCGACGTGAGCAGTAATGGTTTCAAAAGCCCACTTCGGGATTGGAACAGTGTTCGACCGGACTTTTCACTATAGTTAACACATTATTCCACATTCGCCCTTGACTTCGCACTTTCTATATGTTAACCCTATTTCTTCAGCATTTTACCACGGTGCTTTCAAGACTAGAATTAAGATAAGCGCGTATGATACACACGCCTTTTCTCTATTAAAAAACAACTCATCAGTCTTGTAGCTCCCGCCTCTCACCATTGCATATAAACCCTTCCATTATATACTCTGTATTCTCTGTCTCTATCTTTGTATTCTCTGTCTCTGTGCCTGACTGTTTCATTGTTTCATTATATTCTCTGTCTGTGTCTTTGTGCCTGACTGTTTCATTGTTTCATTATTTTCTCTATCTCTGTCTTTGTATTCTCTGTCTCTGCATCCTCTGTATTCTCTGTATTCTCTGCAACTTGGGCTGTATTTTCTGTATTCTCTGTAGACTTCTTTTGCTGCCTTGCTTCTTTTTCTACTGCTCGACCCTCTCTACATCTTGCTGCCTCTTTTTCTATCTCTCTGCTTCTATGCTGCTTTCATTGCCTCTCTTTTTGCTGCCCCTGCTACTCTGCTATTTTTCTTCTCTCTTTGCCATCAATGACAACATTTCCAACAAAAGAAACTAACTTAAATGACTAATTTAGTTTAGGGATAACATATATGACTAGATAATCAGTGACTAACTTAAATGACTAATTTAGTCTAGGATTAAAATATATAACTATATAATAAGTGGCAAAATTAATAATGATTAATGTAAATGACTATTATAGTCCAAGAATAAAAAAATGACCAAATAACAAGTACAACAAGTATATGAATTAGTCATTTATGTCAATGATTTTTAGTTATGTCCCTCCATAAATATAAAATTGCAATTTTGATACCGAATTGTTACATTTCACTACAGGGGTCTCTAAATTTACAGTGTTAAAATTCTGAATCCCTTTTGTCTCTAAAGTTTAACACTGCAGATGGATTCATCTACAATTAACATAATTTCATGTATCATCTATCTACTTTACACTAATTCCTTCATTATAATTTTAGTAAAGGTAATATTTAGATAGCCAAATTAATATTTATATTGATGTTTAATCTTTGGCCATAAATTAGTTTAAAAGTGTGAGTTCATTTAATTTTAGTATTAAATTTTCATATTTGCATTAGATAAATACTAAATAGATAAACCTAAAATATATATTTATAGACATTTTTAGTAAATATGTATGAGCCTTTATTAATTTAGGTATGAACATTAATTATTTTTGTAATGTTGTATGAACCTTTGTTTTTTTTTAAGTCAATGTTCTATTCATGTAGGGAAAAATAAGTACATATAGCCACTTAAAAAATAGGTGGTCTCACCCCGACCAAGTTTGTTGACCAAAATTTTCACCAGATGACAAAAATACAAAAGAGAGACTAGGGACATAGTCCATAAACGGTTGGGTGAGAGGCACCAAAACATAGATAAAACATAAGGAACACCAGATAGCATACTAGTCGTCCGACGTGATGGATGCAGGGTTGTCCGAGGCTGTTCCTAGAGGTGGTAGAGGACAAAATTCACACTAAACGTGCCCTTCAAAGTGCACCAACCAAGTCTCCATATTTTTTACGCTTCTCATGAGTGAGTTGATTTTGGCCTCGCCAAATCACTACTAGTCTCTTCTGGACTTGGCACTATAAATAGTGCATTTGGTCCAATGTTGCCATCTACTCTGCATGCTCCTCAGACACATGGACTTTCACAAATTTTGGTTGGTAGCAACCACTAGTAAGTCTACACATTTACGATTTTACTCCTAAACAAGTGTTGACAAGTCTTAGTAAATATGTTTATTTACATCTTATTCCTATCCATTTTTTATGCAAAGACTTTCTTAAATGATGCGAAGTAACTCATGGCAAATATGTTATTTACTTCCTTCAAAGCTTAAGAATGAAAAATCACTGCAAAAGTATCTAAAAATAACACATGAATATTACAACCTTATCCATAAATTATGGCATAAAATATGTGAGTGAATCCACTTGACACTATCTTCTCTAAAGGCTGTAATAAGGCCAAATTACCGTCCAATCAAATGTTTGAAAATTTTCCTAATAATATTCAAAAATAAATATTTATTTTTCAAAGTTGAACATTACAAGTTGCAGTGGTCAATACTAAACTAATAGTTGTCAACAAACAAATTGATTACTAGAGCCCTCCCTTGGTAGAGACTAATAAATAATTGGACAACTCCTAAAATATTATGGGTTGAAAGAATTTTTCATCTTTATGACACCAAGAGAGTTATAAATAAATATTACTTTCTCTTGAAATGTCCTATACACACCCACATTAGATCACAATTCAAACTACCATTATTTTAACTTATTAATTCATCACAACTATAATTATTTAGAAATGCTTATCTCTTTTATATATAATTTTTCTTACAATAAAAAATTTCTATATATATATATATAATAAATATTTAAACCCAAAGTGCCAATGGAACACAACCTTTACACTAAACTTCCCAAAAGGCATGCTCTCTCTAGAACTCTGTACATTCTCTCTCTTCCCTACAAACCCAAAAACCCAACCCACTCAATTCTAGCCCACATGAAAAAGCACACTACGCGAGAAGAAAATATGCAAACACAAAGAAGAGAGCACATTGTGCGGGAAGAAAAGATACAAACACAAAGAACATGAAGAGCACAACAAATTCCCAGATCCCTCTTACTGTCAAATTTTCCTCCATATTCTCCTCACGGACTGCCACGATCTAGGACTACCTTGGAGCTTCTTCCCTATCAAATTTAGAGGCAAGACAAATCCCATTTTCCTTGAACAACAATCCATAAACCATGGATGAAGAGGTATTAGGATTCGACTATCACAAAATTATAATCAATTCGGATTGCCCCGAAGTGGAGATTTTGTTTATATCCTTTCGTCAGTTCCAATATTTCTTATTTTTTGATTCAAATGTAGGGAAAATAATCCCCTGAAGAAGACGCAACATCACTTTCCAATGGATTCGTAACGGAAAGTCGTGGGACTAATCAGGCACAAAATGGAATGGTTCCATCAGGACCACTGCTGGATTCCGTTCCATCAATTATTGCCAAAGAGCCCAATTCCTGCGCCGACCAGAGAATCCTACTGGAACAAGTAAGTATGCAAGAACCGAATTTTTTTGCTTTTTGAATGTTGGATCAAATCCCATTTTGAAGTGGCCTAGATAGATTCCCATCAAAATTTCAATAAATTTTTGAATCAGTGATCTGTTATGTCATTCAATCTGAATTTTTCCCAACATAATAGTTGGTGGGAATTACCTTAGAATTTCTAAAGCTAGTTATGTTTAGATAAATTGCTTAATAATAACGTGCCAAGTTTTATATGGTGAATCCCTGAGCTGGAGTTATTAAAGTAATTTTCCTCATAAGAATAATGTACCAACTCATCAGAGTGAAATTATTTTACACTATCAGAGGCAAAATTTCCCAACAACCCAACCTATTGGCTTGAGGGGTCCTGACCCAGGTTCGGTGTGCAAGGTTTTCCAACAAACCCCTATACTACTGGCCCTTTCGGCAGTGACCTGATTTCGCAGGCCACAATCTCACCCGAAGTAGTATGGGTGGGTGCTGGAACCAGGTTTCTGCGCCCTGAGAAAGGAAGGGTAAGGCAAGCAGGACTACGTTCTATTTAGATTCCCTTGCTTCTTCATAGAGTTAAATAGGTATCTATTTGCATCCGCGTGCACTAGATCTACAATTATATGCTTTTCATAATATCAACATAGCATTATATAACCAGAGTGGAAAAAATATAGATCCGATTATTCAATACACGGACTTTCACAGAAAGAGGACAAAAAATACATAACACAATAATTACCAGCAATTCAGATCAATAATCCTTCGTATTCATTCATTCATCAACCTCTCCTTACAATTCCCTTCCTAACCTGCGCACATAGCTAGATTAGGATCTCCGCGCACACAGCCAGAAGGATTTTTTTCCCCCAAAAACCCAACAAATAGCTTACGCAACAGATCACATCAATAGCTCATCAAATCCTATCCTTTTCGATACAAAATACATCTCTATTTATAACAATCTAGCTTCATCATTCCTATGGTGCGGAACCCATGGTTTTCGGACCCCTAGTTTACCCTTTGACCCATTACAATGCGTTCGGGGCTTTGACCCGCCCCAAAATCCCTGCGCTATACTAAATATAATCAAAATCACCAAAATGGACCAATTTCATAGCTTGTTAGGAGACCCTGTTCCAACAGTCCCCCAACACAATCTTGTGACTCGTCCCGAGTCACTTTGGTGGCGTGCCTTCAATCTGCACGTGCAAGGTAGCCAGGGTGCGAAGGAGTGGTTGAAGCACTTCCTTGCTTTGGGTCGCAGCATGTTGTGCAATGTTGATCATCGTCAGAGAAGCAGGCCCATCGATATCCGCAGCAACTTGTTCTAACAATCGGTGGAGGCATGCAATGGTGAACTGTGCATCATGTGCAAGCTAGAGTGCGGCATCAGACCATGGATTCAACTTTTTTCATACGACCTTCTTGGAGTGATGAAGGTCCTCAATCCTTTGTATGGCGACCAGGTGCCATGCGGGGATGGGAGGAGGTGTGGAGGCCCGGACTTGATCTAGAATATCTTCTGCCTGCAGCAATTCCCATTGGGCATGCTGAAGCGTGGGGTGCTGCTGTACTGTCATCCATAGCTGTGTAGCCACTTCAAGCAATTGGGCTCCCTGCACCAGTTGTTCTTGAATGATGTTTGTTGCATTAGTGACCATGGAAACTCGCTGGGCTCGTTCTTCTAGGGGCATGACATACTGTTGTCGCCATTATCGGTCACGGCGGTGAACTTCTTGCATTAATCTGGAAGACAGTCTTCGTAACTCTATAGTAGATAGCTGCGCTAAGTCTACTTGAATGTCCCCAGTAATTGGTTCAGAAGTGTCAACTATGGCAGTGCGGGGGAGTAAACATACGTTTCTTCTAGTAGGCGAGGTCTGGAAATGGCAGAGACATCGCAGCAGGTCCCGGTACCACAGCGTTCTTGCTGAGCTTGGTTCGCAGATAATCCTTTCGGGCAGAAGCTCGCGCGCACTCCTATTACTGCACTCAGCGTCGCCAGGTCCTCTTAATAGTTCCTTTGGCAAGTTGGGGCCATAATAAAGAGACGAGCGGTACATAAAGTATGAATGAGTATAAAAAACCAGAATGTGGATAGCCAATGCTTCTTGAAGGGTACATAAATAGCCTGACCCAGCGTCTTCCAGCCATCCGCGCCCCCATTGAAGCTTCTTAATGGCGAGGTAGTTCACATGTGGCACATACCCTCGATCTTGCGGACCGTGCTTATCATAAATGGTGATATTGATGATCTGCTGCCTGTTTTTCATGTTTGTAAGTGTCTTTTCTTATTTACTCGGGATGTGTTGATGGTCCTCCTTCATGCCCAAGGTCGTGTCCCTGAATTGTTAGTGCATAGATGACATTTGGAGTTCATTTTCATATCTTGAAGAGGGGTTGACACGAGGTAATCCTGCAAGGCGATCGAGAGTCTTTTCGAGGTCTTTATGTTGTTCGCGGGCGGAACGTCCTTGTGTAAGAAGGTTGCGTCATATGTCTGTATGTTATTTATTGCTGGAAATGTTCACAGATTCTCCCAGGTACACATGATTGTAGCTAGGTTCATAATATTACGCGTGCTGAGGTCAGTGTTACCTTGGTAAGTTTGTTGGGACAATGGCCGATCACACCCCCATATCAGCAGGCATCCACATAGGTCAACTATCCTTGGGGCCCAACCGGCCACTGGGATGTCTATCCGCATCATCACCCTAATCCAATAATTCCTTTGAATCAAGAATACCGGTCCCTGCGTAGGTGCTTCATATCGGGTTAGTGGTAGTGCTTATGTCCTGCATTGTTGATTATTACCTACGTTCTCTTCGCAAGGCAAGGTTCTTTTTGTGGTAGAAATACAACAGAAGTTCCTGATGGTTTGAAGGTTGCGAAGCGCTGACACTTCATGCAACTTGCTTTGCCAATTCTCCAGCTCCTCATCATAGTCGGAAAATAATTCACTGTCCTTTTCCCAACAGAGCTTTCCTTCATCTGTGGGGTTAACCTGATCTTCATCCTGTGCAGTTATCTTGTAGATGTGATCCAATTCTTCCTTTGCATAGGCTGGCTCGGTATACCGCGCACCTTCTGTGGGATCTAGGGGTACTATGACATGCGTGCCTTCGTTTTCGAACACCATGCTGTGTTTCTTGAGATTGATGATCCCCCCATGTCTATCTCCCAATCCAGTCCAAGGAGCATAGGGTAGGGGTCCGCATCTTCAACTATTTCTATTACTTTGAAATCAGCTAAGGCCTTTACTCCTGTGATGTCCACCATGAGTTTTGGTAATCTACCCAGAGGGATGATATTTTGCTGATTTTCCATTCGTAGCTAGACAGTAGACCATTCCAAATAAGGTTCTCCCATTCGTTGCCATGTTTTTTTTGGTAAAATGTTGGCATCCGATCCCAGATCTAAGATAACCTGATCCATTTCATAGTCTCTGATTTGTGCGGTTAATTGCATCTCTCTCCTGGTGCATTTCCTATCTAATTTGTGTACGTCCTTGATCTTAGGGATCAAGGTGAGCTGAGCTGTGCAGGTATTCAGTAACACTAGGAGATTCCCTACTTCCTATGAATTCCTTAGCAACTTTAGACATGCCTTTAAAAAGGCTTCAATTCCTTCTTCAACCGGAGGCTGTGCATGGGTTGTTGATGGTGCCTGTTCATTGCAAGATACTTCTTTTCGAGACTCAAGCCCTCCTTTGTTTCCCTGGGTATCCAACCCACTATGTTTCATGACCTTTACAATTAGATCCACCTCTTGCAGCTTAGTTTTAACCCTCTGTATGTTCTGTGTAGGGGTAGGCTGCTTTTCCTGCATCTTGGCTATTAAAATTGGGCAGTCTTCTACCTCATGATCTAACTATCTACAATATTTACACAATGGCCCGGTGGGATTAGGGAATTATATGGAAAAGTGTCCTATTTCCCCACATTTATAATAGATTAGCTGACCTCATCATCGGCCTGCGCTTCCTCCCCAACCCCCTCTGCCTCGAGCTAGTAATCCTCCAAAGTGCGCAGCTAGTCTTGGCGATGCAGGGTCTAATTGTACCCAATATAGGTTCCCACGATCCATCATTAAGTCATACGTTCGGTAGTGCTGCTCATCATGTCCTACTGATTGGCAGAATCGGCACCATTTTTGTTTCAATTCTGGGACATATGCACCCAGCCGAGGGAAATCGTTCATATCGTGTAGGCCTGCTACACGATAGTCATCACACCAAAGTGCAGATCCACTTGATCCTAGTCGCAATAGGACAGGTTCCCTACTTACTCTGGGTCGTATCGTACTAGGCCCTCTTGCTTGCATATAGTTGGCCAACAGAGGGCACTGATCCTTCGTATGGCTAGACACCCGGTAACGTATCCACCAGAGATCTGCGCAAATGCCCTTTCCTCTCTCTTTTCGCAGGTTCTGTATCTCCATATGCATAGCCCCAAGTTGTTCCTATATTTTTTTGTACCCTGCGGATGTATCCTCCGGGGGCGCAGCTTCTAATTTCATAGCGACTTCACAACTTTCTCTTGTGATTCAAAGGTCTGCTGTCCCATCGATGTATGCAAGTGAGGTAACAACATGGCGATGAACCACTATATATGTTGTCTACCATCATACTCAAACCCTTCGTCCCTAATTGCTTTCTTTAGTCGCTGATCAGCTTCTCATACTGACTCAGACGCACCTTGTTTGAAGTCCTTTACCTCCGCTACCAGCTGGGAATAATATTTCAGCTTCTGGAATTGTTGCTTCAGAGCATCTTTGATATCTTGAATGGAAGTGGTCCCATTCTGGGAAATGTATCGCATATACAAGTCTAGAGCTCTGTCTTCGAATGCTAACGACAGCTGTGCCCTCTTGATTATGTCACTTGCTACGTTTTTTGCAGTCTAGACAGAGTCTGCCACAAACCAAAATTGGTCCATATCCTCTTCTCCGACCCCCTTGAAGGTATGTAGTTTCAAATGAGTAGCCATATCACTATCGAGGAAAGGTGGTGGTTTAGACGAGTTCTTACCTTTACGCATCCAAGGTGGCGATACAACCAAGGGATCGTTCGTAGCAGGTTCCTGAGGCCGATTGTAGGCGGATCTCCCCCCGTAAAGATTGGTTCGATAATATTTACCACTGTGGCTTGCGCTCCCATCTCGATCTGGGGTCATTCAGTCCATATGACTACACAGAATGCTCTTTTCACACAGTAATTTCTTGATCAGCAATGGTAATGTCCTCAGGAACTTGCCTCGGAATCCTTTGAAATTTTTTGTTCAGCTTCAGAGTATAATACAAACTGATTAATGGAAAATTTTGTTACAAATCCTCCCAGCACGCTATCCACCCAGTGATCCACCGTGTGTGTGATAGTATTATCAGTTTTTTCAAGCTGCTCGAGCAACCCTGGGGTCCACAAAGTGACCTGCTTGTCCTTCTAGCACTTCTAGAATTCCACCAGTATGGCCAGCCACTGTTGGATTTCAATTGCAAAAGTCACAAAGAATATTTCGTAGCTTTCAGTAAGGACGTACCTATTTTTCCATATTTCCGTTGTTAACTTCTCACTGCGATTTTCTTTCACTGCGAACTCCTGGATCTATCTCTCAAACCAGTCCTTGATCTCTTTTCTTTCAGGCTTCCAGTATTATCTTGTCATTACCCAATTCTTCTCTCAAACCTGTCCCGGCAACGAAACCATTTTTTGGCTTGAGGGGTCCTGACCTAGGTTCGATGTGCAAGGTTTTCCAACAAACCCCTATACTACTGGCCCTTTCGGCAGTGACCTTCTTTTGCAGGTCACAATCTCACCCGAAGTAGTATGGGTGGGTGCTGGAACCAGGTTTTTGCACCCTGAGAAAGGAAGGGTAAGGCAAGCAGGGCTGCGTTCTGTTCAGATTCCCTTGCTTCTTCGTAGAGTTAACTAGGTATCTATTTGCATCCACGTGCACTAGATCTATAATTATATGCTTTTCATAATATCAACACAACATTATATAACCAGAGCGAAATAAATCTAGATCCAATTATTCAATACAGGGAATTTCGTAGCAAGAGGACAGAAAATACATAACACAGTAATTACCAACAATTCATTCAATAGTACTCACAGATTCAGATCAATAATCCTTCATATTCATTCATTCATCAACCTTTCCTTACAATTCCCTTCCCAACCTGCGCAAACAACAGCAGGGTCCGCACACAGCTGGACTAGGATCTCCGCGCACGCAGCCAGCAGGAGTCTATTCCCCCAAAAACCCAACAGATAGCTTACGAAATAGATCACATCAATAGCTCGTCAAATCCTATCCTTTTCGATACAAAATACATCTCTATTTATAACAATCTAGCTTCATCATTCCTATGGTCTGCAACCCATGGTTTTCGGACCCCTAGTTTACCCTTTGACCCATTACAATGTGTTCGGGGCTTTGACCCGCCCCAAAACCCCTGCGCTATACTAAATATAATCAAAATTAACCAAAATGGACCAGTTTCGTAGCTTGTTAGGAGACCCCATTCCAACACAACCCCCCAAGAAGGCAATACATTTTCCATGTTATTTTTTTTGAATTTTTTTTTAAGATATCCATTTGCAAAAACCTTGATATATGAAAATAATTTCAAGAGCATTAACATGGAAAATGTCTTTCCTTTCCCAGCTTTCCAAAGCTTTTGCAGCTAATTATGCGGAGATGCCAGACTTCTGCACACAATTATTGTAATATGCCGACTGTTTTCATCTTGTTATGTTAAGAGAAATGAAAAATCAGATATATAAGCTATTCCTAGCAACAAATTAGAAGAGCAAGACACTCTTGAAGTGGATTTTCTGTTTGGAGATGGTGAAACTTAGAGCTCAAACCTAATTCCATGCTTATTAGGTGTTCATGTTCTAACTTTTTCTTGGAAAGGCACTCATAAATTTTGATCAATTGCATCCATGCTCTTAGAATTTCACTCATAGCAGTCCTGGTGATCCGAGGCATTGATGAATGGATCGTTCTACATTTATGTGGCTATCTCTAACTAGTGAAGAAACTAGTAATAATGGTAGCATTAGGTCAAGGCATTAATGCAAATGAGGAAAAATAAAACAGGAGAACCAAATATCTGCATGCAATGGCACCGCTTGACCACCTGTCTACACAAAACTGACGCACTCGCACCTCTTGACCACCCGCCAAGAAAAAACTGTGGCTATCTGCATGTACTGTCACCGCTTGACTGTCTTCATCTACTAGCATCACTTGCCATCTGCATCTACTAGCATTGCTTGACATATAATACCTGATTTATTATTGTTGTTGTAGGCTATGGATATATTGGTTGTGATGGGCTATCTCTTTTTATTGCTCGATGTTGCTTGTTGTGAAGGTCATTTATTCTTCCTAATTAGTTTTCCACAAGCCGGAGCCTTCTTCTATCTTGACCTCTACTTACCATAGAGGATATATTCTCGTAGAGGATGTATTCTTGGATAAGGAAGCACTAAGATGCTCCCATACTGTTGCATCCAACATGGACTCAGTGAAATTTAATTCTTCAGTCACTGTAGTAGCTTATTTTGAAGCTTTTGAATCACGTGGAGCACAGAACATCTGAAGCAAAAATTGCTTGAATCATGTGGAGCATAAAACATCTGAAGAAAAAAATTCTTTTAGGTATGTACTATGATTTAAATGTTTGTTTTACCCATGCATAAGCCCTTATTATAACATCACTATAGTCTGCAAAATGGTTCACACCTCCACAAACGGAAAGATTAATTTCGGCTAAGTGAAAATGGCCAACAAATGGAATCCAAATCACATTAATTATCACAGTTTTTAAAATATGAATATATTTGAGTATACATATTTTCTATTTCTAAAAATTTCAACAATGCCATGATAAAAAATATTAAATTCTAAGTTTAAAAAATATTACATAGAAGTTGCATAATATATATTTGATTTTAAATGGAGGACGTATGGTTGAACTGGCACAATTTAATACTCTACGCACGAACACAATTGTGCCAATTTAATACTCTGGGCATGAACATAATTATTAGGGCATGAATACAATTCGATAATATTGAAATGGAATATCAAGAAAAACTAAACCAACACACACCTATTTTGTTTAATCAACAAGTAATATTCATTGGTATGAGTTTCCATTTATCATTATTCAATGATTGATATCCTTAACTCATGCTGCTGGCTATTTGGCTGGTGCATGCATTATTTCAATGCAGCAATCGACAAATTTCATGATGGGGTGGGGTGTGCTTGGCATGTCGGCAGTAAGCTTATTGTTATATCATTAATAAGAATGGTTGTCCAGTGTCATGACCTGTTTCACAAACAACATGCCTTACTGAAGATTCTGCCTTGGGGTCCTACTGCCTAACCCGAGTCTAGTCTGAAAGGATCCTACCTACTTCACCAAAGCTTATTCTAACGTGATTCCACCTAAAGGAGGTACTTCTAACAATGGGGAATATTAAGTATGGTGTATGGATCCCCCTCTTCGGCGATGAGGCCTATTTTCAGTAAGGGTTGAGTTCATTGATAAGATTTTTCCTTAATAACTGAGCTAGTCGAGAATGCTACTTTCCCTCCTAGAGTATGGGCTGGGTGGAGAGGAATATAAAGGTCGTTTTCCCACTAGCCCCATTCTAGCTTCAGGTTAATGCTCAGTCTACAACCAACTATTTTGTTTGGACCTTCCAAATATCGCTTGCCTTCCAATTCTCGCAACTTCCTTCTCTCTAGAGTATCTAAAATCAAATTTTTTTTTCTCCCCGTGCTAGTAACTGCGTAGGGGAACATAGATAGCAATTCCGAAAGACACACAACCAACACTATGTATGAGAAATCAATTTGTTTTATTTTCCCCGTGCTAGTAACCACGTAGGGGCTCATAGATAAAAATGCCAAAAGCCACACAACCAACACTATGTACCTGATAATTTCCCATCCTTCACATGCACAGTAGAAAAACTCTACATACCCGATAAACCCTCGAGAACTGCACTGGAAATAATGATATTTGATATATTCACACTGGTTATCACGATTCAATTGTATTTTTTCTACTCTGCAAGGAGCATTGTCTTCATCCTCCATAGCCGACACCACGAGGTCATCGTGTTTTACTTCTAGACAAGTTGCAGCAAGGATATGACTGACTTCCAGGGGAATTTTTTCCAAATGATGGCCCGCTTCTGAGGCATTTTCATTTAGAATTCTTGAGAGTATATGAATGAACTGGATTTTGAGCCCTTACCTATTCATTAATGCAAATCATTTTCAGACAACATGGGTTCATTCAAAGGTTGTACCAATACGTGAGGTGGATGATCCAAGTGTGGTAATGAATGGAGCACTCAATGGGCACGTGAAATGCACGAACGCTCCAACTCAAGTCTTTTCCTTCCATAGTTTCGTATAATAATAGACACACATTACTTGCAAGGTGCCACGTTATATTCCTATCTCATATCCGTATCTGAAAAAGGAATTAGCAATTCACTAAAAGTTATCCAATACTCCAAAAATCGCATAAGGTCAAAAAGATATATACATCTTTATAATTGCAATACTTAGGCCACTAAACAAAACATCCATAAATATTTCAAAGCCTCCCCATAAAATTTCTGCAATGGATGGGTTCTCCTACTCCCCGCCATTAAACAGGAAGTAATGATTTCTGTCATGGATGGGCACTATTAAAAGATAGGTAAACCATCTAAATTAAAAATAAACTCTTATTATGATAACAATGATGTGGCAGCTGCTTTAAAGGTTGTAACATCCACTCTTTAGGTCTCCTCCAAATAAACCAACAAACTTGGATTTTCTTCTGCAAGAAAAAAGTACAACGTGTGGTGATGGTGTTACCTAGTAGAAAGACAAAAGCATAAGGTGAAGCTGCCTCATAAAGTTGTAGCGTATAATTATAAAACACGATTAAAAACCCTACCACCCAATAATTATTTTAAAATATCACGATATCCATCTCTCATACAGACGAGGGGCAATCCTCCTGTCATCAGGATTAAAAGGTGTAACTCCTTGATAAAGATCAATTATTATAGACAAATGGACAAAATCCCTAGGAATTCGAACAATGAAAATTGCTTGCATGTCAAGTTCTATAATGAAGACTTAATATAAGTAAGAATGAATCAGCCCCAAAAATGAGTTGAAAAATCAATTTAACGTCATTATTATAGTAAACTTCGGACAAAAATAAGCCTCTCAAAATGTAAAACCAAATATATCAAATTTCTACACAAATCTGAAGCATCCTCAAACAAACTAATTATAGGTATTTCTGAGAGTAAAAACTTGAAAAAAATGTAATGGATTGCTGAACAAGTCGATTAAGCCATACCTTTAAATAAAAAAAGCTGAGATTACATGAAGAACTGATATCGATTTACAAAATAAATTCAAAGAAACTTAATAAATATTCATTTCAGAAAAAAGTTAAAATATAGAGAAAAACAATTCTATATGTTAATAAATTGGAAAATCGCTTATCACTTCGGTTAGGGATTGGCTCGACATGAAATGGGTTGTTTCAACCCATTTCCAAGGGCGATAGAGAACAATTATTTTCTTGAGGGCCTCAAACAAAGTTACGCCTCAAACAACAAAGGCCATCAATTGCCACAGGGGGTTGTTGGATTCATGATGACAAGCGAAAAGGTCATCAATAGTTGCAGGGGGTTGCTTGATGGGGAATAAAATCAAGAACATATCAACGAATTGGTAAGTGCTCAGTCAATAGCCTATCCGTCATTGATTATGAAGGGATAGAACCACTGGCCCCATCAGTGGCACCTAATTTTGGGAGAGGAAAGCGAAAATATATCGAGGGTAAGAAATGAACTAAAGACAAAACTTCATGTTTTTGACAGAATCATATCTCTCTTTGAAGAGGGAGAAAATAGATTGGCTTTCCTCGTTTCAATACAGGGTTGACATGGAATATTTTCCCTTAGATGGTAGCGTAATGAAAGCCATTCCATCTCATTTTTAGCATTAGGGTCTGTCGCCCCTTCCAATAAATTAAATGACTAAAAATGGGGTCACACAGTTAGTTTTCCGCTGAGTAGATTCTTTCTCCACACAACTATTCAAGAAATAGATGTGCATTAGTGTAGGCAGATGTGCTGACAATTGCATGGTTGGCGACATAGTTTTTGGTGAAACAACTTCACACCCTCCACGACTCCTTAGCAGACAATTTGGCGATGTACACAAAGCCAACTGAAAAATCATGGTACAATAGGTAGCATACTTTTAATGAACCTTGGAAATTGCAGTACCTAACTCAACTCCTAAAAATTAAAATATTAAAGTTGACTTAACTAGTTGAGTAAAAACACCAAAATATTAAAGCTAAATTAACTAGTTGAGTAAAAAAATCAAAATATTAAAGCTGAGAAGATTCTTGACATAGCTTATCTATTGTAGCAAGACAATTGGAATATAGAGACCCACTTAGAATATGCAGATTTCTCAAGAAGTTGAAAAAATTGCTCCAAAACCTTTAAAAGCCCAAGCATTTCCATTGTTGTGGGTGTGATTGTGTTAATTTTGATTAACATTTTCTTTGCATAATGCAATTACTTCAATGTTCCTTATAAGCCCAATTATTAATCCACGCATGAATTATCATATTACTCACAGTAACTAGAGAAAGAACATAAATGTTAATTGTAGAAGACAAACCAAGACACAATAACACAAAGATATGGCACAAGCCAGGGAAAAACCAAAATACAGGGAAAACCCTTGATCACTTCTTCTTATTATCAGTATCCAACGTTCAGTAGAGAGTGAGTATAATAATATGAGTCAAAATAAACTTGCTAAATTAGTGTTCAAAACAGTCTTCAAGCTTACTTCCTAGTTAGGGTTCCTAACAGTCACTAAGTAACCTTCTTCCAATGAATTGTACCCTTTGTTGTCCTTTACAAGACGTCCAAAAATGCTGCAGGACTTGCGGTTCTTTTTCAAGGCAGCCAACAACATTCCTATGCTAACAGTAATAATAATATGCTCACAGACGAGGGTTAAACTCTTTGTTTACATTGTGGCCCTTTCTTCTTGAATGCAGCTAGGGTAAAGGACTCATATTAGGTCATGTGTCCCTTCCATGCATGATTTCATACTAGCTGTTGTAGTAGCATTTCTTGTGGCCTGAACCAGAATACAAAGTGTGAACAAATAAACCCCAAAGCTCACCTTTAAACCAATGTCCTCATCTGTGGCTCCACGCAAAGAATGCAACCTTCTCTTGAAGAGATTCACACCCAAAAACCATGACGAAACATCACCCAGAACTGCCCTCAAACCTACAGCTACTTGCCTTCTCCTACTTGAACCTATGGGAGATCAATACAACACGTCCTCCTTGCTTCTCCAAGTCGTGGTTGCCTCAGAAAGAATTACCCAAGAGTTGAATGCACTCTTTTAGGATGATCTCCAATGAATATTAGGGATCCCTATATATATATATATATATATATATATATATATATATATATATATATATATATATATATATATATATATTTCCTTATGGAGGTGAAGCCGACCTTAACACTTGGAGGCAAAATTTGAATTTCAAATTTTTCTATTTTCCTACCTTAATAAGGTTATGTCTTGTGGAATTTATTTTAAATAAATAAATATTTTTCCTTATCCAAATTTGGTGATTTTAGGTCGATTTTTGTCCTCTCGAAAAGAGGGATTCAATGGAATGATCATCTCCATCAACTGTGCAGATCTGAGTATAATTTGGCCCTAGTTGCCTATTTTAACACTCCCTCTCAACTAGGGATAATTCCATCGTCCACTCCATCTGCTGCCATAGATAATCATGCCATCCTTCCATTATGAACCATCTTTGTCATCATTATCCATCTATGTCATATTTTCTCTGCTCTGCTGAACACTGATGTGAATAATAATGAATAATTGATCGAGAGTGAGTCACAAGACATTGCCACTCTTCACTGACAAAAGTTAGTTCGAAGGTAGAACCTCAAATGGTCCCATATCAAGTAGATAAACACCAAGCATCCTAGCATAGAGAGTATGAAAATAAATTATGCTTCCATCGGTAGTGATATGGTCTCTATCCTCATTTCCCAACTCATTGGCCAGATGAGAGACACTTCCCATGAGTTTTAGACTTCATGGGTAAGATGATGCAGAAACACCAACAGGGAGAGAGTATATCACACCTTGCTCATAATAACATGTAGGGAAAGGAGAAACCACATTCTACAAACACACATCGCAATCACATGTAGGGAAAGGATAAACCACCTCCTACACGCATGCACAAAATTGAGAGTAGGGAAAGGAAGAACCACGTCCTACATGCATGCAAACCAAAAATAGTAGGAATGATCCTACACTTGGGGAAAGGATGGACCACATCCCACCGATATGTCAAACATCAATCATAGGGAATGGGCATCCTAAATGTGTGTTGAAAATGCAGCAAGATGATGGAGCTTAGTGAAATGAAGTCGCCTTCACTAAGTGGGCCCGCAGGCAAATTCTGGTGCAAAGTCTATTTTTAGACTATGTCTATTTTTAGACATATGGAGCATGGTCCGGGGATTGCAGTATGTTATTCTTGGAGTATTGGTCATGTTGGTAAAAATAGATGGACCTCTATTTTTGGACCTATAGGTCGAAGTCTATTTTTAGACTGCCTATCCTAAAAATAGGGAAGTCAAATATTATTTACCCTTAATAATATTTGGACTCTAAACTTCAGTTTACTCTCTTGGAGCACTTCAGTTCGAGCCTTGGAAGTGGCTCATGCATATGATAGAGGAATTACACTATTCCTAAGGGTTTGGTGAGCTCATGCATGGTTGACTTCAGTTAGGACTTCAGTGGCAGAAGTTTGGTGGAGTTGATGAGACAGTTGGTGGAGTTGTGTTCGGTTTAACTTAGTTGAACTGGTTGAGATTAGTTTAACTAGCTAATCAACTAGTAATGAGTTGAGTGAATTAAATATTATTTAATTCACTAATTATTAACTCATTATTCAACTCAAGAACACATCAGTTCACTACAGTGCATGGACAGTTCAGTGGAGACCAGTGAAAGAGGTAGATGAAAGGGTGGAGTTAGCTATCAGTGGCGACATCAGTTGTGCATGAGATTTGCACCATACTTGGAGGAATTTCCCATGATGATTGCGCTGTCAAGCCAAGGAGATTCGAACCTT
This sequence comes from Pinus albicaulis, assembly GCA_034641835.2. Lineage (NCBI taxonomy): Eukaryota > Viridiplantae > Streptophyta > Pinopsida > Pinales > Pinaceae > Pinus > Pinus albicaulis. The sequence goes on along the minus strand of CM076579.1, from coordinate 1,072,410,462 downwards.
GGATCTCTATTTAGACAGGCCATGATTGCGCAATAGAGGCAAGGCAATTAGTGGATGTGTTTTGAACCTGTGACTTGTTCAAAACCAAGCTAGTTTGTGTGTAACTTTATGAGAAAGTACTGAGTACTTGTGAGGAGTATTGTACTGAGTTTGTTACATGATTTCTCCATTATAATATATACAATAGCTGCGGGGTTTTCAGCTATAAGCTTTCCCCATACATACTGTTAATGTGTATGATGATTTGATGTGTTATCGCTTGATTTTATTTCCGCATGTTTGATGATCTGAGTGGAAGAGATTATGTGTTGCATATAAATTCGAATTGATATGTGATCAGGATAGTCTCGGTGGATAATTAATCATTATTCAGCAAATTTCTACATGGTATCGGAGCTATTGAAGCAGAGATTGATCATCACAATGATTACAAACTTATTTCGGTAGACAGAGTCTGCATGCGGGCCAGGTAGCCTCTGGATCCATCCTTTCCTTTGAAAGGTGATACATCCAGTAAATGCCCCTGCAGTCGATCTCTGTGCTAGAAATAATTTGTTCTCACAGATCAAGAGTGGTTGAGCTTTGAGCTTGGAATTCGAATTTTGCAGCAGTTTTGTTTTCTTGGTGCCGAAGTTGAAAATGTCTTTCAACGGTTTGCGACTCGAATATGCTCTTGAAGGCAGTTCGAATTATGTTGCATGGAAGGATCGCATGGAGGCAGTATTAGAAGATAATGGACTGAAGGAGTTCGTGGATATGGATGTCCAAAGGCCCACCGATCCTGCTGAAGTCGAAGCATGGCAAAAGAAGATGGCGAAATGTCGAAGGATCCTGTTGGAGGGCGTCAAGGATCATATTGTATCCAGCCTGCATGGAAAGGCTTCTCCATATTTAATGTGGAAATATTTGACGGATCTATTCCAGAGTAAGAGCGACCAAAGGAAGCTAGCGCTCAAAGATAAGCTCAGGAACATCAAGATGGAGAAAGGCGACAGTATCGCCAAATACCTCACGAAGTTCACTCAGTGCAGAGATGAGCTGGGAAGTGTGGGGGTGACTGTCGAAGACGAGGACATGGTTGACCTGGCTCTCCTTGGTCTTCCAAAGGCTTGGCACTCATATCAAGATAGTTTCAATGGTCGGGAGAAGCTGCCGGGATGGGAGCGCCTTTGGGCGGATCTCATGCAGGAGGAGATAAGGAGGACTACTTGTGATGGATCTTCATCAAAGGGAGTTGATGAATAAAATTGCGCTTTGGTGGCCAAAGCAAAGAAGAGGAAGGGTAAGAAACCTTCTCATTCCGGTGCAAAGGGAAAGAAGTAGGATATGGCGAAAGTGAAGTGTTTTCACTGCCATGATCACGAACATTATGCTACCAATTGTCCAAAGAAGAAGAAGAACAAGCAAGCGGGAAGATCTGCAGATGGAGAAGCTTTGGCTTCACAGTTCGAGCTTGAATTTTCACTGATTGCATGCTTGGTTTCAAGTGTGATGGGATCGGTGTGGTTCTTGGATAGTGGTGCGTCATTTCATATGACGGGAGATCGGGATTTGTTCTCAGATCTGGAGGACAAAGATTTGGGTGTGCACATCGAGATGGGCGATGATGGTAGATACAGTGTGACTAGTATCGGTACCATATCCTTTCAGAGGGAGTCTGGTAAACCCTTCGTGTTGAAGGATGTCATGCATGTACCTGGATTGAAGAAGAACTTGATCTCTGTGGCGATGTTGGAAGATAAAGGGTATGATGTGGTCTTCAGCGAAGGAAAGGCTTTCTTGCGTAGTAAGACTACTGGAGAGACCCGAAAGATAGGGGTTCGAACCAAGAACCTTTATCAGTTGCAAGTAGATGGCTGCGCAGCAATGGCATGCAAGGTGGGAGAAGTGGTGAGCCGGGATGATGAGGGCGAACTGTGGCACAGGAGATTGGGCCACCTTCACCATGGAGCTTTGAAGATCCTGCAGCAGATTTCTACTGGGCTTCCTAAGGGCACTCTGGCGCAGTCAGATCAGTGCAAGGGGTGTACCTTGGGGAAGTATGTGAAAGCCACCTTTCACGAGAAGGATAGTCGCGCCACGACGATCCTTGAGAGAGTTCACACAGACGTGTGTGGTCCTTTCTCAGTAGCTTCGACAACAAAGCACAAGTACTACGTGATATTTGTTGATGATTTCTCTCGAAAGTGCTGGATCTTCTTCATGCAGAAGAAGAGCGATACATTCGCGAAGTTCTGTGAGTTTAAAGCACTGGTCGAGAAGGAGTCGGGGAAGAAGGTGATGGCTCTAAGGAGTGATAACGGTGGTGAATTCATCTCGGCTGAATTCAAGGAGTTCTGCAGCGCAGAAGGGATTCGGAGAGAGCTCATCGCACCCCATAACCCACAGCAGAACGGGGTGGCTGAGCGGAAGAACAGAACGATCGTGGGTGCTGCACGGCGATGTTGCATGATCAGGGCCTACCCCTTCACTTGTGGGCTGAGGCATGCAATACAGCAGTGTATGTGCAGAACCGTTGTCCTCACAAGGTTCTTGGCATGAGTACATCGGAGGAGGCTTATTTTGGCAAGAGGCCTGATATTTCCCATTTGCGGATTTTTGGTTCTCCTGTCTACATGCATGTGACGAAGGATGCGAGAAGGAAGCTGGATCCAACTGCTGAGGTTGGAATATTTTTGGGGTACACTAATACACCTCACAACTATCGGGTGTATTTGTCAGACAGTCGAAAGACTGTTGTGCGACGGGATATAAAATTTCAGGAGGAGAAAGCCATGCAGTGTTCGCTTGAGAGGGAGCTACACTTGCATGCAGATGAGGAGCTGTTAGTTCCTAAGGAGGAGCTTCCGGATGTGGATCAGCAACAAGAGGAGGTTCAGGAGGTGGAAGAAACCACCCAGGCAGCGCCAACCATCAGAGGGCGCATGCGCACTACAGAAGCTGAGCGACTGGCTCGGGATGCAGAGAAGGTTGTAGGACCACCTACAACACAGCGCAGACAGAGACAGTCACCAGATCGGTACACTGGATACATGGCTCTTGTGAGTCAATGTGTTGTGACGGAGCCATCCTCTTTTGAGGAAGCTGTGGAGGAACCCGCATGGGTTGATGCCATGATCGAAGAGTATGATTCGATCGTCAGGAACAGTGCATGGGAGATTGTCCCAAGACCGGAGGGGAAATCAGTGGTGGGTTCGTGATGGATCTACAAAGTGAAGCAGGCGGCTGACGGGAGTGTGGAGAAGTACAAGGCGAGATTTGTCGCCCGTGGCTTCTCACAGATCGAGGGGATTGACTATGAGGAGACTTTTGCACATGTCGCAAGGTACTCTTCCATACGGACGATCCTTGCTCTCTCAGCGCAGATGGGGTGGCACATTCATCAGATGGATGTGAAGACTGCGTTCCTCAATGGAGTTATTGAGGAAGAGGTGTACATAGAGCAGCCTGAAGGTTTTGAGATCTTCAGCAGTGAGTCGCATGTGTGCCGACTCAAGAGAGCACCGTATGGGCTGAAGCAAGCACCTCGTGCTTGGTACACTCGGATAGACAGCTACTTCACCGGGCTTGGATTCTCCAAGAGTGAGGCGGATCCAAACCTGTACCAGATTGTGGTGGAGGGGGAAGCTGTTGATCATCGTACTGTATGTAGATGATCTGATTTTGACTGGCGACGAGCAGTTGATACTTTCATGCAAGGAGGATCTTGCACGAGAGCTTGAGATGAAGGACCTGGGCATCCTTCATTATTTCCTGGGATTGGAGATTTGGCAGCGCAGTGGAGGACTGTTTGTTTCTCAGGGCAAGTATGCCCGAGAGATTCTGGAGAGGTTCAACATGCAAGGCTGCAAGCTTGTTGACACTCCTCTTCCTGGTGGTTGGAGGAAGGAGGATGCTACTTCAGCGGAGGTAGTGGATGCCACTGTCTATCGACAGTTGGTGGGGTCGCTTATGTATCTGGTCAATACACAACCCGATATATGCTATGCTGTTAACCAGCTTTCGCAAGCTATGGTTAAGCCTACCAAGCTCTTTTGGAAGGCAGGCAAGCATGTATTGTGTTATCTTAGTGGCACATCGGGATATGGTCTATGGTACAGACAGGAGGATGGAGCGAAGCTTTCTAGCTTCACTGATGCAGATTGGGCAGGGAGCCCAACGGACCGGAAGAGCACATCTGGAGGAGTTTTCAGCATTGGGTCGACAGCAGTTTCCTGGTACAGCAGGAAGCAGAGATCCGTGGCACTCAGTTCAGCAGAGGCCGAGTACATGGCAGCTAGTTTGGCTGCATGCGAGGTTATTTGGATGAGGAAGATCCTCGCAGGTTTGTTCAGGTTGCATTTGGAGCCTACAGTGATCTACTGTGATAACCAGAGTTGCATTAAACTCTCGGCTAATCCAGTATTTCATGATAGATACAAACACATCGACATCAGGTACCATCATATCAGAGATTGTGTTCAGCGGAGAATCATGATGCTTTCATATGTTCCCACGGAGGATCAGGATGCCGACATCCTGACGAAGGCGCTCACCAGGAGCAAGTTCGAATTCCACAGAGGCAGGATAGGGTTGCAGATAATCCATATCTTGCTGAGAGGGAGTGTTGAAAATGCAGCAAGATGATGGAGCTTAGTGAAATGAAGTCGCCTTCACTAAGTGGGCCCGCAGGCAAATTCTCGCGCAAAGTCTATTTTTAGACTATGTCTATTTTTAGACATATGGAGCATGGTCCGGGGATTGCAGTATGTTATTCTTGGAGTATTGGTCATGTTGGTAAAAATAGATGGACCTTTATTTTTTGACCTATAGGTCGAAGTCTATATTTAGACTGCCTATCCTAAAAATAGGGAAGTCAAATATTATTTACCCTTAATAATATTTGGACTATAAACTTCAGTTTACTCTCTTGGAGCACTTCAGTTCGAGCCTTGGAAGTGGCTCATGTATCTGACAGAGGAATTACGCTATTCCTAAGGGTTTGGTGAGCACATGCATGGTTGACTTCAGTTAGGACTTCAGTGGCAGAAGTTTGGTGGAGTTAATGAGACAGATGGTGGAGTTGTGTTCGGCTTAACTTAGTTGAACTAGTTGAGATTAGTTTAACTAGCTAATCAACTAGTAATGAGTGGAGTGAATTAAATATTATTTAATTCATTAATTAGTAACTCATTATTCAACTCAAGAACACATCAGTTCACTACAATGCATGAACAGTTCAGTGGAGACCAGTGAAAGAGGTAGATGAAAGGGTGGAGTTAGCTATCAGTGGCGACATCAGTTGTGCATGAGATTTGCACCACAATTGGAGGAATTTCCCATGATGATTGCGCTGTCAAGCCAAGGAGATTCGAACCTTGGATCTCTATTTAGACAGGCCATGATTGCGCAATAGAGGCAAGGCAATTAGTGGATGTGTTTTGAACCTGTGACTTGTTCAAAACCAAGCTAGTTTGTGTGTAACTTTATGAGAAAGTACTGAGTACTTGTGAGGAGTATTGTACTAAGTTTGTTACATGTTTTCTCCATTATAATATACACAATAGCTACGAGGTTTTCAGCTATAATCTTTCCCCATACATACTGTGTTAATGTGTATGATGATTTGATGTGTTACCGCTTGTTTTATTTCCGCATGTGTGATGATCTGAGTGGAAGAGATTATGTGTTGCATATAAATTCGAATTGATATGTGATCAGGATAATCTCGGTGGATAATTAATCATTATTCAGCAAATTTCTACAATGTGGGGAAAAGAATGAACCATATCCCCACTGACATGTCCACAACCAAATGCCTGAACGCATCCCTCACTGGGGTACCCACAGGAGAAGTTGAACCACTCATTCTATTCATATGTCGTAGGGGAAGGTGAACCACTCATCCTATGCATATCTCATCATATGTAGGGGAATGTGAACCAGTCACCCTACACACATGTGTCCGCAAACATAGGGGAAGGTGCACCACTTATCCTACACACATGTTAGTTGTCATAGGGAAAGGTGAACCACTCACCCTGTACACCGTGCACTTATAGGGGAAGGTGAACCACTCACCTTAGGATCATTTATAGCTCAAAGAAGTACCCCAGGCCCCGAGGGGATCCTAGAGCTAAATGTTCAAATGATACCCTCATAGTAGGGTCTTTCTAGGACACCCAACCTCTCTCTCTAAAGGAAGTTAAATTTGTCCTTACCAAGGGGTTTTGAGGGGATGTTGGTAACATGTACATCCATCTTGCAATGTTGGAGCTAGATTGCTCCCCACTATGCCATATCAAATGAAGTGGCACCTGATGTTAACCAGTGGATTCCAACACATGCTCGCATGAATCAAGTGTCTTCATAATAGGCCATGCTAGCTACTTCATTCATTTAGCCTTAGTAGTTCTCCCAAACTTTAGTCCTTCAGTCATCCATAAAATAAATGTGGATCCCAAGAGATATAGGATCTAGAAGTGCTATTTCAATTTATCATTATGCCAATCCAAAAATTTTGGTAGAGTACTACATATCAAAGTTAACTTGGATATCTTATTGAGCATGAGAGCCTCTTTATGTATTCGGATCAGCAACTTGTCCATTTTCTTAGAATTTTAAGCTTTAGGAAGAAGTGCATCAAGGCTAAGACAACCCCTCTCACATTGAAAGGATCTTTATTTGTGGAAAAACATCATCAATGGCTGTAAACCGACCATAGCTCCCTATGAAGATCGAAAAAGTAACTTCTCCCAAAACATAACCATTGCACTATCTGCAACCTGCTATTAATCAAGGTCATTCAGTCATAGTCATTCGGCTTTTGTAGATCAACATCTTATGACATGGTATTTCTATTGTAAAAATAAATAGGCAAGAAGAGTTGACAAGCCATTCTACCAGGGATTCCATAGCTCCCTCTGAAGACTTACTTCAATTGAACATTCAGCATTTTTCAATCTTCTCCTCATCTTTAAGATGAGACATTATCAGGTTGCAACTATATCAACAAACTTTCAATTACCAAACTTCAGCAATGCACAAGTAAACTCTCTCACATGTTCTTCCCGTTTAACTGACATAAATCAACAACAGTATATCAATAGAACCTTATTACTGATTTCATAAGTATTAATGATTGAATGAAGATACCAAGGGACTTGCACCATCCTCATCCAAGCAAACCTTCTCTGCCATTATGCAATTCAAGCTAGTCTGATCTTTGAAGTGAAAATCCTAGCAATATTTGTAATGATCCTGCTGTGTCATTGTACTAGCACACACCATATAACAGTAACACGCTAACATTTGTATTAGAACATAAAATTCTCGGACCATTCTACCTTTACCACAGTTATCAAACTTGGACCAAAACTTTTTCCCATTTCAAAAAATTCTACTATTGGTGATGCTTCTTAGGATGAAATTTGAATACACTGTTGTACATCAATTTTACTGATATCCCTGACTGTATGGAGGTGCCAAGTGATTCACATCGAAACTGCCTTAGAGTGATTTTCTTTGACTTTTCTTTTTGTAAGAGGTGTACCTTAGAATTTGACACACTTGAAATAGATGACCTTGAAGAGAAGCCTTAAAGACCTCAAAACAACCTTCAACTATATATATTGACTGTAAATTTAGTACCTTTGATATGCTTCAGATCAACATACAATCAATATTCAAATTTTGAACCTTGGGAAATCTCAATCAAATCTGAATTTGACACGAATGATTGGCTTATAAGCTCACCCTACATGTTTCTTCAGTAAATGTACTATCATACGTTAAATGCACATCCTTACAGAATTGAAAATCTGTCATATAAGCTTCGAAGGAAGGGGCTTCATCTTAGTGAGTTTTAGATCCGATCACTAAATTTTCAGCCTTAAATTTGTGCAGTTTTGTTCATTGGATACATCATATTTTTCTAAAATAATATTGAAGACTTTGCCTTAATGAAATGCATGCTTCATATTTGATGCATATTTCAGTTGTTGAAGGATGGATGGATGGCCTTTAAAATCACTAAAACATTAACCCTCAGACAATAATTCTTCAAGATTCAGCCTAAAGTGCTCCACAGAAATTTTTGAATGAGCATACAATATGTCTACAAATTTGTAGACTCAGTGTATTAGCCTAGGAAATTTCTACCTCGGGTTCAAGCTCATAACTGAATTATTCTAGATGATATATACCAGCCCAATTATATATCACAACGATACTCAAGTGATATGAATTTCTTTAGAATTTAACCTTTCAAGAATTTCCACAGAGTTATGCATAACATAGATGAAGAGAAAGTAGGTCACGTGAATCTTTCAATATTGATTGAAATAAAAAAAACATAAACACCGTTTGAACAGGCACTATTCATGTAAGCTCCAAAAAGTTTCAAGATACGATCTCTAAATTAATTTGAGATTTCTAAAGATATAAACTGTGAATTTAATTTGATAACTTTGGAAGAATGTCATGACCTTGTGCACATCTTGGAGCTTGGTGTGTTGAGTATCTTTAAGGCTGTGACTGTTGCAAGCTCCCACGGACTTTCTTCAGGACTCCACGCAGATATTCAAGACTGCACAAGGGCCACAATAGGAATAAATATTTTTTTTTCTTCCAAAATTTTGGGAAAAGACCTCAAGCATATACTGGAAAAGTATGGTACTTTGAGCACTAATTCAGGTGATGTTCTTCAACAGATAACAAACGTCCAATGATGAAGTGTCAATATTTCTGAGATGCGAGTTGAGGTATATATCGTGATGGAGGAGCATACCATTGTTCAAGAGTAGAGTAGAAACATATGGCATGAATCTTATACCCTTAGGAGAGAGAGGTCCGAGACATAGGTGTCGAGAAACCTTAACGTTGTTCCATAATTCTTCTAACTTGCATATTTTCCAAATGAAGTGGCCCTAAAACAATCCTGGAATCTCGACCCTGAAAGATCATTATAGATGAATAACTTAGCAACTGCCAGAGATCCATATTTCCTAATGCTGTAAATAAATTAGGGAGTCTGCACTCATAGTCCACCTCATTTTGTTCAAACTTCAGAGAGGGAGGAGATCATGGATACTTTGACAACAAACCTATTTCAGTGATTTCTATCACATTCACTCTAGTCTTTGGCTTTTCCTCACCTGGCTATGATCCCATGTTAATTTTGATTAACATGTTCTTTACATAATACAGTTACTTCAATGTTCCTTATAAACCCATTTATTAATCCACACATGAATTATCATCTTACTAATAGTAATTGAAGAAAGAACATAAATGTTAAATGGAGAAGACAAGCCAAGACAAAATAACACAAAGATATGGCACAAGCCAGGGAAAAACCCCAAGACGGGGAAAACCATTGATCAATTCTTCTTATTATCAATATCCAATGTTCAGCAGAGAGAGTACAATAATATGAGTCAAAATAGACTTCCTAAATTACTGTTCAAAACAGTCCTGAAGCTTGCTGCCTGGTTAGGGTTCCTAATAGTCACTGAGTAACCTTATTCCAATTAATTGTACCCTTTGTTGTCCTTTGCAAGATGTCTCACAATGATCCAGAACTTGCGGTTCCTTTTCAAGGCATCCAACAACAGTGCTATGCTACCAGTAATAAGAACATGCTCACAAACGAGGGTTAAACTCTCTGTTTACATTGCGACCCTCTCTCCTTGAATGCAGCTAGGGTAAAGGACTTAGATTAAGTCATGTGTACCTTCCACACATGCTTTCATACTAGCTATTGTAACAACATTTCCTATGGCTCAAACCAGAATACAAAGCGTGAACAAATAAACCCCAAAACTCACCTTTAAACCAATGTACTGATCTATGGCTCCACAAAAAGAATGAAACCTTATCTTGAAGAGATTCACACCCAAAAACCATGACAAAACATCACCCAGAACTTGCCCTCAAACCTGTGGCTAGCTGCTTGCTCCTACTTGAACGTTTGGGAGATCAATACATCACGTCCTCCTTGCTTCTCCAAGCCATGGTTGCCTCAGAAAGAATTACCCAAGAGTTGAATGCACTCTTTTAGGATGATTCTAATGAAGATGAGCGATCCCTATATATATAAAAATTTGTCCTTATAGAGGTGAAGCCGATCTTAACACTTGGAGGCAAAATTTGAATTTCAAATTTTCAATTTTCTTAATAGAAAACAATAATAGAAGTGGAGTACTGAGACAACAGACAATAGACTAAGTATCGATAACTAAGGATTTTGGAAGGAATTTGTCACTATTAATTAGTCTAGAGTACTCAAATGGTTGGAATCCTTTCGCAGATGAAGGAACAGGTTATGAATGCTTCCAAAGCTTTAGATTTAAACTTAAGGAGATTGAATCTGCAACATAGTATCTCTTTGAAAATATTTTGTTGGGGAAAAACAACTATTGTGCTGCTTAAAATGGGGTTATTGAGAGACGGGTCTTTTGTGGTTGTCAAAAGCATTAGTAATATGAGTTGCAAGATGGAGGAATTAGAATTCTAAGAGGGTCTCAAGACTGTTTTGGGTGGCGAGGTTAAGATGCTTTTGCTGTTCTAGAGGCATAGGCGAGTGCTTTCTTGTGTATGATTTTGCACCCAATGACAATCTATTGCAGTTTCTGGATGCAAAAGATGGGGGGGTACTGGATGCAAAAGATGGGAGGGTACCCGACTGGCCTGGTAGAGTAAGGATTGCACAGTGTTGCGAAAGGTAAGTCTCATTTCCTTCTTCGTTTGCTTTTGGTTTGTTTTCAGATGTCAGTACGCTGATGATTCATACGTATTTTTCCTTAACTAACACATTCACACAGATGTTACATTACACCCTAAATTTTCAAAACATCATTGTGTCAACTCTACTTTTGATCATGGTTTCAAGTAGGTCTAAAGGTCATTTTAGTCTTCATAAAGGGTAGTTCATAGTTTTAAAGGTCTTAAAAAGTGTGTTTCCATTTCCAAATAAGGTCTTTAAGTCTCATTCCATGGCTAAAAAGTCCCATCATTCATTTAGAAGTCATTCCATTAAGTTTCAGGTTAAATTTTTGCAATCATACAAGAATCCACACTTTCATAGCATAGCTAGTTCAAAAAAGGTGATTTGCGTTACAAAAGCGTTGTCTTTTCATAGCGTACTATGAAGCAAGAACCTTGTTTCTCTGGTTATTAGTAGTCAACTTCCAATGGGGTTCCTGAGAAACTGAAAACATATTTTTGAAAACTGAAAGAGGTTTTCTTCCTAACATGCCTAACTACCTAAACCTCTCTCAGTTTCTTCAAATTCATTATTAGGTGGGAGAAATTGATGACTCAACTTGCACTACGAAACTGCTGAAAGTCATGAATAGAAAAACTCTGTTTTCTGGTTTTAGCAGTCCACTTCAAGATCAGTTTATAGGCACATGCAAACGAATTGTGGAATTTGGAAAGAGGTTTCTCTTCATAAAATCTCTAGCTACAATAACCTCTCTCATTTTTCTCACAAGTGTTACCAGTTGGGAGATACAAGGCTTTCTTTGAAGCCATATTTTCAGAAATCAGAGTTTTCCTGTTTTACACATGTTGCTCAAAGACAGTTTCTGGACATTAGGAGAGGTATTTCAAACAAGAAAGAGAGGTTTTTGTTCAAGAAAAAATTACCTACAAAATCCTCCTTCAGTTTCTCAAAATACATTATGGATGAGGAGATAAAAGCTTTGTCTCAACACCTATTTTTCAGATAAAAAAAGTGCAGAAAAATGGTCAAATTTATAAGTTAGTTTTTCATTAAGTTGAAGACAAATGTTGATGAAGATCATGTTTTTGAGGATATGTTATATGTTTTGAAATAATATCAGCACTTATGAGGTATAGACATCCACAAATCAAAAAATTTGAAGATTGTTTAGAAGACTGTGTCAAAATTAGCTTGCACGGCAGTTTCGTAGTGCGCTACGAAACTGTTGAAGATGTCTTTTTGCACTTTTTCATATGAATTTTGGAGGGAAAAATGATAATTTTGAGTTTAAATGTTGATGGTGGAAGCATGAATATTACAGGTGAAGGTTAAAATTGCAAAACAGGAGAAAAAATGGTTAAAGGACCTACAAACTGCGCTACGAAAACATGCTACTTTTGTAGCGCAAAACTATTCTCTATCCTTTTACATCATTTCGGAGGTGGTCTTCTACACAACTGGAATATTAAAGGTTTCAAGGCAATGATTGACACATGTGACACATATGAAACTAAGCTATCAATGTTAACAAGTGCTTGAAGATGAAAAATGGAAGTGAAGGGCTAAAAAACAAGAAATCTGTCTCATGCTTTTTAGGATAGTTTGGGTCATCAACAACAGGGTTAGATCAAAGTTGAAGACAACATCAAAATTTGAATTCATGGGATGGCAGGTGGCAAAGGATGAATTAAAGACTAGATAAGGTTGATTAGAAGCATATTTAGGAGTTTCAGTCCTATTAGAATTAGGACTTTTCAAAGGCATTATAGCTGTCAATTTGTAATAGGACTCTATGTTAATTTTATAGCTGTGTTTGTAATAAATACCATGTTTTATGGTTAGAGTAGGTGTAAAAGCATAGGAATTCAAATTCCAATGGAGGATAAGCTTATCCTATTTTGTAAATGGTCTATAAAAAGAATGAAGTTGAAATCTACAAAGGTTGGAAAAGGTTATGAGAACAAACTACTTTTGTAATTGCTTTGGAGAGACTGATATATACAGAAGCAATACAAATTTTCTAGACCTGAGATTCTTAGTATACTTCAGTGAGTTTTATCTTTTATCTTTGATATGTTTTACTTCCATAGTCTTAATGATTATTACTCAGAATTCATGGAGGAACATGCTCTGACTTCCTTTAAGTGTTGAACTATGGTGAATTGAGTTCTTGGGTCCTATCTTTGGATGGTTTTCTTCAATGTTTTAATACTTATTACTCAGAATTCATGGTTATTCATGCTATGACTTCCTTTAAGTGTTAAGATTTGATGAATCACTTTAAATACTTTCCTTTTGGATACCTTGATGTATCATTACTCAGAATTCATGTACCATATGCTCTGACTTCCTATGAACCTCAAGTTATTGAGATCTTCCTGAATGTGTCACTCTTTCATTGAAGTATATATAAGCCTCAGTTTTATAAGAAGAGCTATTTTTTATCTTTATCCCTATCACTGACTCGATAGCCCAATGGTAGCAAGTCTCCATATTTCAACTTGTAAACATACAAAATCACAAGCCACAACGTTAGCCATCTATTTATAACTTGTATCATTAACCTTTGAGAGAGCCCTCTCAGGCTGAGGAGGCTAAGCCTCAGCCAAAAGATTGGTTTGAAATAGCTACACTAAGATTGACTTGATGAGCAGCCTATCCAAGTCCTATTTTGGTGATAACATTTTGGTGCGTCTGCCAGGACCCTAAAGATTACTCATTCCCAAAATCAAGAAGTTGAACTTCTGAAGGTAGCAGGAGCTCAGGAAGCTTTTCGAGGCTGCATCTACCTTGATGACTCCACACATCGAATAAACAAATTGGAAGGTGACTCCACTACTAGAAGATCAATAGCTTCATGAATTTTCAAGATGAATTCCATTACAAGAATAAATGCTAGGTATGCTCCTATGAATCGGTCTCATATCCCTAGTTTTCCAAATAATATGCCAAAGGTTGAATGGTTAGATGATCTTCCAATATTCAAAGATGAAAAGAAAGAAAATGTTGCTCTTCATTTGGTTAGGTTCCATATGCATGTACACAGTCTTAAGGTTCAGTTCCCTGAATATTGTCTCATGAAGATTTTTATGACCACTTTAGAAGGAAAAGCATGGTCTTGGTATAAAGGTTTGGAAAATGGTTCATTACATTCTCTTGCTAATTTCCATGATGTATTCTATGAGATGTATAAAGAGTGTCATCCCTCCTTATTGCTGGTTAAATATTGTTGTAAACATTCTGTGAGTTTTATTCAATATTTGAAGGATTGTTATGATGATGATGAATTCATGGATGAGGAAATTTTAGAGGCTCTTCATAACAATTCATTTCAACACCAAGAAGAAAGGATAACATCCTATAAAATGCAACATGGAAATTAGCAGGAGTCTACTTATGAAAACCATGTTACATCCTCTAAGTTTGATATAAATTTGCAGCAGACTTATCAATTTTCTGATCACCAAGAATATGAAAATCATTGCAAAAAACAAGAAGAAATACTGGAAAATAGCTTTTATAAGCCTCGGGTTGAGGAAAAGGTTGATTTTTTATGTCATACTTTGCAGCAACTTACATCAAAGAATGATCATATTAATGAGGAAAATTACATTTTGTGGGAATCATTTTGAAAAGAATTTGGATAGCATATCAAAGGAATCTTGTGTGGCTGAGAATCAGTTGTTTGAAGATACAGAATGTTATGATGGTCATCAAAATGATCATGTTTTCTGGGACCGTATAGCTGAATACATGGAAGAACTTTATTTTCCAGTGTTTCAATTTCATTTTTATTATGAAGATCAGATATATTTTCAGTGGCATTGGTCATCTCACTATCATGATTATTTTGAGGTCGAATGCATTCAAGAGCCTCAAATATCAAAAAAGACAAATGATTGGCTTTATTGGAAATATCATGTTTCCTAAGCTAAAGTGGAGATTGCAGCTGCTAGGGTAGGTAAGAGTATGAAAATAAGCTCAAAGTAACTGAGATTTTTTTTTTTTAGTAGGTGCAGTTTGAGTCCTTCTTGCAGAAATCATTAAAGCTTGAGGAGAAGCTTGGAAAAATTTCAGATTTTTATTCTAAGGAATGGATAGCAGCACTGGAGCTACTAGTTCTTAGTGTACCACAGGGGGCACAATATCCCTAGTGGAGCCACTGTTATCACACCCTAAATTTTCAAAACATCATTGTGTCAACTTTGCTTTTGGTCATGGTTTCAAGTAGGTCTAAAGTTCATTTTAGTCTTCATAAAGGGTAGGTCATTATTTTTTAGGTCTTAAAAAGTCAGTTTCAATTTCCAAATAAGGTCTTTAAGCCTCATTACATGGTTAAAAATTCTCATCATTCATTTAGAAGTCATTCCATTAAGTTTTGGGTTAAATTTTTGCAATCATAAAGGAATCCACACTTTTGTAGTGCAGATAGTTCAAAAAAAGTGATTTGCGCTACGAAACCGTTGTCTTTTCGTAGTGCACTATGAAGCAAAACCCCTGTTTTTCTAGTTTTAGTAGTCAACTTCCAAGGGGGTTCCTGAGCACCTGAAAACACATTTTTGAAAACTGAAAGAGATTTTTCTTCCTAACATACCTAAATACAAAAACCTCTCTCCATTTATTTAAATTAATTATGAGGTGGGATAAATTGATGACTCACCTTGCGCTACGAAACTGCTGAAAGTCATGAAGAGAAAAACTTTGTTTTCTAGTTTTAGCAGTCAACTTAAAGATTAGTTTCGGGTCACATTAAAAAGTATTTTGGAATTATGAAAGAGGTTTCTCCTCATAAAATCTCTAGCTACAATAACCTCTCTCAAGTTTCTCACAAGTGTTACTAGTTTGGAGATACAAGGCTTTTGTTGAAACCCTATTTTCAGAAATCATAGTTTTCTTGTTTTACACATGTTGCTCAAAGATAGTTTCGGGACAGTAGGAGAGGTATTTAAAAAACCCAAGCGGTTTTTTTGTTCAAGAAATAATGGCCTACAAAAGCCTCCTTCAGTTTCTCAAAATAAATTATTTATGAGGAGATACAAGCTCTGTCTCAACACCTATTTTTTAGATAAAAACAGTGCTGAAAAATGGTCAAATTTATAAGTTAGTTTTTCATTAAGCTAAAGACAAATGTTGATGAAGATCATGTTTTTGAGGATAAGTTATATGTTTTGAAATAATATTAGCACTTATGAGGTATATACATCCAAAACTAAAAAAATTTGAAGACCGTTTAGAAGATTGTGTCAAAATCAGCTTGCGCAGCAGTTTCGTAGCGCGCTACAAAACTGCTGAAGATGTCTTTTTGCACTTTTTCATATGAATTTTGGAGGGAAGAATGATAATTTTGAGTATAAATGTTGCTGGTGGAAGCATGAATATTACAGGTGAAGGTTAAAATTGTAAAACAGGAGAAAAAATGGTTAAAGGAAAGGTTTTACAATGACCTACAAACTGCGCTACGAAAACACGCTACTTTCATAGCACAGACCTATTCTCTATCCTTTTACATCATTTTGAAGGTGGAACTCTACACAGCTGGAATATTAAAGGTTTCAAGGCAATGATTGACACATGTGACACATATGAAACTAATCTATCAATGTTAACAAGTGCTCAAAGATGAAAAATGGAAGTGAAGGGCTAAAAAACAGGAAATTTGTCTCCTAATTTTTAGGACAGTTTGGGTCATCAGCAGCAGGGTTACATAAAAGTTGAAGACAACATCAAAATTCGAATTGATGAGATATCAGGTGTCAAAGGATGAATTAAATACTAGATAAGGTTGATTAGAAGCATGTTTAGGAGTTTCAGTCTAATTAGAATTAGGACTTTTCAAAGGCATTATAGCTGTCAATTTGTAATAGGACTCTATGTTAGTTTTACAGTTGTGTTTGTAAAAAATACCATGTTTTATGGTTCGAGTAGGTGTCAAAGCATAGGAATTCGAATTCTAATGGAGTATAAGCTTATCCTATTTTGTAAATGGTCTATAAAGATAATGAGGTCGAATTCTACAAAGGTTGTGGGAAAAGGTTATGAGAACATACTACTTTTGTAATTGCTTTGGAGAGACAGATATATACAAAAGCAATACAACTTTTCTGGACCTGAGATTCTTAGTATACTTCAGTGAGTTTTATCTTTTATCTTTGATATGTTTTACTTCCATAGTCTTAATACTTATTACTCAGAATTCATGGAGGAACATGCTCTGACTTCCTTTAAGTGTTGAACTATGGTGAATTGAGTTCTTGGGTCCTATCTTTGGATGGTTTTCTTCAATGTTTTAATACTTATTACTCGGAATTCATGGTTATTCATGCTCTGACTTCCTTTAAGTGTTAAGCTTTGATGAACCACTTTAAATACTTTCCTTTTGAATACCTTGATGTATCATTACTCAGAATTCGTGTACCACATGCTCTGACTTCCTATGAACCTCAAGTTATTGAGATACTCCTGAATGTGTCACTCTTTCATTGAAGTATATACAATCCTCAATTTTATAAGAAGAGTTATTTGTTATCTTTATCCCTGTCACTGACTCCATAGCCCAATGGTAGCAAGTCTCCAACTTTCAACCTGTAAACATAAAAAATCACAAACCACAGAGTTAGCCATCTATCTATAACTTATATCATTAACCTTTGAGAGAGCCCTCTCAGGTTGAGGAGGCTAAACCTCAACCAAAAGATTGGTTTGAAATAGTTACACTAAGATTGACTTGATGAGCAGCCTATCAAGTCCTATTTTGGTGATAACAGCAGAAATGGTGTTACAGCAAGCATTGTTTCATGTAGGAATTGTGTTATAGCAAGCACATTTTTGTTAGATAAATCATGTGGCTGGGAGTCCATTATAAGTGAAAATAATGTTAAATGTGGGTGGAAATTATTTTTCTACAAGACCAAATTATTCTTCTCTTATTTTTAAAGTTGAGGCTCAAGTTATTCACTTGTGGCTTAGAAATTGTGTAACAGATCCAACCTCAATAGAGGAAAAGTTCAAGAAATTCCTTTCCTTCACAGAAAAGAATCAATGTTGAAGATCTTTCCCATCTACTTATTTCCTCAAACACCAAATTTACATAACAAAAATACTTTGTCGTAGGCTAGAAGTAATCTATCGATGCTAAGCGCATAAACCAGAGAGGAAATTCCATGCACCAGAAAGAGCTTTCAAGTCATGAATGGATTCAGAGCTATTTGAGTATTTTCAAGAGGTGAACTAGAAATAATGTTGTTACCCTTCCAATTAGCCATGAAAAAGAAGCAATGGAGTCTACACCGGATGAGGATGCCGTATCGGTTGTATTCACTATGCCATTTATGCACAATCAAAATCAAACAAGTTAGTTGCGTTATCATATACTCATAAATTACAAGAAATTCTTGGTCTACAGACAGAAATATCACTACTCTAAAAACATTCAAGGGTGAATGGTCTCTTTTTTTGGACAGTCAGAAGGCGGTAAATGGATGTAGGACAATGACTGTTGTGCTCTTTACCCGAACGTGCATGAAATCGACCCACATGTAGTCAGCACGCAACACACAGTGGTGTTTTTCAACTGATGATCACAATTTCATGTCTCATACGGCATCCCTATAGACAAGTATAGTGACAAATTATAAGCTAGCCTAGGAAAATGGGGATACAATCCTTACTGCATGTTAGGGTTCTTCAAATTCAATAACAATATGTATGTCAGTCATAAATTTTCAGAAAATAAGATATAAAGGCGATTGGCTTCTGATTGTGGTTTTTAAGATAGTGTAGATCCTAAACCCAACCTCCAATGTAATGAGACTCTAGTAATTTCTAGTCCCTAGGATTAGCCAATGAGAACTACAAGAATTATAAACCTGCTAATATTCAGCTTTAAAATTAGAAACATTTAATGTGCACAAATTTTTAGATTTGGACATCATAGGTAAATGGCTAAGAGCCCATAGACCTCCATGAATCATTCCATAAATTTTATCTATGAAGAAGAATATAAGAGAAAAATGCAGGATCATCAGTGATCTGGCCTTGCAGGGTGGCTAGGCAAGCTAATGTTACTATAGAGACACCACAACTATACTACATAGTATTCCAGAAGAATCCCACTTCAATATAATCATGTTTATAGATTGTTTTAGTTAGGAGATGTACAATCTAACATTTTAAACCCATACTCAAACAGGAAAAATAAAAAATAAAAAGCAGAAGGAACAACAACTAGACACCACAACGATACTACACAGTATGCCAGAAGAAAACCACATTAATATAATTATGTTTATAGATTGTTTTAGTAACGAGATGTCCAAACTAACATTTTAAACCCATACTCAAACAGGGAAAAAAAAAGTAGAATGAACAACAACTAGAACTTAAAATACGGGTAACTAACAAGAAACACTAGATATAGGAATTTAGCTAGATGTTGATACACACAAGATTCATATCCTACAAGCAATGGAAGTTCAAACACATAAAAACTTGGTTACTTATTCATTCCATATTGTAGAGGCGTCCTCCAATTATCAAGACATCCTATATTAAACTCTCATGTAGGAATCAAACAAAATATAAGAAAAACTCATGAAAAATTACTTGGATTTATGGTGGTTATATTGCTCGTTCCACCAAAATTTCAAGCCATAGATGAGGCTCCATTCTTCTAGTAAAAACATTTAAAGGAATACGAAGCATGGGAAGCAATATTATCTAGTTCATAACAAGGTTGTTCGGGCTGAATTGGGGAACAGTCCACATTACGAGACCCACACGGCCAATCCAGAGCCTTATGCAAGTCAGATTATTTGGCTAATGGAGAAGGTACACACCAAAAGGTTCCATCAACAGACGTTAAGTTTCCCCCAACATCCACATAGGGCAACCCGGTGCCACTTATATCTACATTGTAAACCTTTCTTTCATCAGGATAGAAGAGTCCCCAGTTTTGTTCTGACTCCAATCCAGGCTTTTGGTTCTTGTTAAAGAGGAAAAAAATTGATGTATCAATCTCCTAGCTAGCCCTCGAAGGATTTCCAGTGTTGTTTATCACATGCCTGACCAGATTTCTATTGTATGTAGCAGCATTTCCTGAAGTTGCTACGGGGTCTTTAGAGCCTCCCTTGGAGGTCCACCCTGTTTCAGTCACCATTACTCTAAGTGATATGAAGTTGAGGGCTTCTAAAGCAAAGAAGAGAGCGTCGAGCTGTGCATCAAACATATTCGTATATACAAGACCTGTGTTGGGATCAATGACACCATCGTTAGATCTGAATAAAGCATAGTCCATGGACACCTTGCTAGGAGAATGTCTGTAGGCATAGTAGGGGTAAACATTGACCATAAAGGGAGATTGTGTCTCTATAAAAAACTGCAACAAGGGGCTAAGGAAATGCATATTTATTGTCCAATGACCCTGTAGAGGGTGGAAACGATCTGGAAAGTATACTAAGTGCATGGGTGCTAGAGACCTTGATTTTTTGGTTGAGTCCAGCTTTTTTGAGAGCTGTTTGTACATTTCGCATTGCAAGAATGACAAGGGATGTAACATTAATTATGCTCTCAGTCACTTCTGCTTCTACAGTTGCATATTTTATCATGGTGGCAGGGTAGTATGGCAATATATTGTTAGTAACCCATGTGTCTGTCGTGCTCTAATAATGTGAAAAAACAAGAAAATCTAAATCGGGTATCCATATAATGAGCTCAATGTGAGTGTGGGCAAGCGCTTGAAGGACCTGAATACATGAAAAACATTTTTCTTATCTCCTAATTTAACAAAATATAGGTTCTTATCTTAAGAAAATATTTTAGAGAAAAAGTTCAGTATGTTACAAAATGCCACCTGCACATTGGAGTCATAGATTATTATGTTTTTGACAACGATTGACTTCACCAATTGGGCTACTTTATCTGGGGTTGGAAGGTCATCCCCTTCTCCCCCATAGAAAACTCCCAATGTGCTTTCTCTTGTTAGCCCTGAGAAAATGTAACAGAAGCAATTCCACCCAAATTAAATGCTAAAAAACTAGCTCAACCTATTTACAAACCATGCAAAAGAAACTATCTGAAATATGAACTAATTTATGAGATGCCTCGTCTCCAAAAACATAGGAGCCAAAAATATGTAAAGGCAGCAATTCCACCCAAGTTAAACGCTAAAAAACCAGCTCAACCTATTTACAAACCATGCAAAAGAAACTATCTGGAAGATGAACTAATTTCTTAGATGCCTCGTCTCCAACAACATAGGAGCCAAAAATATGTAATAGAAGAAATTCCACCCAAGTTAAACGCTAAAAAATGAGCTCAACCTATTTACAAACCATTCAAAAGAAACTATCCGAAAGATGAACTAATTTCTGAGATGCCTCATCTCCAACAACATAGGAGCCAAAAATAAGATAATTTATAACCAACACTATATTCTTTTCAACCAAGTCACTACTGATGGAAAATTACTAGCATGTGTAGCATATTTAATATCACTTCAAAATAGAGAAGAAGCTGGAGATTATAATAATGTGTGATTCAACTCCTGGATCACAATGGACCTTTAAAAAAAATAAAAATTTAAAGGTGTATACATATAGTAACTTGGTAGTAGAGCCTGTTAGCTGGTAGAACAAGTTAGCCATTGATCTTGTTGGTACTAAAATAAACACCATAGACATACATTCCCCTAATATATTACAAACAGGAAATAAAAAGAAAAAAGGAACAAACATACAAACAACAGAATAAATGGTGAAATCCAGAGCATAATACTATAAAGAGATAATTTTTTAGAGTAGATGCAAGTCCCTTCCTTGAGTGGGTAAGTAGTTGAACCGTAGCTGTGACCCATGGCTGCAAATTCATGGGATGATTTCTGAAATCGAGGTAAAAATATGAACCTTCATATTATTGTTCTCAAACTTTGCCAATTCCATTAAGTATGCCATCTCGTCCATCTCAACAACATATTATTGTAATATTGTTAAGGACTCCGAATTCAGGTCAATACTGTAGTGGTGATGGATCCTTAGTCAGAGCTTCTCTATTGGTGTAGCCTGGAATGTGGACAGTGCCTAGAGGAACAATTACAATTTGAGGGAGTTCACTAACTGTTCCTAGCAACCACCTTGTAGTACCATCTCCCCTACAACTTGTTACAATCACTTTCCATTACCTACAACATTCAAATAATTGCTCTCTTGGGTCAGCAAATATACAAATGGAACTGAAATAAATCACAATGGAAAATGCTTGCCTATCAATCGTGGTTTTCTAATGCTCTTTATCCTAAGATAGATAGTCCAAATGGAATTGTTAATAGGATATTTTTGCATGCTTTAAGATTTAAATCATTGTTATCAAACTCACATACTTTTAAGACCTAACTGGCCTTTGACTCGAGAATACTCAACAAACTCTTTTCAAACTCTTTCAAACTTGACAACAAGAAAAATACTCAAAATATACACATAACATACTCATCTAAAGATACACATGACATAACATGTGCTTCAGAAACAGATTTGATATTTAACATAGGAAAATCAGCCACATGCCAATTTAAGGAAGAGAGATACACATATCATATGATTGAGAAAATGACATGATATTTAACATAGGAAAATTAGCCACTTAGATTAGTCACCATACCTACTACAATTATTGGCAAACCAACCACTCAGTCTGCTTTGTGGATCTCCTTTCATGTGATTGTTTTCTTTGTCATGCCTTTTTTATTTGCAAGCTTATAAAAATCAAAGTGACATATTCCTTATTGAGGATAGAAATCAAAGTGACATATTCCTTATTTGAGGATTTTTTTTGATATGACAATGTGTTCTGGAAAAAAGGGATGGCCAACAATAAGAACCCTTTATTTCATGTTTGCATGCACTAAAAAATCAGGCAGGCCTTACTCATACGGGAGTTAATTCACAAGCTCACAAATCAGTGATGTCATAAGCAACAATTAATCCCCAAGGAAGGACTTAATTGATTGAGAAATCTAATAATGGAGATCCAAGATTGCAGAAATCTAGTTCTAAAATTGGAAGAGATTGTTAGATAGTGTGATTTGTAGATCTCCTTTCATGTGATTTTTTTCTTTTTTATGCCTTTTTCTTTGCAAGCTTATAAAAATAAAAGTGGCATATTCCTTATTGAGGGTAAAAATCAAAGTGACATATTCCTTATTTAGGATTATTTTTGAAAAAGGGATGGTGAACAATAAAATCCCATTATTTCATGTTTGCATGCCTTTAAAATGAGGTAGGCCTTACTCATCCTGGAGTCAATTCACAAGCTCACAAATCAATGACATCATGAAGAAGCAATTAATTCCCAAGGAAGGACTTAATTGATTGAGAAATCTAATAACAGAGATCCTAGATTGCATAAATCTTGTTTTAAATTTGGAATAGATTGTTAGACAGTCCAATAAATCCAATTAATGTTAGTGGATGTTAACAAGAATCTAGTCTAACACGAGCAACATGTCAGAACACCTTGCCCCATGGTAAATAATTGTGGTTGTTTATCTAGAGATAAGTTCAATTATTAATGTGTAGAACTACTTGTTGGAGAATTATGGCCATTTACTTCAGCAACCATCATTGTTAACCTTCTTGCACCAAAGTAATTTTTAGCCTTCACTTATATGAATTAAATTGCATCAGTGATTATGTTGTTTTGTAGACTAAATTTAACGACCAATGATAAGAATCATCTTGCATTGTGGTGGATTCACAAGTTAGATATGATTAATTCAATTCGAATAGTAATAGTATGCATATCTTCTCATCTATTTTAGGATTATTACAACCCTATCTAATAATAAACTGATTTAGAAACAACACTACTTGTATTTGAGTTTTGTAACTAGTTACCTTAGTAATTTCACTATTAGTAACATGCTAAATGGTTTGTGTACCTAGAATATGTTGGAATCTAGTCGAACCTAACTAGCAGGAGAAATCATCTTACCTTATTGTAAATTTCAGGTGTTTATTAAGTTGAACTTGAGTAGTTGTGTGGTGTCACATGGTTTAGTTTCCCTTGTTTATTGAAATATATTTTAGCATAATCATCTGTGACAATGAATCTACATGCCAATAGTGCAATGATTGTGAATTTTTTTTTCCTCATATTATTATAATAGAAGTAGTGTTTTCTTAAAATTTATTTTTAGATAATCCCAATAAGGTTTGTGTACCTGGAATATGTTGGAATCTAGTCGAACCTAACTAGAAGGAGCAATCATCTTACCTTATTGTAAATTTCAGGTGTTGATTAAGTTGAACTTCAGTAGCTGTGCGATGCCACATGGTTTAGTTTCCCCTGTTTATTGAAATCTATTTTAGCATAATCATCAGTGACAATGAATCTACATGCCAATAGTGCAATGATTGTGCATTTTGTTTTCCTCATATTATTATAATAGAAGTAGTGTTTTCTTAAAATTTATTGTCGGATAATTCCAATAATCTGAGAAATGTTGTTGCCTTTGAAGGTTGAGGCCATTTTCCAACCATCTCTCAGTGCAACAGAAATAAAAGTGACATTAGTGATGCAGCATTTTGTTGAATCTATTGAGTCACAAATAATTAAGCAGGCAACAATGGAAATCATCAAGCTCTTAGGGAAAGAGGTTGCAATGAGGGTATTCATTGCCAAGAGAAAGGATGCTCTTTTTGAATAGGAATTGATTAATACCAAGCAAGAGGAATTAGCTATGCTTTTGTGGTTGAAACACAACATGGCTACTCAGGGACTAATTTTAACTGGTTAGTTGGAGGGGAGAGTCTTATGTGATTTACTTTGTTCATGATCTAGATTTTGTCAAATTTCCCAGACAAAGAATTTGCAGATAAGGAAATATCTTCTATATATTGGTAAAATATTAGTTTTATGGAAAATCGTACTATAGTTTCTAAAATGCTCTGAGTGAATTTGAAGTTACATTTTCTTTTTTTCCCTTTTGTATTCTTGCCTCTGAAATCTAAGATTATGTGTTACAGATTAAACATTTTCCATAATTGTTTTTTTGGGGGGCATGGGAGAATGTTGTTTATAATAACTTATAGTTTCCCTAATTGGATTTCTGACCTAAAAATCGCATTGAAGGGATGAGGGTTGACACAAAGTCAACGCTGGTCAGCACTGCAGTCAAAGTCAATGCTTGACCTCGATTTTTGTGTCTCCAACTACTACCTCTCCAAATCGGATTTTTGACCTCAAAAACACAGTCAATGGATGAGGGTTGACCCAAAGTAAATGCTGGTCAACGTTGTCCAAAAAATACCTGGGGGGCATGGGAGAATGTTGTTTATAATAACTTATAGTTTCCCTAATTGGATTTCTGACCTAAAAATCACAGTGAAGGGATGAGGGTTGACACAAAGTCAACGCTGGTCAGCACTGCAGTCAAAGTCAATGCTTGACCTCGATTTTTGTGCCTCCAGCTACTACCTCTCCAAATCGGATTTTTGACCTAAAAAAAACAATCAATGGATGAGGGTTGACCCAAAGCAAATGTTGGTCAACGTTGTCCAAAAAATCCCTAAACCAGTCCGAAAATTGCAGCTTCCTGTTTCACACATGTGGAGGAGAGAGAAGCCTCCAAGGCTATACGAACCAATCAGTTGAGAGAATGAATGAATGACGAAATGAGCATCATGTATCTCCTTTTTATATCCATGACTGTGGGTGTGTGACACAACTTTTGGGGCTTGTGAGCCTACATTACAATTATGGCCAACCTTGACAAATTGCACATGTGTGGAAAAATAAATTAAAAATACAACTTCTGCTCATCCGAACAAGATGATATTTAGATCAATATTGGACCTCTCCGAAAGAGGAATCCAAAAAAAATATTATATCCATCATATGAGCTGTGAAACATGGATTGTTTCCCTAGTTTCAAAATTTAACACTCCCTCTCAAGTAGGGAGAACTCCACCTACCCATCCATCTATCCACCTGTGCTATCCTGTCATCCAGTACAATCATGTACTATCATATATCATCATGAAATCCCATGTCATCATGTTGTCTATGCTTTGCTGGCTCTACTTTTCTATAGAAGAAATAATAAGAAAATATCATTGAGAGTGAGTCAAAAATACCTTACCACTTTCCACTGAGCCGAAGTTAGTTTAGAGGTAAAAACCTCAATCAAAATTGATCCCATATCAAGTTGTTGGACACATCCCATCCTAGACATAGAGAGTACGGAAATACACGATGCTTCCATCGGTAATTCTATGGTCTCTATCCTCATTTCCTAACTCATTGGCCAAAAGAGAGATACTTCCCATGAGTCCCGGACTACATGGGTAGATGTATGTGGGGCATAGATCAAACAGAGGGTGAACCAGCTAAATATCATAATGGTGGGGAAAGAGCACACTGAAAAGGTAAGGTGAACCTAGCCTTGTGGTTTCTTATAGCTCCAAGTAGCTATCCCCAAGCCCCTTGGAGCTCCCAGAGTTCATAGTCCAACTCAAGCGGAACCCTCACAATAGGGTCTGTCCATGATACCAAGCTTCTCGCGGAAGGTTAAGAATTTGACCTTCCCCAGGGACTTCATGAGAATATTTGTGACCTACTCATCAATCCCAATGTGATTGAGCCTTATAGAGCCTCGTTGTACCATGTCCTGGACAAAGTGGTAACTAATATCAATATGCTTGGATCGGTCGTGGAACACAAGATTCTCAAAAATACAAATCCCACTTTGGTTGTCACAAAGGATCACGGTGGTATCCAACACATGCCCCAACAACTCACTGAAAATATTCCTCAACCAAACATCTTCACAATAGGCCATACTTGCTGCAATGTATTTAGCCTTGACAGTGCTCAAAGAAACCGATTTTTTCTTCCTGCTCACCCAAGAGATCGAAGTAAAACCTAGTGTGAAGCAACATCTAGATGTGCTTTTACGATCTACCCCATTGCTTGCCGAATCGAAATCAGAATATCCATGGAGCCT
Organism: Pinus albicaulis; assembly: GCA_034641835.2. Lineage (NCBI taxonomy): Eukaryota > Viridiplantae > Streptophyta > Pinopsida > Pinales > Pinaceae > Pinus > Pinus albicaulis. Next base: position 1,072,383,763 of record CM076579.1, on the reverse strand, counting down.
CATACTCCCAACAGTGTATCTCAACCCATGGTTGATTGTGCCCCAAAGATATCTCAAGAGATTCTTGGCACCAATCCAGTGAATGTGATGAGGCTCCACCATTTATTGACTCAACGTGTTCACTACAAAACATTCGTTTGGGCGTGAGTTCACTAAGAACATCAAGGCCCCCACGAGTTGATGATACTCGGTGGGATTTTGCAACTCGGGCCTAACAACACTTCCATGCAACTTCTTAAATTTGAGTTCCATCGGAGTAGTCACAGACTTGTAGTCCACCATCCCAAATATCTCCAGTAGCTTCACAACATATTTTCCTTGAGAAAGAAAAATCTCATCTGGCTTTTGCTAGACCTCGAAGCCTAGGAAATAGTGCATCAGTCCTAGGTACTTCATCTCGAACTCAAAAGCTAGCTTCCTCTTACATTGATGAATGATAGGGTCAACACCTGTCAAGAAGAGATCATTCACACAAAGAACTAGAATGAGAGGCTTTTCATTATCAACCTTAAAATAAATTTTTGGATCAACGTCACTTTGATTAAAGCCCAAATTCATCAAGTAGTTATCGATCCTGTCATACCAAGACCTGGGAGCTTTCTTCAACCCATAAAGTGCTTTCTTCAACCTGCATACATTTGTGTCTCTATCTCGAACTTCAAACACCAAAGTTTGTTATGCATAGACTGCTTCCTTGATTAAGCCATGTAAGAATGCAGTATTCACATCCATTTGATGTAGGCTCCATCCTTGCGATGCAGTAAGGGAAATGATCGATCAGATGGTGGTGTAGCGGGAAACTAGTGCAAATATTTCATCATAATCTATTCCTTCTTTCTAAGAAAAGCCTCAAGCAACAAATCTTGCCTAGAAATTTTCAACACTTCCTTTGGATCCATGCTTGATCTTGTAGTAGAGCCATTTTGAGGTGTCAACAAATTTATCCTTCGGTCTAGGGACCACATCCTAGACATCACTCTTCATGATTGACTCATATTCCTCATGCATAGCATCCTTCCAAATTTGATGCTTCAAGACTTATTCAAACGTTATAGGCTCATATTGTACAATAGTGCTCATGGTTGCTAGATACCCTTGGTACCTATTCTACTTCTTACTTTCATGAAATGTTCCCCTTGGAGCAATATGTCTCTCAAAATATTTGAGATTATCTCTAAGCCATGAGGGTCTTATTTTATTTGAAGAAGGTGGATCTATAAGATATATTGAACCTTCAACTTTGGGCATCAGTTCATCCTTTGGTTCTTCTTGCCTTCCAATTTCTTCTTATTCTTTGTATCCCTTTGAGATAGGAATATTTCTAACCTTCTTCAGAGCAACATCTTTGTCGAAAGTGACATCATGGCATATCTCCACTTCTCTTTGACCAAGCACATATATTCTATATGCCTTTGAGTTTTCACTATAGCCCACAAACATTACCTTCTTTCTAGAAGCATCCAACTTTCTTCTCTTTTCTTTCAGCACATGAAAATATACGAGACTTCCAAAAACTATAAAATGAGAGACATCTGGCTTCTTACCGGATAAGACTTATTCGGAAGTTTTGGAGTCCAATGTAGAATGTGGGCATCTATTTTGAACATACATAATGGTGTTGACAACTTCTCCCCATAAGAACTTCAGAAGAACTTGGTCATAAAGCATGGCACGAGCAACTTCCAAAATGGTTCTATTATTTCTTTCAGCAACACTATTTTGTTTGGGAGTATACACAGTAGTGGTATCCATCTTAATGACAACTTCCCTGTAATAGTCATTGAATTCATTTGACTCATATTCGGTTCCATTACCGGGCCTCAAAATTTGTATCTTCTTCCTAGTTTGATTTTCAACCCAAGGCCTTGAACACGTGGAACCACTTGAATGCTTCATCCTTTTTCTTCAAAAATTATATCCAAGTTTTGCTAGAGAAGTCATCTATAAAAGTGATGTAATATAAGCATCCTCCCAAGGATGTTACGGGCAGCATACTAGATATATAATAATGAAATAATTGTAAAATATTAGATGTCTTCATGGCACTCGAGGGGAATGGTCCCCTTGTATGATTTCCTTCAGAACAACCCTGACATACACCTTCGTGATCATCTTTGAAATCGGGCATACCTATAACCACCTTCCTTACTTCGGGAAGGGGTTTACAATGAAGGTGTGCAAACCTTCGGTGCCATAGCTCAGATTGAAGAGTTTTGTTGCATGACATGGCCCCCAGCGGACTTCCTCCAACCTGGTAGAGTGTATCAACACTGAAACCAAGAGTGAATGCTTCTTTGAATTTCCTCTTCCAAATGCGTACCTTTCCATCGATGAATTCCACCTTGAATCCTTTGTCTTCCATTACTGAGATAAGCACTAGATTCTTCTTCAAGTCAGGTATGTACAACACATCTTGCAAATGGAGGACTTGACCTTGATTTAAATGAAGGGTCACAATCCTTTTCCCTTTCATGGGATAGGTGGCATTTTCTCCAAGGTTAATCTCCAAATTAGTATCCTTTTCAATCAAATCAGAGAGGGACTCTTTATATCCAGTGAAGTTCCTTGAGGCACCACTATGTAATATTCCCAAATTTTCACCTAATATTTGGAATATTAGAGTTCTTATTTTTCTTAATGAACTAAGTAAATAAAGGGGTGGAGGGACCCATAATCCTCAAGATGAATAAATGTCCACTTTTTATGTGTGAATTTGGATTAATTAAGCCTTGATCTACATAATGAGGTAGTGGAGCCACTACTAATGTGAATGAAATTCGAGATCATGTCTCATTAATGAGATAGATCATGGAGGTTGACATAGTCAACTAAGATCTTGAAGAGATAAAAAAGGAGATCATGGAGCATTCATGATGAGATGATGGAGAAAGTTGTGCAATTAATGCACACATGATGGAGAGGGTGTACATTGCACCTAGACATGATGGATGACTTGGATAGACAGTGCAGTCAAACATGGAGGATCTTGTCCACATGCATAGCGCAGTTTATATGAGGGCCAAGCCATGGGAAGGCTCAAACACTATATAAAGAAGATGAAGGAAATAATGAGGACATTCTTGAGATTATTGATGTTGAGGATCTGTTTAGATCTGGAATTGTCATGTGACATTCCATTTCTTTCTTGGGTTGTTTAGCAAAGATTGCAATTGATGTTTAGCATAGGGTGTTCCTGGTCAGGAATCCCACCTCTTTCATTAAGTAGCTCTTGAAAGAGTATTGTACTTCATTCTACGTCAGGCATTGGTGCCACATATCTTTTCCTATTTTCTGCAGAACATCCATATTCAGAAATTGTAGATTTCTGAAGATTAGTTTGAGAGGAGGAGGTTGTCCTTCAATATTTTAGTTGAGGGACCAGTGTAGGATTATTCCTATCACCTTGGGCTTGAATATCAACGGTCCCAGAGCTTAATTTCAGATCTGGCATTAGGCCAATAGTTATTGACCTCCTATCAGCAGTAATCCCTTCAAGAATTACGCTATCCATTATTGCAGATCCAAAGGAGGAAGGAAGTTGCTAGCATTTCAGCTAGTAATCCTGTGAGGGATCATCTCCTCACCTTGCCATCAGTATTTCCATCAACCTAGAGTCTATTGCAGCATATTTCAGTAGGCATAGAGCCTCTCTTTCCCTTACAATGCAATTTTTATGAGAATTTGTGTAGCAGTAGCTGTAATCATCATTGTAGGATTGATAAGCTAGATCTAGAGCTTCTAGCTTGTAGATCTAAAGGAGGGATCAGCACTTCAAGCTTAGATCTGATCTTGTGACATTTTTCAGCCATCTATTTGTCATATCTAGCTTCAAATCTGCAATCCTGGCATATCAGGGATCAAACCATAGGAGGGTGGTTTTTCCAAAGTTGTAGATCTGGAAAATCCTTTCTGGGTTATCTTGGGAACCCATCACATTTGCCAGATCTTGAATCTTGGCATCATTAGAGCTCATAAGATCACTAGATCTGCTTTTTCCTTTGTAGAATTTACATGTATATCAACAGCAGCAGGGACATCGCAGTATTTATTCTGTAAGCTCACCAGTTACGTAGTGCTAGTTGCAGCACCATTATAGGGTGGTTCTAGGCCTTCTCTTGGGCTAGATCTACTCATTTTCTATACATTGTGTAATTGATTCATATCCATATAATAACATGGCTCATCTTCTCTATATATTCTGATGTTGCCTTGATATTTATTGTTTACTTAGTTGCAGTTCTTATACTGTGTTTAAGTATTACTGAATTCTCCCTTTGGGATATTATAGTGGTATCAGAGCATGATCGTCGGCTCAGCTTGTGGACACTTCATCTTTTGTATCAAAAGAAGAAGCAGATAGATGAGATCTATCATGAAGGAGGATCATTTTTATATTCCTCTCTTTAGATCCAAGCAAGGTCTCTCCAAGGAGGTCTATAAAATTAAGAAGGAAAGGCAAAGGAAGGATCCAAGAAGAAGATTTGAAGAGGAATGTCCAAGCACTTCCTATCAGCAGAAAAGAAAACTGGAGAATCATAGATCTCCTCATAGATCTACTATGCCCACTTTCTTTGAAGAAGGTGAGAGGTATAGAAATGAAGACAGGAAGGAACCTGAGACTCATGAGACTCTCAGTTTGTATCTTAAGGAGTATAAGGAACAGTCTAGAGCCTTCAAAGAGAGTCTAACTCTCCAAGAATTCTTTAAACTCAAGGAAGAAATAATATCCTATAGTAGAAATAGAAGGAAGAGGCACAATAGATTCTATTTTCCCACATTTGATGGCTCTTCCTCAAGCACTGTTAAGGCTTGGAGGAAAGATTTAGATACATTTTTCATGCTACATCCTGTGGCTGAAAAAGAGGATGTCCAAATTGCAGCACTTCATCTTGTAGGTGAAGCCAATGTTTGGTGGTTTAGTCACATAGAGCATGCAAAGGTGACTAAATATTCAGATTTATTTCACAAGTGGAGGAAGAAGTTTGATGTGAAGAAGATAGAGATGGGCCACAAAGAGACATATCCTAAGGAAAAAAAGGAGGATGTCACTCTTGTCACTCTGGAAAAGAAGTCACTACATTCCCCACTAGCTGCAGAAGTACTTACATCCGGAGAAGAGATACTTGCATATTTTCAAGATAGTCTTGAGCTCTTGACACATAGAGTCCCATGCATGATTCAGGATATGCATGAGGAAGAGGAGGAATATTCCAGCGTGGGTACATTGGTAGAAGAGCAGTCATCTCTCTTACCAGCAATTGGAGACACCATTGTCCCGGTTGGAGGAACTCTTGTGTTCTATCAAGAGGTTCCCACACATCAGTTTATCCAAGGTATGCTTACACATTCATCACCTATTGTTTCAGTAGGTCTTATTGAGACTTATGGGGACATGCCATCTAGGCCAATGCATAACCAAGGATTAGATCAAAATTCTAATTTGAAGCAGAAACATATCACAGCGCAAAGGACCCTTGATCTAATCAAGGAGGAGATGAAAAGCTATCCCATTTTTTCATGGACGGATTACATTCAGCCTCTTGAGTTGAAATGTAAAGTTTCAGAAGAAGGGATGAGCATGATCCTATGTACAATTACTGGTTATGAGATCAATATTGTACCTTGCTTTGAGATAGTATATGTATTACCTTGCAGATCTATAGTGTTGTCACTTAGTAGCAGTGTTAATGATGAGGCCCCATTATTCTTGGAGCATTCTAAAGGTAGATTCACTCATGAAGCAATGGAGGATAAGATGATGAAGGGTAGACATCTTGAGATGAGAAATATTTTCTCCTTTCTTGGTGATACTTTCTCAATGAGCATCTCACATCTCAAAGAGAGACTTCTACCTGCAACAGATCCAAAATCTCATTGGTTTTGGAAGGCCATGGATGAGAATAAGGTCTCATTAAGAGATCTCATTGGAGGTGAAATTCAACATATCATGGAGTGCAAGGTTCTTCATCAGTTTGAGGAGGTTGGTGTCCTACAATGGGAGGATAACAAGTATTTGCAGAATGAGATCCATCATCCACATTGGGATGAATGGTTGATAGTATGGAGAAAGGGGTTTCCAAACTACTTGCAGATCTATGATACTGGCCAGAAAGAAGCATGGGTGCGCTGGTTTTTCTTGGGTGAGTATGGATACCACTCAATGAGTCATAATTTTATGATTCATGCCTTACACATCATTAGAAGAATGCATAAGAAGAAGGCATGGTTATTTTGGTTATTGATGAAAGAGTTTGGACATCACAAGTTATATCTTATGTCCATGTGTTTGCTCTTGTTTGGGATATGTCTCATATATTTACATGTATTTCTCTTTGAGATGTATCTCATGTTCATGTATGTACTTGGATTTGGGAGAAATCATAACTCTCACATGATGTGGCATAAGGGAGATTTTTTGTATTATGTTGAAAATCCATTCTAAATGTCCACTACTAAATTGTTGCTCCATGACTTGCACCATGATAATGTAAGGTGGCAGCAAGAATCCTTGTTGCTTTGGTTACTATTGGGAGAGTATGGGCTGAATATTACCATACATTTCATGACACTGTTGGAGGATGGCAACTGGAGGCCTTACAACGTTGGCTTCTGTTGGGTGATTATGGTCATTGTACATGGTATGATGATGATGTGATGAGGCAGCAAGATGCCTTATTGAGGTGGCTTCTCTTGAGAGAATATGGCCACTACAATTGGTACAAGGATGATGTGGTATGGTAGCAAGAGGCATTTGGTGAGATGGCCACTTTTGAGAGAGTATGGCTCTCATACTCTCATTGATGATTTGGCATGGCAATAAGAAGCATTGTTGTGGTGGCTTCTTTTGAGAGAGTATAGCTCTCTTACTTGTTTTCATGTTGATCTATCATGGCTGCAGAAAGCTTTGTTGCGTTGGTTGTTATTAGGAGAATATGGTTTGACATTTTTTATGTTTTCCCATATGTCTCTACTTCTTGTTTTTCACTATGATGATGTGATGTTTGATTCCTACATGGACAACAAGGCTAATGATGAGGGCATTGATATGTGTAATCTCCTCTATGTATCATGGGTTGGAGAGATAGTACATGAGTTGGGACTTTCCACTTTGGGAATGAACCACTTCACCCTATGTATCTCATGTGTATAGAAGATCTTTTGTCATCATATGTATTCCACTTGGAGATTCATTGATGAGGAAGGGTATCTAACCTTTCAGTTAGAGGCCATTCTGGACATTCTAGAGAGGCATCTTTGGATTTGGACATGCATGACACATTGTGATAGATGGGAAGGCCTTCTACATGAGGATGCCATTTGGAGGGAGGATGTTTGTTGTAGCATCCACTTTTGCAGTTGCTTGAGGACAAGGAAAATTTTGTCGGGGAGGACTGTAATATTCCCAAATTTTCACCTGATATTTGGAATATTAGAGTTCTTAATTTTCTTAATGAATTAAGTAAATAAAGGGGTGGAGGGACCCATAATCCTCAAGATGAATAAATATCCACTTTTTATGTGTGAATGTGGATTAATTAAGCCTTGATCTACATAATGAGGTAGTGGAGCCACTACGAATGTGAATGAAATTTGAGATCATGTATCATTAATGAGATAGATCATGGAGGTTGACACAATCAACTAATATCTTGAAGAGATAAAACAGGAGATCATGGAGCATTCATGATGAGATGATGGAGGAAGTTGTGCAATTAATGCACACATGATGGAGAGGGTGTACATTGCACCTAGACATGATGGATGACTTGGAAATACAGTGCAGTAAAACAGGGAGGATCTTTTCCACATGCATAGCGCAGTGTAGATGAGGGCCAAGCCATGGGAAGGCTCAAACACAATATAAAGAAGATGAAGGCAATAATGATTACATTCTTGATATTATTTATGTTGAGGATCTATTAATTAGATCTGGAATTGTCATGTGACATTCCATTGATTTCTTGGGTTGTTTAGCAAAGATTTCAAGCGTTGTTTAGCACAGGGTGTTCCTGGTCAGGAATCCCACCTCTTTCATTGAGTAGCTCTTGAAAGAGTATTGTACTTCATTCTACATCAAGAATTGGTGCCACATATATTTTCCTACTTTCTGCATAACATCCATATTCAGAAATTGCATATTTTTGAAGATCAGTTTGAGAGGAGGAGGTTGTCCTTCAATATTTCAGTTTAGGAATCAGTGTAGGACTATTCCTATCACCTTGGGCTTGAATATCAGCATTCCCAAAGCTTCATTTTAGATCTAGTATCAGGAAAAGAGTTATTTAACTCTTAGAAGCATTAATCCCTTTAAGAATTATGCTCTCTATTATTGCAGATCCAAAGGAGGAATAAATTTGCTAGCATTTCAGCAAGTAATCCTATGAGGGATCATCTCCTCACCTTGCCATCAGTATTTCCATAAGCCTGGAGTCTATTGCAACATATTTCAATAGGCATAGAGCCTCTCTTTCCCTTACAGTGTCATTTTTATGAGCATTTGTGTAGCAGCAATTGTAATCATCATTGGAGGATTGAGAAGCTAGATCTAGAGCTTCTAGCTTGTATATTTGAAGGTGGGATCAACCCTTCAAGCTTAGATATGATCTTGCGACATTTTTCAGCCATCTATTTGTCAAATCTAGCTTTAGATCTGTAATCCCAGTAGATTAAGGATCAAACCCTAGGAGGGTGGTTTTTCCAAAGTTGTAGATCTAGAAAATCCTTTCTGGGTTATCTTGGGAACCCATCACATTGGCCAAATCTTGAATCTTGGCATCATCAGAGCTCACAAGCTCACTATATTTTCATTTTCCTTTGCAGCATTTACATGTATATCAGCAGCAACAGGGACAACGTAGTATTGCTTCTGTAATCTCACCAATTACATAGTGCTAGTTGCAGCACCATTGTAGGGTGGTTCTAGGCCTTCTCTTGGGCTAGATCTACTCATTTTATATACATTGTGTAACTGATTCATCTCCATATAATAACATGGCTCAGCTTATATGTGTATTCTGATGTTGTCATGAGATTTATTGTTTACTTAGTTGCAGTTATTATATTGTGTTTAAGTATTACTGCATTCTCCCTTTGGGATATTACACACTATCAATCAACCAGTTATCTAGGGTATCGGGAGGAGATGCATATGAGAGGGAAGATATAATAATATATTCATTTCTCTTATTATCAACAACATTGGATTCATCATACTTGGAATTTCTTGACCTCTTAAAATATTGACCATTTACATTTCTATTTTGATCAGAGGGATCCTTCCTCTTTCCTTTGAACCTATTGTTTCTTTGATCATTCCCGCTAAAGTTATTGTTGTTGTTGTAGTCATCATCTCCGAGAGGGTCCCTTTTATTGGGACACTCTCTTGCATAGTGACCAAACTTGTTACAATTGTAGCATATTCCCTTCCTTCCTTTGGGACCCACTCTTCCTTGATTTTGACTTCTCGTACCAACATTATTCCTCTTCTTTGCATGAGCGGTGAAGGTAGTATGGTCACTTCCATTCCCATTTGATGGATGGTCTCTCTCCATCATTTTTGTCTCCTCTTGAGTGCATCTCGTCAAGAATTCATCAAAATCAGGAATTATATTATTATTATCGAGAATAGTAGTATTCAATACATACCATGGTCGGGGAAGTTCTACAAGAGCAATGAGAGTGAGCTCTTGGTCAGCTATAGCCTCTCAAATAGCTAAGAGATCATTATTGATTTCGGTGATCCTCATGAAGTAGGATTGGATGGACTTTCCCTTGTCCACCTTGAAATTCTTCAAATTGGTCTTCAAAAAGAGAATTTGATTAGCATTGCTTGCCCTGAACATGCTAACCAACTTATCATACATCTCCTTATATGTTCCCAACTCGGAGATATAAGCAACCAAGTGCTTATGAATAGAATCCTTGATGATATTCTCCACCTTGTTTTCCCCTTTATTTTCTTTTGTTTTAGTGGCAGCTGGTGCATTAGATGAAGGCTCGGTGATCTTTCCCTGCACATAATCCATAACATCTCGATCTTCCAATGTTAGATCCAAGGAAATTTTCCAAGCATGATAATCAAACTTATCATTCAGCTTGTCATCATATTTGAAGTATGATGAGGAATTCATTGACCCTAGTCCTTGTCTATTCAACTTCAGTGATTTCTCTTCTCACTCTTGCTTGGACTTTGTCTTCACCTTAGCTCTGATATCGTGTTAATTTTAGTTAACCATTGTATGTTATATGCTTAGAGAAATTTACTTCAATCTTTCTTATGAGCCTAATTCAATTTGAAATCACATAACCATTGACAATAATGCTGATAGAACATAAAATAAATCGACAAAATCAACATATTACAAGCCAAGAAAAGATACACAAATATACTTGTGATTCTTCTTTTTCAGCAGAGAGAGAGAGAGAGAGAATATATTTTACAATAGTCACCAGGATACCCTAGCCAACAAAGTCTTCATTGGTCAAACCAAAAATTCAGCCTCCAAACAAACTCGGTCAAACTCAGTCAAACTTGGCCTTCCTTCATAGTCAAACACAGTGCAAAACAGTCCACAATTCTGGTTAGCATAGAAGTCAAAGTCTGCGGTCAAAACAACAGTCAATTTTGTGGTCAACTACAGTTAAAGTCAATGTTTGACCTCAATTTTTGTGCCTCTAGCTACGGCGTCTCCAAATTGGATTTATGACCTCAAAAATGCAGTCAAGGGATGAGAGTTGACCCAAAATCAATGCTTGTCAACGCTTTCCAGAAAATCCCTAAACCAGTTCGAAAATTGCAACTTCCTGTTTCACATGTGTGGAGAGAGAAGCCTCTAAGGTTGTACGAACCAATTAGATGAGAGAATAAATGAATGATGAAATGAGAATCATGTCTCTCCTTTTTATATCCATCACTTTGGGTGAGTGACAAAAATTTTGGGGCTTGTGAGCCTACATTACAATTCTAGCCAACCTTGACAAATTACACATGTGGAAAAATAAATTCAAAATATTTATGCTCATTCGAACAAGATGATCTTTAGATCAATATTGCACCTCTCCGAAAGAGGAATCCAAAAAAAACATCATCTCCATCATACGAGTGTGCAACATAGAGTATGGGCCTAGTTTCCAAATTTAACATCCTACTACTAATAGGAAAAGAAAATTGCGCGAATAAAGGGTGGCCGACATTCTGGTTGGTAGAAAAGGATCTACCAAAATAACCTCGAAGAAGGGCATAGTTTCAAGTGTAGTTTTCCAAGAGAGGTGGGAAGGTATGTTTGAAAATCATTGGTGGAAGAACTGTGGCTTGCAGGCAAACCCACACTCAACAAAAACAAAATGACAAGAAGCATAAGGTGACAACTCACTAAGAAAGAAGAAACATGGGCTAGAATAGTCGACACCACTCAACTGTTCGGAAATCGCGAGGGAAAAGGCACACAAATTACCAATAGAAGGGAATCTATCAGCATAGTTAGTTTGTGGATGGAGGAGTGCTATCCCATCCAACTAGACTTGTGTAAGTGCAGGTTTAGTAGCTACAACGCATGTGGTCGAGTAGCCTAGTTGAAGCCGCAGTGATGGGCCGTCAGGCACAATCCAACCGAGAATTGGAGCAACTGCAATTAACAAGCGGGGAAACACATATATCATTAAATATAAAGAGGATGATAGAATAAATTTAAGAGAGATAGTTAAAGATGACTTCATATTTCCCTAGTTTTGTAGGTGAGGTGAGTAATGAGGCACTGATGGATCAAATATCAAAGGAATAATTACAAACAATTCTGCAATGTTCACAAAAGGATAAAAACCCTTAGCCACTTAGCATGACAATAGAATTCTTCTATGGGTTCTATAACTTCCTTCAACTATACCAAATAAGAATTTCTGACAAACTAAAATAGACAAGCAGGATTTGGGAGCTTTCAATTCAACATTTTAGGATTTAATCCCAAATATTAGACAATAATGAGATGATTTCAGACCCATATCACTATGTAATTGCATCTACAAAATCATTGCAAAAATTATTGCATGTAGGGTCAAAATCCACTAAGGTGATTCCATGTCATTAGAACAATTTTTCATCCTTCCTGGGAAACAAATCCATTACGGAATAGGAGTAGCCCAAGAAGGTATTTTTAACATCAATCCAAAAAATTACAAGCAATGTTAGTGATTTTTCCTTTCCAAGGCATATGATAGAGAAAACTAGCTTTATTTAGGGCTACTCATACATATAGGGTTCAATGTGCAATTGGTTAACTAGATAATGAATTGTCTTTCCTCAATATCTTTGCAATTCTAATTAATGGCTCAACTTATTCTTCTATCATGCCTACAAGAGACCATGGGTAGGTATGACTAATGGATCCTCTGCTATTTTTTACTGTAGAGTAGGTGGTGGTCTCAACAGAGTTATGATAGAGTAAAAAAGAACTATAAGCTTGACAACTATACAAATAGGAATTTCCCTAAACTTGGCATATTTACTCCATTGATTATGTTTTGATTTTGGGTGAGAGGACCAAGGTAGATGCAATTAATCTGAAGGACCCTACCCTTGAAGAACCAAAATTCCTACCTTAAAAACTACCAACAACTGAGAAGCTACAAGAATCAACACCATCTTTGATTTGAACCTAAATAGTCTTATTATCTCCGAGTTTTCCCTAATCAAAATAACCAATAGATTCTCCTCATGGATTATTTCTCTCATTCTATCTATTAGTAAAATCCACAAAATTTATCCCTACATTTGAATCTTGGAAAAAAATATATAATTGTTATCATTTTAAATTATACATATCTCTTGGAGCCCAAAATTCCATTTGCTTTGGATAAGTTTTATCTATAATCTCAAAAGCAACCCTATTATAAGCTGAAGGAGCATTATCTCACCTTGAGCCTTGACAAATTATTATGGAATGAAATTGGGTAAAGACCAAATTGACATTTACCATGATAGAATCTAGGTTCATTGAGATGTCGACCTTGGTTTGAAGATATCCACCATACAAACTAGGACCACCCATACTTATCATTGCCATCTCTCTTTCATCATCAAGACTAACATACGGAGGACCTATAACTTGTGGAGGCCCATGGTAGTCATTGCAATGTAATTTATTAGAATATATGCCATGTACACAAGTTTTAATATTTAATATTTGCATCCAATGTGGCCATTTCTTATTATGAGATTTACCACATCCGAAAATGACATCATTTACGTCATTTTGAAGAAGTCTACAAATTAGGACAACATTATTTTTTTCACGTTTGCAACTTCCCTCACATTTGTTGGTTCCTGAAGCTCGAGCACTTTCATAACAAAAATAGGCAAAGTGAAACAAAAAAAATGGTTCACTCTCTTTTCATTTGCTAATATTATACTGAAGTTTTACTAGAGGCATTGTTTGTTTGTTTGTTTTGGTTAGAAAATGGTTTGCTCTTGGTTTTATGTGACTTTAAATTTATTATATATAGCATGTTAAGAAATGGGAAAGAATAATGTGTGACATTTGTCTTGCAGAAATTGATGTCGAATTAAAGGATACATAGTTTGGACCATGCTACAATTCACTTTGGTAAAGGGAGAAGAACATTTTAAAAATCTGCTTAAGAATACACCATATACAAAGTTTGAACATAAGTAATATATGCATTTTTATTTTGTAGATATGTTCATTTTTCTACCCAAGATATCACAACAAGAAAAATATTGATATTGTATATGAAATTGTTTGAGGACCTCATTGAGGTCGATTTTTTTGATGTCCTACTTGATTGATACTTTCTCATATCTCAGGAAGGCTTTAAATATGAATTAATATGTTGATGAAACAAATCAGATTCAAATTTTATAGATATTAAAGATAAAATAAAATGTCAATGTGCTCATTTGCAGGGAAAATTTGAAGGATGGGAAATTATTTTGAAGTTTAAAATATTGGCGAATCTCACTACTCCCTAATATGCAAACTATAAAATTGTTATTGAGATATTTGTAAAATTATTCAAATTTATAATTATTTTCTATATACTCTCTATATGATGTTGGCGATTTTTAAGTTAAAATAATTATATATTGTAAAATTTGGGCGAAATTGTTTTATAAAAAATGGAAATTGGCAAACCTTTTCTTTGGAAAAAACATGGAAAATTAGCCCACCTACGAATATTAGCCCCTAAAATTTTCCATGCTCGTTTGATTGTTACTTGAATCTATTGTGGGCAGGTTACAGGAAATGTGATTGGAAAAAGGATGGGGAAACAATGCATAGCACGTCTTGGATATGATTCATTTTCTATTAGAGATCCTTTAGGCACCTGAGCCATCGAATTTGGAAATGTTTCTAGTAGGAATTCTTATGGTTTTTAATGTAATTGTGATTATTTCACCTCATGGTTATTTTGGGCAAGCAAATCTTTTAGGAATGCCAAACACGACATCGGTGGACAGGTAAACAATTTTTTTATAATAGCAATTTCCATTCCATGATATCCTCTGTTTATTGTTTGATTGTATTTTGGACGTTTCTTTTGATTTTGTTGTCTTTTAACAATGAAATTGAAAATAGTTGGTATCATGTCCATTTAAACAACAACCAAATCTTGAAGATAAAATTAGTATTACATGATATTGATTGGAATCCTTATAGCTATTTTTTGTTAAAATATTTTAATTACTATCAGAAAATTTTACTTTCATGTTGTTATTTGAGCACATGTTCATGCATTAGAAAATGAAATGTTATTGTGAATAAAACGAAAAATATTAAACATCACACCTCAGATTATTTGTTTTCACAAGTTATCTATAGCTTGAGCTTTTTAGCATATAACTTAGTTGACATGATTGTTATTAAGCTTTCTCTTAAGGTTGAATACTAAGTTATTAAGGTGTTCTTTTCTATATATGGTGACATTTTATTTTCTTTGTTTATACAGATCATCTAGACACATTATAGTGGCCACTATCACCCCACTGAAGAAAAATTGTTCGAGTTTCTTACTTGTATGGGGAAAAATGGATTTCACATTGCTATTGTTGAGGTATATGTCGTATAAAATATTTTTAGTATAATTTAGTTTTTATTATACTGTTCATTGTATTTCATGTTTTACACTCTGCATTGTATCTTCTTTTGTTTTCAGAAAAAAGAACTCAGTATTGATGTTAAAAAACAGAAATTGAAGAAAGAGGAGAGCCATAACATTGGGGCGACAAATGAAAAAAGAGAGAGAGAAGAAAAATGGTCTAGTGATACCCTTAGAGCCAATATCTCGCATAAGACACACATATAGAGACTAATGGTCAAGTCTTCAGAGTTGGTGAATTCACCTGCACTGCCTTAGCAACACAATGATAATGTTATGAAGTGATGAAACATCATTCCATGTATAAATTGTAGTCCAACCAACATTAAATTGGAAGCTCATATTGTAATACTTTAACATTTCATATAATATAATTTATGTGGTTGAAATTATTTATAGTTGCACTTGATATTGTTTAATATTGTAATTAACATATGCAACTTTTTGTTTTCATATTAGATGAACATGCACATTGTATGACATTTTTTAAATCATACAAATTAATTTATGTTGATTAATAATGAACACAAAATCAATTTAAAACAACTAAATTAGTAGTTTATATTGATTAATGATAAACACAAATAAAATGAATATAAACTACTAAATTAGTCATTTATA